>JBBDGP010001460.1:0-492500 GCA_037952835.1 Lithobates septentrionalis
GGTATCTTGCTTTCACAGTATCTGCCACTGTGCAGCAATCATCAGATCTTTATCTGCTGTGTCAGCTATATCTTGCTATAGTATTGCTGCACAGTGGCAGATACTGTAAAAGCGAGATACCCCTGTGTGGGGTGAGTGGTTCGGGTGAGTGCAATACCTATAGGGCAGGGGCCTCAAACTGGTGGCCCTTCAGCTGTTGCGAAACGACAAGTCCCATGAGGCATTGCAAGGCTGACGGTTACAAGCATGACTCCCACAGGCAGAGGCATGATGAGACTTGTAGTTTTGCAACAGCTGGAGGGCCGCCAGTTTGAGATCCCTGCTATAGGGGATCTATAAGGAGCACGGAGTACAGATTTGAAGAGCACCTGTGACTTTATTTTATTTATTTTTTCGACTTTTTTTAATTATTTAATTTTTTTTATTTTTTTTATTTTTATATTTGATATTCTGGAATGAATTACGGACTGTTTATGATCATGGCGTATATATATATCTTTTTGCATGAAAATATGTTTTTTTATATATGAGTATCACTAAGGCACGGTTTTGAAGAGCACCTATCACTTTATTTTATTTTTTTTTTTACTTTTTTTCATTTTTTTAATTTTTTCTATTTTTCTATTTTGATATTCTGGAATGAATTATGGACTGTTTATGATCACAGCGTATATATATCTTTTTGCATGAAAATATGTTTTTATATATATGAGTATCACTAAGGCACGGTTTTGAAGAGCACCTGTCACTTTAGTAGTTGTTTTACTTTTCTGATTACAACACACTCATTTACTCTTGCATATGTGCACTGACAGCACCTGCACATACTAGTGTTTGCACTAAGCATTTGACACTTTAAAACACGTTTTAATAACCCTGATTTTTATTATTTTTAGTGGGAGTATAATATAGGGATACACAGGGAGGTTTATTTACTAAAGCTAAAGAGTGCAAAATCAGTCACACTTCTGTATAGAAACCAATCAGTTTCTAACCGCAGCTTGTTCAATTAAGCTTTGGCAATAAAACCTGGAAGCTGATTGGTTTCTATGCAGAAGTGTGACTGATTTTGCACTCTTTAGCTTTAGTAAATAAACCCCAGAGTTTAACACAGGGGCATGCAATTATTGCACCCTAGAACAGCGCCACGCCTTTTCTTATTTAACACTTGCACTTACATTCCACTTAGGTGGTTGTACTAATAGGGGCAGCAGTTCATTTTCCACCTCATTCATTGCCATAAGCGCAGGGCCACCAATATATTTTACATTCTCCCTCCTCTGGACAACAGTTCCCACGGTGCAATGCTGCCTGACTCAGTCTATTAAACTCTTCCTGCTCAGCAGCTCCCTCCTCTAGAAAAGCCCGCAGCAACAGCATGTAATGCATAGCGGAGGGCATACATGACTGTGGTAACAGGGGAGTTAATAGTTTAGGGGGTTGGTACTAAAAGTAACCGAGGGGGAGGTATCAAACAGGGCTTTATAGGTTAACCCCGCCCAGGGGGGAGTAACAGTGGCTGAAGAAAGTTCCCGCCCACCCTCCCCTTTTTGATATATTAAGGTTGAGTAGATCTGGTTATGGTCAAATTAAAAAAGAAAAAAAAGAGATGGCGGGCGTTGGTCTGGGCAAAAAGAAGGTAGATGGTAAAAAGTAAGAGTCTTTTTGGGAGCTAGCATTGATATGGCTCATGATGGTGGTTCCCGGTTAACGGAGGTTAGCCGGGAAATGATAATGGGGCACTGCGGTCATTGCTAGTCTCTGAGCCAGCTTGTCGGCTTGAGGCCTATTTTGATAGATTTGATGGGACCGCAGTGCTAGTCCTGTTATGGACACGGAGGAATTTTTAAGATATTGCTCAGACCAACGCTTGATGATTAACCACTTCAATACCAGGCACTTAGACACCTTCCCGCCCAGCCCAATTTTCACCTTTCAGCGCTGTTGCAATTTGAATGACAATTGCGCGGTCATGCTACACTGTACCCAAACAATTTTTTTATCATTTTGTTCCCACAAATAGAGCTTTCTTTTGGTGGTATTTGATCACCTCTGCGGTTTTTATTTTTTGCGCAACAAATAAAAAAAGATCGAAAATTTCGAAAAAAAAAAAGTTTTTCTTTGTTTCTGTTAAATTTTTTTGTAAATAAGTACGCTTTCTCCTTCAATAATGGGCACTGATATAGCTGCACTGATGGGCACTGATACGGCGGCACTGATGGGCACCGATGAGGTGGGACCAATGAGGTGGCACTGATGAGGTGGCACTAACGGGCACTGATGATGGGCACTGATAGGCGGCACTGATGGGCACTGATAGGTGGCACTGATGGGCACTGATAGGTGGCACTGGTATGCGGCACTGATAGGCACTCATAGGTGGCACCGATGGGCACACATAGGCGGCACTGATGGGCACTCGTAGGTGGCATTGATTGGTATATATGGGTGGCACTGATGGGTACTTATATGTGGCACTGATGTGTGGCACTGATGGGCACTGATAGGTGGGCACTGATGGGCACAGATGGGCACAGATGGGCACTGACAGGTGGCACTGATGGGCAGTGACAGGTGGCACAGATAGGCAATGACAGGTGGCACTGATATAGCATTGCTGGGCATTGCTGGGCATATCATTGGCATAATAGTGCCAATCAGTGCCCATTTGTGGGCACTGATTGGCACAGATTGGGCACATGTGGATGGCCATGGGGTACATACCTGGCCATCCACGTTGCCCCTTCCCTGGTGGTCCTAGTGGCATCCCTGGTAGTCCAGTGGGGTGATATGCGGGGGGGCTGCGCTGATAAACAATCAGCACAGACCCCCCCTGCCAGGAGAGCCGCCGATCGGCTCTCCTCTACTTGCGTCTGTCAGACGCGAGTGAGGAAGAGCCGATCAATGGCTCTTCCTATTGACAGCGTGATCAGCCGTGATTGGACACGGCTGATCACGTGGTAAAGAGCCTCCGCCGGAGGCTTTTTACCAACATCAGTGTAGCGGTGTGTCAGACTGACACACCGCTCCACCGATCGCCGCGATGCGCGCCCCCGGGGGCGCGCTGCGGCATGTTATCCTGAAGGAGGTCATATGACGCCCAGTCAGGATAACAGAATCACTTCCCGGACGTCAATCCGCTATAGGGCGGGCGGGAAGTGGTTAAACAGGTTGTTTTAACAGATGTTGTTTGTTGTTGATGTTTTTTCTATTTATGATAGATAATGTTTTATATGTTATATTTTTATATTTAAGATTATTTGTTAAATAAATTACATTATGTCATTCATAAAGTTTATACAAACTTACAAAAAAATTGAACTAATATTGACCCCAAACCATCCTAGTTTCTCGTTAGGTCCTCCTCTCCTCCTGCTGTTTCGGCCAGCACAGACATAATAACACATCCGATGTGTGTTCCTGCCGCTGTAGGAATCTTTATTTAGTGGCGGATACGGGTAAGCAGGAAATAAAACCTATGCCGCGGTTTATACCCCATTAGGGAACACACTGCCGTGTTATGTGAACGTTTGAAGTAATTCACTTTCTGGAAGCCGAGGCCTTCATTTCATCTTCTAGCTGGAGGCTTCCAGCTGCGGCTAATGAGTTAGGATCCAACGCAGCTGTTGTTTGGGGGATGAATAGACTCGTGTGTACATTGTATGGCTCTTAATAAGCCAACACGATTTGTGTGAGGAGCTCAAATGTCAAATGCTTTTCCTACGGGGAAAGGTCTACGATTAGCCCACATTCAGGAAACCTCTCTGAAGGATTGCCGGCGCTGCAGCTAATACGATGGCATTTCCATACAGCAAGTCTGTGCCTAGATGGCTCATTTGTGGCACAACCAAAACAAGTAATTACCCCATAGCCAGCTTTCCTGACAAAAACACTGGCAATGATGGTGAACTCTTCCTTCAGGTTAAGGCTTAACTCCAGGCACAAGAACAATTTTTTATTTTACACACATATATATATATATATATTATATATATATATATATATATATATATATATATATTCACTTGTGGAGGAGAACCGCACTCTGCTTACGATTTAGTGCCAGCAATCAGGTCTTCCCACCGACCTTGTATATAGAAAAAGAGTCCAAGAGGTTGCTGCACTTAAAAATTTCTTTGCTTTATTTCTCAAATTGTTCAGTAGGGATTTACAAAGCAAGTATAATCCAAAAACACAGGCACGAAATGCCTACACAGTTTCAGACACAGGTAGATTCAGATATGGATGGATGGATGGATTACGTCTCGGGCTAGTCAGCTTACGCCCTTCCTAAGATCCATTGAAGCACATCTGAGGGTTTCAGTCCAATCATTCATTTAAATACAGGTTAAGTGAAGTACTTCACATATGGAATCAATATGGCTAATTAGTTCAAATCGCATACCATTTAACATCTATATATGCATATATTTATCTATAACATGCCATTAAAACAAGGATAAGCAACAGGTGTCGAATCTCTCATTCTCTTCATTCTCATTATAGAATATTTGAAATACCTATAAAAACACAGGGAAATGTTGCATTCATGAGTAAATACAAAAACAAAAAGAAAAAACAAAAAAGATATCCCCATCATGAAGTTATTTTGTCTGGCTACTTTCATATACTTATTCCAACAGTTAAACAAATAAATAAAGGTCCAAATCAACATTTAAGCCATATGGAGCAATTGTATTCAAAAAATGTATCCAGTATACTTCTCTTTTTCTTAGAATCAATTCACGGTTGCCCCCTCTCCTATTTTTCTCAATACCTTCTAGGACCATATACTTTAGTTGTGATACATTGTGGCCAAATTCCAAAAAGTGTCTCGCCAGCGGTAATTGGGTTAATTTATCTCGTATTGAGTATTTGTGTCTCGCTATCCTATCTTTGATTTTTTGTGTAGTCTCCCCTACATAGACTAAACCGCATGGGCACTTTATGGCGTAAATTACATATGAAGATTGGCATGTGTAGTAACCCCGTATGGGGATGTTGAAACCCCTATGTGGATGTGTAAAGTATTTACCTTTAATCATAGAGTTACATTGTATGCATGACAAGCAGGGATACGAAATAACTTCATGATGGGGATATCTTTTTTGTTTTTTCTTTTTGTTTTTGTATTTACTCATGAATGCAACATTTCCCTGCGTTTTTATAGGTATTTCAAATATTCTATAATGAGAATGAAGAGAATGAGAGATTCGACACCTGTTGCTTATCCTTGTTTTAATGGCATGTTATAGATAAATATATGCATATATAGATGTTAAATGGTATGCGATTTGAACTAATTAGCCATATTGATTCCATATGTGAAGTACTTCACTTAACCTGTATTTAAATGAATGATTGGATTGAAACCCTCAGATGTGCTTCAATGGATCTTAGGAAGGGCGTAAGCTGACTAGCCCGAGACGTAATCCATCCATCCATCCATATCTGAATCTACCTGTGTCTGAAACTGTGTAGGCATTTCGTGCCTGTGTTTTTGGATTATACTTGCTTTGTAAATCCCTACTGAACAATTTGAGAAATAAAGCAAAGAAATTTTTAAGTGCAGCAACCTCTTGGACTCTTTTTCTATATATATATATATATATATATATATATGTATATATATATATATATTTTCCTCAACAGCCACACGTTCACTTTGTGTACACCAAACATCTTTCAAACCCAGATATTACCATGTAAAAACTGTGCTGTACATAGCCTGTGCAGAGAGCAGAGCTGTGGGAGGGGTCCAGCAGGCCCCACCCACTACAGGCTGCCTGCAGAAAACTATAGGAGAAGGCGGAGACAAGACCAGTCACTCTGCACAAGGAGAGAGAACAACAGTGACCGGTCTTTATTACAGGAAGACTCACACAGGATTACTGCACAGATCTGGAAGAAATACACAAAGCACACAGAGATCCAAGGATAAATACACATGACTTTTGTATATAGATAATAGTTGCTTATCCTGAAGTTCAGCTTTAACCACTTGACCTCTGGAAGGTTTTACACCCTTCATGACCAGGGCATTCTTTGCTATACAGCGATGCGCTACTTTAAAGCGGACCTTCAGTAATTTTTTTTTCAACTTTTCATCTATTAAATCTTCTGTCCTTGTTATTTTAACTTTGGATAGTAAAACATTTTTTTTCTGCCAGTAAATACCTTATACCAGTGTTTCTCAACCTTTTTCCAGTCGGGGCACCCTTAAAAAGTATTTTCAGTCTTGAGGCACCCCAGTCCAAGGCTTAGTTCACGTTACTATGTGTCGCGGAACATGCGCAAAATTGCACTCGTTCCTGACACACAGACAAATGCTCTGCTCTTTAGGGGTGCCATTAATTCTTAATGGTACCTCACACATTGGAAAATGTGCTTTTGGTGCCGTGCAATTTAAAAAAAAAAAAGGTCGGGGACTTCCTTCCCTGAATTTTTGTGGTTAGGGAAGCCCATTGAAATTAATGGGCTGCCCTACACGCAGCCACACAGATGTGAACCAAGGGCTTGTTCACATGTCAGGTTGGAGGGGTGGTAAAAGCACAACTTCTTCCTCTTTAGCTGCAGAGACAGCAGCTGGGGGTGTACACATGCTGTGGCTGCAGCTGGAGGTATACCCAGGGTGAATGGGGCTGCACTGCAACTGTGTTCATTGCACGGTTGCACTGTAGTGATGCTGCATTAAAACAGGTGGTGAGGAGGCAACATAATGCCTCTTTACCGTCTGTCAAATGCCTCTGAAAAGCGATCTGTGCATGGGTTGCTTTTCAGAGGAGAAGCAGTCCTTGCTGCTATCACAAACAAGACCTACAAGACCTACAAAAGCAGTTCTGATGGTACAGGAATGGAGGGGGGGTGTCCGGATTAAAAGTAAGATATATATACACACACACATATACAGACACATACATGTGCACACAGGCATACAGGCACTTGTACACACGCACATGCAGATACGTGCACACACATGCAGACACGTGCACACACACACACATACAGACACATGCACACACATACAGACATGCACACACACATGTACAAACACACACACACAGACAGACACATGCACACACACATACAGACACATGCGCACACACACACATACAGACACATGCACACACACACATACATACAGACACATGCACACACACACATGTACAAACACACATACAGACACACATACAGACAGACACTCACATGAACACACACATGCACACACACACACATGTACAAACACACATACAGACATACACACACACATACAGACACTCACATGCTCACGCACATACAGACACACACATACAGACACATGCACATGCGCGCGCACACACACACACACACACACACACACACATACAGACACATGCACATGCACACACACACATACAGACACATACAGACACATGTACACACACACACATACAAACACATGTACACACACACATACAGACACATGTACACACACACATACAGACACATGTACACACACATACACACACACACACAGACAGTCAGACACTCACATGCACACACACACAGACATATGTATAAAGCCCTTTTAAAACAAATCTAGCTTGTAGCACAGTACCTTTCCAGTTTCCTCATTCAGCCAGGTACTGCACTGTAGGGGGGAAGCAGAGAGCACAGCACACTCCCCTGCACTTTACTTTCACTTTGCTGAGGTTGACGGAGCTTCTCACAGTGCCGATGTACAGTTCGGCAGGGGATTGGGAGATCGGGCTCATCTGACAGCCCTTCTCTCCCCTGATCCCGCGGCACACCTGAGAACCTCTGACAGCACACCAGTGTGCCGCGGCACACTGGTTGAGAAAGGCTGCCTTATACAGCCCATTTCCTGTTTCTTGTCTGGTCATTAGCCTAGGCATATAACATCATGCACAGCTCTTTCTATCACTCGTGAGAGTTTGCCAGGAAGGGAGGGGGGGTGAGTCATAAGAGGGTTAATGAGAGCTGCAGAGCTGGAGGTGTGCCTCTGTGTGTCTGTGTAAATCCAGAAAGTGGACAGGCAGCAGCTTCAGCTGCCCACAGTTAAAATGGTTGCAGCCAGACTCAGTGGAGGGAGATTTTTGCAGCATATTTGGCAAGTACAGAATCACACTATATTATTATTATTATTATTATCATACAGGATTTATATAGCGAAAACAGTTTGCGCAGCGCTTTACAACATCGAGGAAGACAGTACAATTACAATAAAATTCAATACAGGAGGGATCAGAGGGCCCTGCTCGTTAGAGCTTACAATCTAGAAGGGAGGGTCAAAGGGTAGTAGCTGTGGGGGATGATCAGATGGACAAAATGAAAATACATTTGTTAGGTGTGGGTAGGGTAGGCTTCTCTGAAGAGGAGGGTTTTCAGGGATCGGCTAAAAGCTAATAGAGTAGGAGATAGACAGATAGATTGGGGTAGGGAGTTCCATAGGCTTTGAGAGGCTTTGGAAAAGTCCTGGAGGCGAGCATGGGAGGAGATGATGAGAGAGCTAGAGAGCAGGAGGTCTTGGGAAGAACGAAGAGAACGATTAGGTCGGTATTTTGAGACTAGGTCAGTGATGTAGCTGGGGGCAGAGTTGTGGATGGCTTTGTAGGTAGTTGTTAGTATTTTGAATTTAATTCGTTGGGTGAGCGGAAGCCAGTGGAGGGATTGACAGAGAGGAGTAGCAGAGACGGAGCGGCTGGTAAGGTGGATGAGTCTGGCAGCAGCATTCATGATGGACTGAAGGGGGGATAGAGTTTTGTAGAGGTAAGCCAATGAGGAGGGAGTTGCAGTAATCGAGGTATATATAAAATAATATGCAAAGTGGTTGGAGGGAAGTTTTAGAATGGCAAGAATGTTTTTATTACAAATTATGTGAGCAGACTGCAGTTCCTCTTTATTTTTTTATTTTATTTTTTTTATTTTTTTTTATTATTTTTTAGTGTTTAAACTCTTTTTTATTACATTTTTATATTAAAAAAACATAACATTCACAAACATGTGTATCATTCCTAGAATATACATATTATAAAACATTTTAAATCCTCCAAAATAGGCTCAAATTTCTTAAGTTCTAAAGTTCTCTCAACCCCTCTCTTCGTTCTCCAACAACAACCACCCACACTATAACTGACAATTGCGTGGTCATGCATTACTGTACCAAATGAACTTTATATACTTTTTTCACATAAATAGAGATTTCTTTTGGAGGTATTTGATCACCACTGGGGTTTTTTTTTGTTTGTTTTTTGATGTATATAAACTATAAAAGATTGAAAATGTTGACCCCCCCCCATATTTTCTCATTTCTGTTGTAAAACATGTCCAATAAAATCAAAATTTCTTCATAAATTTAAGTCAAAATGTATTCTGCTACATTTTATTTGGTAAAAAAAAAATCCCAATATTGTATATTGATTTGATTGATTTGCAAGTTATAGTGTCTACAAACTATGGTATATAAATTTGAAAATGTAATCAATCCTGATGTACTGACAGCCTCATCTCATTTCTTGGGGCCCTTAAAATGGTAAGACAGTACAAATAACCCCCAAATGACCCCTTTGTTTGGAAAGTAGACAGTCCAAGCTATAGTCCAAAAATTTTTTTTTTTTTTTACATACTGTCACCAGTGCAGTACAGCATCATCATATGACTGGTGTGGCAGTGATCAGGGATACTGACTGGTGACAGTATGTAAAAAAAAAATTAAAAAATGAATAAAAATAATAATAACATATTTTATTTTAAATTCTACATACTTTATTTTTCTTTTCTACATACTTTCATCAGGGTACTTCTGTCACCATAGTAGGGCACTGTACTACTCTGGGGGGGGGGGGGGGGGGCTACTATGTATAAGCTTTCTGTAGACATGTTTTGATTGGCTACAGCTATTCACATGGTATAGGGAAGTGATGGCGAACCTTGGCAACTCAGATGTTTTGGAACTACATTTCCCATGATGCTCATCTACACTGCAGAGTGCATGAGCATCATGGGAAACGTAGTTCCAAAACATCTGGCGTTCAAAGGTTCGCCATCACTGGTATAGGGTGTTGTGATTTACCCAGGTACCATGTGATAGCTGTGGGCCAATCACAGCATCACTACAGAAAACACAGCTGTTATGAATGAAACTCATTCATAACAGTTTGTATACATTGTGATCATATAGCAATCATGTGAACACCAGCTGCTCAATCCGCTGTGTCTGGCAGACACAGCAGTCACGGGAGCAGTGCGTTGCGTGCCCCAGGAGGTGCACCAGTGCGCATCAACATATTTATACGTTGCTAAGCCTGCCCGCGCCGCCTGCCCTCAGTAAAAGCACTGTCAGTGGTCCTAAAGTGGTTAAAGTGGATAACTAGAGAGATAAAAAAAGAAAGTGAATCTCCCCAAAGACAGCAATAAAAACTTGACAGAGGGTTTAAAGCTGAACTCCAGGCAAACAGATGAAATACATAGTTACATATAGTTACATAGTAGGTGAGGTTGAAAAAAGTCCATCAAGTCCAACCTATGTGTGTGATTATGTGTCAGTATTACATTATATATCCCTGTATGTTGCGGTCATTCAGGTGATTATCTAATAGTTTCTTGAAGCTATCAATGCTCCCGCTGAGACCACCGCCTGTGGAAGGGAATTCCACATCCTTGCCGCTCATATAATGGAGCTTTTTTTTTACCTGCCAGTTATTTGTATTTCTGTTTAGCCAGTTCTGAGATTTACACAGCTCTGCCACACAGCCAGGTAGGAGACCTGATTTTTCTTTGCTTAGTTAAAGTGGATGTAAACCCGATTCATGAAATTTGAGCTGGACACATATATCTGTAGTGTTCTCTTATCTCTCTTTAAAGCACTAAGTCCCGTTGCTTTCTCCTGCTCCGTTCTTCTGTTATCAGCAACTGTGATAAAACCCAGCCTAAAATTTGTGTCAGGGCGGGTGCTATAAATGGATTAGCAAAGAGCTGGTCCATTCACAGCACAGCTCTGCAAGTCTCTGCCTATGAGGAGAGGGGGTGTGTCCCTTTCTTCCAATCCGCTGTCTCACAGTGTATGGCAAGACTCCCCTCCCCCTGCTGGAACAGGAAGAGAAAATTCTAACAGGACGTGCACTTTCTAAACAGTATATAAAGCTTAAGAGAGCAATTATACATGTACAACTTATATAGGGAATTTTTTTTTCATCTCTGTGTATCATCTGAGGCTGTTCACTTCACTGGGTATATGTGAGGTTTTACATCCACTTTAAGTAGCACTTATAAGTTTTGCCCATCCCCCATTCTGTGATTGGACACTGAAATGGAAAGCAGCAGGCTGGTGAGCGCCTCCTTCTGTCACTTTGCTCTCACCTCCTATTAGCGTGTTCCTTGCTAGCACATGAACACTGCATCATACCTCCCAACATTTTGAGATGGGAATGAGGGACACCTACTAGCAAATGTATGTAGGCATAGGACACGCCTCCTGCCACACCCCCTTAAAGGAGAATTAACCCAAAAAAAGGTTAAATACATTCACAAGTGTTTTTTTTTACCACTACTATTCCTTTATATTGGCTTTTAAAATGTACAAATGCAGCAATTTAGAAATTGGATAAAAGGTTTAGCACTGGGAAACACTTTTTGAAAGATAAAAAGTGCATTTTATATACAAGTATATAGATCAGACCAAAATGAGGGACAAATGAGGAGGCATGAGGGACAGAGGGACATTGCTCCAAATCAGGGACAGTTGGGAGGTATGCTGCATTGCACCTGATTGGTTCCTTCTGCTGCTTCTCCCTCTTTTCAAGAGGCTGATACCAAGTCACATACAGGTACTTACACTGCTTGTAATGATAAAATACGTTAACCACCTCAATACTGGGCATTTTCGCCCCCTTCCTGCCCAAGCCATTTTTCAGCTTTCAGCGCTGCCGCACTTTGAATGACAATTGCGCGGTCATACAACACTGTACCCAAATGAAATTGTTATCATTTTTTCCCCACAAATAGAGCTTTCTTTTAGTGGTATTTGATCACCTCTGCAGTTTTTATTTTTTGCGCTCGAAAACAAAAGAAGAGTGACAAGTTTAAAAAAAAACACAATAATTTTTATCTTTTGCGATAATAAATATCCAATTTTTTTTTCTTTAAAACAAATTTTTTCTCAGTTTAGGCCGATATGTATTCTTGTACATATTTTTGGTAAAAAAAATCGCAATAAGCGTATATAGATTGGTTTGCGCAAAAGTTATAGCGTCTACAAAATAGGGGATAGATTTATAACATTTTTCTTTTTTTTTCTTTTTTTACTAGTAATGGCGGCGATCTGTGATTTTTATTGTGACTGCGATATTGCGGCGGACATATCGGACACTTTTGACACATATTTGGGACCATTCACATTTATACAGCGATCCGTGCTATAAAAATGCATTGATTACTGTATAAATGTGACAGGCAGGGAAGGGGTTAACACTAGGTGGTGATCGAGGGGTTAACTGTGTTGCTAGGGAGTGATTCTAACTGTAGGGGGCGGGGACTCACTAGGGGAGGAGACCGATCTGTGTTCCTCTGTACTGGGAGCATACCATCGGTCTCCTCTCCTCTGACAGGACCGTGGATCTGTGTGTTTACACACACAGATCCACGGTCCTGCTGTGTTACCGGTAATCGCGGGTGCCGGCGGACATCGCGGCCGCCGGGCACGCGCACCGGGTGCCTAGTGACACGGCGGGCGGGCGATCGCGCGCGCGCCCCCTGGTGCCCTAGGAATGCGAGGCCGTCATATGACGCCCGCCCGCCAACAGAGCTGCGCCGCCTGGCCGTCAATTGACGGCCGGCGGTCAGCAAGCAGTTAAAGGATGTATTAATGATTACAGAGCTGCATTTATTCATGCCTTTTATAGATGTTGGGATTTTAGCTTTAACCCTCTATCCATAATAGAGAAGTTTTGGCTTTAGATATACAGGACGTCAAAGAGAACCAGTCACTTTGCTAACAATTTATTTCATCAGTTTTAATACAAATGATGACATTCTGTTCATATATTTGCATTGTTTTAGTGTTCCTCTTATCTTCAGCTGTCTAGTCTGACCTGTGGTGTCTATTCTAGGGAACTCTTCCTCAGTGATGATCTGATGAAGTCAGAAATGTATGGCAAAAGGAGGCCATACTGCTAACCCTTTCTTCCCCATCCATCGGAGACCATGGCATCGCCGTATCTTGCCAATGACAGAAAAGTCCCATCTGGCCTCAGTCGGAGCTGGCACGGGCCCAGAGAAGCCCAGTTAATGCAGCAAATATTTCTGTCTGCTCACTTCCACGCTGATAACAATACAATAAACACAGTTTGCCTTCCCAGATCCCAGTACTACTTAAAGCAGAAGTGTGTGGGAGGGAGCTGCAATCATCTATATTTGGTGCATTTAAAGCTGAACTCTGGGCACAAAAACTTTCATCTAAAAATATTCCTCACAAAGGATAAAAATCCCCCCCCCCCCCGTGTGCACTAAATGCCTTGGCAAACCCAGATATTACATTATTAAAGGTATAGTGGCATCATCACTGTGCTGTACATAGCCTGTGCAAAGAGCAGAGCTGTGGGAGGGGCCAAGCAGGCTCCACCCACTACGGGCTGCCTGCAGCAAACTACAGGAGGGGGTGGAGATAAGACCAATCACCCTGCACAAGGAGAGAAAGTAGCAGTGAGCGGTCTTTATTTCAGGATGCTGGACAGAGGTAAAGTTGTATTTTTCTGCAGGCAGTCTGTAGTGGGTGGAGCCTGTTGGGCACGGCTCTCTGCACAGGCTATGTACAGCACAGTGATATCTGGGTTTGTAAAGATATTTGGTGCACACAAAGTGGATTTAAATAGTTTGGGGTTATTACCCACTTGTCGTCCGCCCACTGTCAAATGACGGAGGCATGGTGCGGCTCTCGTTCTGGGTGGATGTCAGATGACGGCGCACCCGAGCGGCCGCTGCCACGTGCCCGCGGGGGTGAGCAGCGCGGCGATCGCGGGCCGCGCCGTGTTGCTAGGACACAGCGCGCCCCCAATCTCTGTAAAGAGCCGTGGCTGCGGATCTTTAACTATGTGATCGGCTGTGTCCAATCACAGCCGGTCACATGAAAACACAGAAATGCCGATAATTCCCTCTCATCGCCTCACACTGACAAAATGTGTGGGGAGGAGAGCCGATCAGCGGCATTTCCTCGCAGGGGACATCCAGACATGTAATTGAGGCACTGATCATCAGTGCCCTGATTACAATACAGCGCCACCAGTGCCAGTAATCAGTGCCCACCAGTGCAAGCAAACAGTGCCACCAATCAGTGCCCACCAGTGCCACCAATCGGTACCCATTAGTGATGCTGGCTATCAGTGCCATCTATCAGTGCTGCCCACCAATTTCAATCATTGCTGCTCATCAATGCCCATCAGTGCTGCCCATCAGTGTGGCCTATCCATGCACATCAGTGACGCCTATCAATGCCATCCATCAGTGCCACCTATCAGTGCCCACCAGTGCCACCAATCGGTGCCCATTAGTGATGCTGGCTATCAGTGCCATCTATCAGTGCTGCCCACCAGGGCAAGCAAACAGTGCCACCAATCAGTGCCCACCAGTGCCACCAATCGGTACCCATTAGTGATGCTGGCTATCAGTGCCATCTATCAGTGCTGCCCACCAATTTCTATCATTGCTGCTCATCAATGCCCATCAGTGCTGCCCATCAGTGCCGCCTATCCATGCACACCAGTGCCGCCTATCAGTACCACCCATCAGTGCCACCTATCAGTGCCCACCAGTGCCACCCATCAGTGCCACCTTACAGTGCTCATCAGTGCCACCTATCAGTGCCCATAAGTGCAACATATTAGTGCCTCCTCATCAGTGCCACCTAATCAGTGCCCATAAGTGCTGCCTCATCAGTGCCCATAAGTGCCACCTCATCAGTGCCCATCAGTGCCGCCTCATCAGTGCCCATAAGTGCCACCTCATCAGTGCCCACTAGTGCCGCCTCATCAGCGCACATCAGTGAAGGAGAAAAATTACATATTGACAAAATTTACTGACAGAAACTAAGAAAAAATTTTTTTTTTTTTCAAAATTTTCGCTCTTTTTTTTTTTCTGAAAAATGGCCTGGGCAGGAAGGGGATGAAAGTGTCCTGTAGACAAGTGGTTAAGGAACATATTTAAATATTTATGTCCGGAGTTCATCTTTAAAGGGATCTTGTCACTAGAGTCTTCAGGAGATCAGGTAATAATATAGGGATGAGTCATTGGACACATCCGCACCAATCCAAAACCATCATGGATCACTTTTAAGTCAAAAACATTTTCAACTGCAATGAAGTGGTAGAAATATTTTAATACTTTCTCTGCAGTAAAGTGCAGTAAGTCTAGCTTTTACATTACTTTACAGTGAGAACACGAGATCAGCTTGTCATTGTCATAGTACACAATGGGTATGACTTATTAACCCAGCGTTGTGTTCCCTACCACAGAGACAGTGTGACCGCACTGAACTCCTCTCATGGACAAAGTGATAGCTGTCAGTTTTAGTTTTTTCTTTTTCTTTATTTGTTCTAGTTCCATTTTTTTTTTCTTTATTTGATCTAGTTCCATTTTTCTTTTTCTTTATTTGTTCTAGTTGCATTTTTCTTTTTCTTTATTTGTTCTAGTTGCAAATTAGCAGCATATGCTGATGATTTGATCTTCTTCATAACCTCTCCAACTATATCCCTCCCTTCCCTTCTAAGCGAGATCAATGAGTATGGGGAGTTAGCAAACTATAAGGTAAACTATACTAAGTCCGAAGCTATGGGGTTGGAGATGGATACAACTGAAATACATCGGATAAAAGCACAATTTAATTTTAGGTGGACAGATTCCCACATAAATTATTTGGGGACTAAAATTCCAAAGAAGCTTAGTAGAATGTTTGAATTAAATTATGCCCCGCTGTCAAGACAAATTAAACAAGACTTTAGGAGATGGGATAGGGACATCTTTACCTGGTTTGGAAGGACAAACATTGTAAAGATGAACGTGATGCCCAGAATTCTCTATTTGTTTCAAACGTTACCAATAAAGATCCCATCAAACTTTCTTAAGGACCTTAGATCAGGGTTTTTAAGGTTTATATGGGCAGGTAAACCAGCAAGGATAAGGAGAAATATCCTAGTACTCCCAAAAGGGAAAGGAGGTATTGGTTTCCCAGACCCAGTACACCACTGGGAAGCCCTACAACTAGCGAGAGTGGTGGAATGGTGCGCCTCGGTAAGGAAACCGCACATACAGTTAGAGCAGGCGACGTCTAAAATTCCATTGGAAGGATTAGCATGGATTAAAAAATCAGAATTACCTACCATAGTGAAAAAACACCCGTTAACAGGGGCAACTATTCGCTCCACTTACATGATCTTCAAAAAAACAAATCTTTCACCAACTCCGAGCCCAATGACCCCGGTATTGGGTGCCCCGGACTTCTTACCAGGTTTAATCGATCGGAGGTATGAAGTATTAATACACAAAGGGAAAAGGTGGCTGATAGACTTTTCTAGGGACCGCCGCCTGATGACAAGAGGCGAGATAGAGGGTGAGGTGACAGAAGACCTGGACTACTTTAGGGCTATGCAGCTAGGAGCGTATATCCGCTCAAAAAATAAAAAATTTTCAGTGATACGGGAGCTGACTAGGTTTGAACGGACCTGCCTAAATGGCGAAAACATCAGGCATTCCTTATCACATTTTTATGAAATATTAACAAGCCTGGAAGTGCCACAGGAGTTCAATTTTATGCAAGCCTGGGAGAGAGAGCTAGGAGTAACGTTTACTCAAAAGCAGAAGACGAAAATATTAAAATCAGTACATAAAACATCAATTGCCAGCAGATACCAAGAGGGAGGATATAAAATCCTTACCAGATGGTATAGAACACCAGCAGTCCTTCATAAAATTTACCCTCAAGTATCAGATAGATGTTGGCGCTGTATGAGGGGGGTGGGAACGATGACACATATATTCTGGGAATGTGAGGATATCAAAGGCTTCTGGGAAACAGTTGAGGAAACGATTAAGGATATTACAGGTGTGTCCCTTGGGAGCAACCCGGCTGCATTTTTATTAAATGATGTCCCTCTATCGGTGGAAAAATATAGGAAGTCCCTGCTTAAACACCTTCTCACCGCCGCAAGGGCGTGTATCCCGGCTCTGTGGAAGAGTACAGTCCCCCCGACTAAATTTCAGTGGTGGGCCAGAATCACAGAAATTCAACAAATGGAAAATTTGACGATGATGCTGAAAGAACAAGATGAGAAATATCGGAGGACTTGGTCTCCCCTAGTAGAGTATAGAATTAGAGAACAGGAGAAGGGGGACAGATAAGACCGAATGGACCTGAGGAGAGGGGTTCCCCCCTCCTCCCCCCCTGGGGGGGTGGGGTAAATTACGTTTTTTTTTTTTTTTTTTTTTTTTTTTGTACTGGTGGGGTGGGGGGGGGGTAATGGGGTTAGGGGAAATGAAAAAGGGGGAATTATATGTTTTGCCCTTGGAATAGAAGTGACTTAGAATCAATTGGTAAGGAAACGAGTGAAAAAGCTATACTACGATAGAAAGAATATGCATATGTTGATATGATGTTTAAAAAGAAATGTTTCAAGTGGCATGTGACATATGACTGTCAGAAAATAAAGAATTTAAAAAATAAAAAAAATAAAAAAATGGCCTGGGCAGGAAGGGGATGAAAGTGTCCTGTAGACAAGTGGTTAAGGAAAATATTTAAATATTTATGTCCGGAGTTCATCTTTAAAGGGATCTTGTCACTAGAGTCTTCAGGAGATCAGGTAATAATATAGGGATGAGTCATTGGACACATCCGCACCAATCCAAAACCATCATGGATCACTTTTAAGTCAAAAACATTTTCAACTGCAATGATGTGGTAGAAATATTTTAATACTTTCTCTGCAGTAAAGTGCAGTAAGTCTAGCTTTTACATTACTTTACAGTGAGAACACGAGATCAGCTTGTCATTGTCATAGTACACAATGGGTATGACTTATTAACCCAGCGTTGTGTTCCCTACCACAGAGACAGTGTGACCGCACTGAACTCCTCTCATGGACAAAGTGATAGCTGTCAGTTTTAGTTTTTTCTTTTTCTTTATTTGTTCTAGTTCCATTTTTTTTTTCTTTATTTGATCTAGTTCCATTTTTCTTTTTCTTTATTTGTTCTAGTTGCATTTTTCTTTTTCTTTATTTGTTCTAGTTGCATTTTTCTTTTTCTTTATTTGTTCTAGTTCCATGTTTCTTTTTCTTTATTTGTTCTAGTTGCATTTTTCTTATTCTTTATTTGTTCTAGTTCCATTTTTCTTATTCTTTATTTGTTCTAGTTCCATGTTTCTTTTTCTTTATTTGTTCTAGTTCCATTTTTCTTATTCTTTATTTGTTCTAGTTGCATTTTTCTTTTTCTTTCTTTGTTCTAGTTCCATTTTACTTTTTCTTTATTTGTTCTAGTTCCATTTTACTTCCTCCTTCCTACTTTCCTTTTCTGCTCTCTACTACCTCCCTTCCCTCCTTCCTTCTTTCTTTTCCTTTAGAAATCCTTAATTTTCTTAATTTATTTAAAGTGGAAGTAAACTCCTATTGATTAATTGTACCTATAAGTAAGCCCTATAATAAGGCTTACCTATAGGTACCGTAAATATCTCCTAAACGTGCGCCGTTTAGGAGATATTTACGGTATATGCAGCTGATGACCTCACCGGCGCATGCGATCTGAAGGAATAACCCTGTGCCGTGACTGGGGGGTTCCCGCAGGCATGTGTGGGAGTGACGTCACATGACTCAGGCCAGTCACATAGCCGGAGTTCGCGGACCCGGAAGGAAGACGGTGAAGATGGTTGTGGCCTCCAGCGGTGACAATGAGGGCCTTTGTATGCAGGTAAGTTTTTCATATAGTACAGTGGAACCTTGGTTTACGAGTAACGCGGTTAACGATCACTTTGAGAGACGAGCAACTTTTTTTTTTAAATCCTGACTTGGTTTGCGAGTGTTGTCTCACAAAATGAGCAGGATTCAAGCCAATGGGCGGTGCAGTTCTGCATTTGGCCAGAGGTGCGGGTGCACCAGTGACACTCGGAACGGTTCGGAGCTGTTCGGAAATACTTGGAATCACTCGGAAACACTTGGAAATACTCCGTTCCCGAGGGTTTCCATGTTCAGCTGAGCTGTCCCCGAGTATTTAAGAGGCTCTCCAGCGCCCCCCCCACCTCTGGCCATATGCGGTATTGCATGAAATAGAAGTCAATGCGGAACAAATTATCTTTGTTTCCATTAACTTCTATGGGGAAACTCGCTTTGATATGCGAGTGCTTTGGATTACAAGCATTCTCCTGGAAGGATTATTATTGTAATCCAAGGTTCCACTGTACTAGTATTCATGCTCTCTCTCCCTCCCTCCCTCCCTCCTTCCGTCCTTCTTTTTTTCTCTTTCTCTCTCTCTCTCTCTTCTCTCTCCTTCACCTATGCTTCCCCCTACATGCTTTTATTTATTCCTTTCTTTGTTACTTTTCCTCATTCATCCTTCACTCTCGCTTCCTACCATTCTCTCTCATCCTTGCATCCACACTTCTTTCTTTTCTTTTTTGTTCTCCTTCTCTCCTTCCTGCCTGCCTCTCTTTACACGCAATGTTTGTGACGACCAGAACCCTTCCTAGACCTGGCCATCCGGCCAAACTGAGCTATCGGGGAAGAAGAGCCTTGGTGAGAGAGGTAAAGAAGAACCCAAAGATCACTGTGGCTGAGCTCCAGAGATGCAGTCGGGAGATGGGAGAAAGTTGTAGAAAGTCAACCATCACTGCAGCCCTCCACCAGTTGGGGCTTTATGGCAGAGTGGCCCGACGGAAGCCTCTCCTCAGTGCAAGACACATGAAAGCCCGCATGGAGTTTGCTAAAAAACACTCAAAGGACTCTAAGACCATGTGATATTTCAGTTTTTCTTTTTTAATAAATCTGCAAAAATGTCCACAATTCTGTGTTTTTCTGTCAATATGGGGTACTGTGTGTACATTAATGAGGAAAAAAAATGAACTTAAATGATTTTAGCAAATGATGGCTGCAATATAACAAAGAGTGAAAAATTTAAGGGGGTCTGAATACTTTCTGTCCCCACTGTATATATATATATATATATATATATATATATATATATATATACAGTATCTCACAAAAGTGAGTACACCCCTCACATTTTTGTAAATATTTTATTGTATCTTTTCATGTGACACCACTGAAGAAATTACACTTTGCTACAATGTAAAGTAGTGAGTGTACAGCTTGTATAACAGTGTAAAATTGCTGTCCCCTCAAAATAACTCAACACACAGCCATTAATGTCTAAACTGCTGGCAACAAAAGTGAGTATACCCCTAAGTGAAAATGTCCAAATTGGGCCCAATTAGCCATTTTCCCTCCCCGGTGTCTTGTGACTCGTTAGTGTTACAAGGTCTCAGGTGTGAATGGGGAGCAGGTGTGTTAAATTTGGTTTTATTGCTCTCACTGTCTCATACTGGTCACTGGAAGTTTAACATACCACCCCATGACAAAGAACTCTCTGAGGATCTGAAAAAAAAGAATTGTTGCTCTACATAAAGATGGCCTAGGCTATAAGAAAATTGCCAAGACCCTGAAACTGAGCTGCAGCAAGATGGCCAAGATCATACAGCGGTTTAACAGGACAGGTTCCACTCAGAACAGGCCTCACCATGGTCGACGAAATGAGTTGAGTGCACGTGCTCAGTGTCATATCCAGAGGTTGTCTTTGTGAAATAGACGTATGAGTGCTGCCAGCTTTGCTGCAAAGGTTGAAGGGGTGGGGGGTCCGCCTGTCAGTGCTCAGACCATACGCCGCACACTGCATCAAATTGATCTGCATGGCTGTCATCCCAGAAGGAAGCCTCTTCTAAGGATGATGCACAAGAAAGCACGCAGTTTTCTGAAGACAAGCAGACTAAGGACATGGATTACTGGAACCATGTCCTGTGGTCTGATGAGACCAAGATAAACGTATCTGGTTCAGATGGTGTCAAGCGTGTGTGGCGACAACCAGGTGAGGAGTACAAAGACAAGTTTGTTTTGCCATCAAGCATGGTGGTGGGAGTGTCATGGTCTGGGGCTGCATGAGTGCTGCCGGCACTGGGGAGCTACAGTTCATCGAGGAAACCCATGAATGCCAACATGTACTGTGATATACTGAAGCAGAGCATGATCCCCTCCCTTCAGGGACTGGGCCACAGGGCAGTATTCCAACATGATGATGACCCCAAACACAACTCCAAGACAACCACTGCCTTGCTAAAGAAACTGAGGGTAAAGGTAATGGACTGGCCAAGCATGTCTCCAGACCTAAACCCTATTGAGCATCCAGTGGCAACCTTTGAAGCTCTTGGGCCCAATTTGGACATTTTTCACTTAGGGGTGTACTCACTTTTGTTGCCAGCGGTTTATACATTAATGGCTGTGTGTTGAGTTATTTTGAGGGGACAGCAAATTTACACTGTTATACAAGCTGTACACTCACTACTTTACATTGTAGCAAAGTGTCATTTCTTCAGTGTTGTCACATGAAAAGATATAATAAAATATTTACAAAAATGTGAGGGGCGTACTCACTTTTGTGAGATAGTGTTCATATACTGTATACATTACATTGAATCAGCCAACCCCCCCCCCCCCCCCCACTTTTTCTCTCTTTCTTTCTTATATATATTGCATTGAATCGGCCCCCCTCTGCTCTGCAGGTCACAGATCATTCTCTAGAGATGAAATGTGATTAACCAGAAGATCGGCTTGTCATCTGCTTCCCCCTCAGGGATTTGATTTATGACTTGTTTATGTAAAGACTTCATTAATTCCATCATTCTCACTGGTAATGAGTCTGTCCTCTGTCTGATGACTGTCTCTAAGCTGTGCCAATGCTGGAATTCCAGCGAGGCTTTCATAGGAATTTACATTTCTCCTTTATTTACAGTATATCTAGAATTTCAGCAACAGAGCCCCCAAATGAAAGAAGACGTTGCCAGCTGGTTTCATTCTCCGGCATCTACCAAATACTGGAATATCGATTTTTGGGTAAGATCCGTGAAGGATGTTTTCAGCTCCTCTAGGAATTTTTGTCCTCCTGTTGAAGTGTCCAGTAAAGACATGTATATTTCTAACCATCTTACTGTTCATGTACCTTCATCTGGCTGTACAGTTTTAGAGGAACTCCTATATATCGGATTGACCGGTCTCTTGCCAAGAGTTGCTCTTTAAATCTCCCCTGCTGAGATAATGAGCCTGATGTGAAGAAGATCAATCTCATACCGTAAACTGACATTCATCATATATAAAGCCTCATCCCCATGGACCTGAAGCTAATGGTCCGCCTAAAGCTAGGCTTTACGTGCAGGTTGGCTGTGTCTTCCAATAAAGTAAAAATATATCCATGTCTCTGTGAGGACCAGATAGAGGATTCCCTTCTACAGCATGGAGGAACATACCGCATTCATACATCTGCAAGACTTTTATTAAACTTGTATAATTTTCAGCATAGCTTATTAGGACAATCACTATCCAAGCTCACATGTACTCATAAGAGGGTGATCTGACCTTGGCAGGTTAAAGGGCTCATGCTAGTTCATGCACCTAATGCCAAGTGGGCTGTGTTAAGGCAGACCAATCATTTAAAAGGCTACCTAACACACCATAACACACCAAAAAAGGTGCAAGTACCATTATTGGCAGAACACCATTGGTGCATTGCAGCACAGCACTGTTGGCAAGGTCTATTGGGGTGCCATTCAATGGCCAACTACATTTTAGAATGAATAGCACCACACTGCACCATTGTACATTGCCTATATTGCAGTAAGTCAGTTGTCCCTCTTTTTGGTCTGATGTACAGATATCTATGAAAATTTACTATTCAAATACTAAAAGTGTTCTGGGTTTTTTTTACAACACTAATGCCGCGTACACACGGTCGGACTTTTCGTCTACAAAAGTCCGACGGATGCCGACGGACTAAAGCTGGCTGACAATCCGATCGTGTGTGGGCTTCCCCGGACTTTCAGCGGACTTTCAGCGGACTTTTCCAGCCGCAAATCTGACGCACTTTAGATTTGAAACATGCTTCAAATCTTTACGTTGTAACTACGCCGGACCCAGAAATCCGCTTGTCTGTGTGCTAGTCCGATGGACAAAAACCCCCGCTAGGGCAGCTATTGGCTACTGGCTATCAACTTCCTTATTTTAGTCCGGTGTACGTCATCACGTACGAATCCATCGGACTTTTGTGTGATCGTGTGTAGGCAAGTCCGTTCGTAAGAAAGTCTGCCGCAAGTCCGCCAAAAGTATGACAAAAGTCCGTCGAAAGTCTGTCGGACAGGCTGTCGGACTTTTGTAGCCGAAAAGTCCGACCATGTGTACGCGGCATTAGGGCCCGTTTACACATGAGATTGGGGGTATTACCGCCCTCCAGTAGCTACCCCCTTAACTGCAAAGGTAGCAGCTGTAAACATGCCGTGGCTGTGATGCTTTGCTTCGTGGCCATGGCAGAATCTACACTCCATGTCGCTTTCGCCCACTGACTGTGACCCATTCAATTGAATGGGGCTGCTCTACAAGAGCCCCGTGTTGCAGCGTACTAGTGCAGTGAACAAGGGGTTAAAGCAGGCAGTGAGGAGGTGATACAATGTCACCTCATCAAATGCTCTTTGAAGAGCGTTCTGAATATAAATCATACTTCAGAGAGCAGCTCACTTGTGAACGAGCCCAGAGATTTTTTTTTTAAATAAGGGGAGGAAGGTTTTAGTATTGGGTTTTAATTTAAAATGAATTCAAAATGACATTTGAAAAGTTTATGCAAGATTTTAGTGACTGGGTTTCCATCTACTTTAACCATGTCTGTTTTGTGGTATTGGATGTGCTCTTTCCTAAAGAATGAATAGACAGAATTCTGGGCCTGCATGTAAGCAGGTTGAAATAGTTAGATAGGTGCTGTCACGGCCGGGAGGGTAGGAGTTAATACCTTTCCCATTTCTTTGGTCTTTTGGTGGGTTCTTCTTTGTGTCCGGCCCACTTATCCTTTGACATAAATATGCTACATATGCTATGCTACATATGCTACTCCCTGGAGTGGAGAGGTTACCCCTGGGAGAGTTCTGTCCAGGGAAAAGAGAGTTCGGGGAGTTTCCCCCTGGGGAGTCCAAGAGAGAAAGCTAAACCGGGGCTCGTAAGGGAGAGAGACGGAGAATGATGCCCGCGAGGAGCAGATCACCATCGAGATGTAAAGTCATCTGAACCTGGGGGTTCACCCCGAAGACACCAGGACTGGAGCATGCCTCTGAAAGACTTACATCTTCATGAAAGTGCCTCTGAAGGACTGTAATTGTTGGACTTCACCTTTGCAGGTATGCTGGGGCAGCACAAGCCTGTAGTTAGGAATAGGGACGAAGAAAAAAACATGTACTTGCATGTTGGGCTTTGGAATGTTCATTTTGCACTTTTCCTAAGTAAAGTATTGAAACATTGTTCCTTCCCTGGTCGGAAGTTACTAAAGAGGTGTAACTGACACACATAGTTTATAGAGTGGGTCTTAACACATTGGGGTATGAAGGTATCCATGTGGAGTGGAGTTATGTGAAGACACAAGTGGTTGCCTAGGCTAAACAGAAGTTTAACAAGCAGACTGTTGGTAGCATGTACCTGTTAGGGATAGAACAGTGATGGAGATGTTGTCAGCCATCCTTCCACCAGCAGTCCATCTCCCAGAGCAACAGGAGCAGATTCACACAGCAGAGGTTCCCAACCTGTACAGAGGTACGGAGATTCAAGTGTTAAGTTCCATGTGTGGAGCCTGCGCAGAGTACACAGCGAGCTCACTCCGCTACTGGGGAGTAGTAGTGGAAAACACTGGACAGGTGGATGTGGACATTGACTCAGCATGTCCCTCCTAAATGCAGATTACAGAGAAGGTGTAGACTGTCACATGGAGCTAAGACTTAACTGGAGAACAGTTGTAGTGCAAGTGTACATGGTGTATGTTCATATCTAAGTAGAGGCCCACCTTAAGGTCAAGTATTCACACACAGCAGCCTCAGCCTTATCCAAGGGCACTAGTGAAGATGGCAGAAAACAAAGATACCCCATGTGTAGTAAAGTGACTCTGTACAAGGTGCGTAGCGTAGCCCAGAAGAACCCACCCCGGGATAGGCCACTCATGTGACCCTTGCTTGGTGGCCAACAAGGAAGGAAACATGGAGGACATGATGACCAACCACCTACCCTTACATGCAGAAGGAAATAAAGACTGAGTACATCCTCGGTCTCTATACCGGGAATAATGGTAGCCATTACACACAATACAGTTGCATACAGCAGTGGCTCCTCCCTCCAGCCATTGCTCACATTGAAACCTGTATATTTCCTGTAGATTGCTGAAGGTTCATTAGTTGGTCCTTCTAAACTCTAATGCCGCGTACACACGGTCGGACTTTTCGTCTACAAAAGTCCAACGGACGCTGACGGACTAAAGCTGGCTGGTAATCCGATCGTGTGTGGGCTTCTCCGGACTTTCAACGTACTTTTTTAGCCTCAAATCCGACGTACTTTAGATTTGAAACATGCTTCAAATCTTTACGTCGTAACTACGACGGACCCCGAAATCCGCTCGTCTGTGTGCTAGTCCGACGGACAAAAAGCCACGCTAGGGCACCTATTGGCTACTGGCTATGAACTTCCTTATTTTAGTCCAGTGTACGTCATCACGTACGAATCCGTCGGACTTTTGTGTGGTCGTGTGTAGGCAAGTCCGTTCGTTAGAAAGTATGCCGCAAGTCCGCCGCAAGTCCGCCGAAAGTCTGCCGGAAGTCTGTCGGACAGGCTGTCTGACTTTTGTAGACGAAAAGTCCGACCGTGTGTACGCGGCATAAATGTATTTTTTTTTATCTTAATGCATTCTCTGCATTAAGGTAAAAAAAAAAAAACTCTCCGATACTTGTCCTACTCACCCCCATCCCTAAAGCCTTACCTGGATCCTGTCACTGACCCAGCGCTGTCCCAGATGCAGCACCAATTTCCTCACTTCCTGGTCTTACAAGAGACCCAGAGAGAAGCGAAAGCCATAGGCTCCTGCTGTTGTCAGTCAAATCCTGTGAGAAGGGTGCAGTGGTGTGGCTTACTGGCGCTGTGTGTGTCTATGGATGCACATAGCCTGGCTCAGCAGCACGCGCACACAGGTGCTCTTATAGCACACAGCTTGCTGGGAAGGCACCCAAAGGAAGGAGGAGTGGAGAGCGCCATTGAAGGATCACCAAAAAGGAGGAAAACGATGGCTCTGTAAAATATCGTTGCACAGAGCAGGTGAGCATAACATCTTTTAATAGCCTTTAACATCACTTTAAAGTGATAGTAATGGCTTAAATAATAATAAAAAAACAAAAACAAAAAAAGTTATACACTGGCTGTGATTGACAGCAGCGGGAGCCAATGTCTCCCAGTCAATGAGTGGGCAGAGACCCGGGAAAGCAGCCACTCTCATGCACATTTTTGGATAGGGATCAGGTAAGTATTAGAGGGGGCTGCGGAGGAGCAGCATACTGAAACTTTTACAACCCCTTTAAGGGCTCGTTCATACATGCGACAGCCCTTACCACCCTTAGCCTTTTCAGAGGTATTTGACTGGCTTAACCTTAAAAATGCCTACCTACCAACCCACAACCTTGTGTATTGCACACACCTGCAGGGTGGTTGCGACATAGCCCGTTCACTCGAATGGGTTAAGTTTGGCAGTAGTACCACCTGCTGAATGCAACAAACAATTTAAATTATTGCTGCACCTATGAAGCTGTGACGTGTACAGGCCCGAGCGACTGCATGCCCTAGTTTAGAAGGATGGTTAAGGAGCAGAAAACCTGTTGTTCAGCCGTCTGCTTTTAGTGCCCCCCAGCTGCCCATGTGTAAGAGCCCTAATAATTAAAAGGACAACTATAGTGTATTTTTGCAAGGTACACCCTATGAGTTTGGACCCATTTACACATAAGTGCTCCATTGCAAAGTGATAATGTGTTAACACACATTATAGAACGGGATAATGCATATTGTAGCAAAGCAGCCTGTTCATTATGAATGAGCTGTCAATGCACCACATGGCTCTTTTTTTAACAATGCAGCACACCACAGCATTGTGCATTGGGCTCTACTGTACAATGTGTTGGGGTACAATTCACAACAAATATGCCACACACACAGCAGATGCATTGCCATGCATTGTGTTACTGCACGTGTTTTGGTGCATGTTGCCACAACACACAATTGTGACCTGGCCCTCATTATTATCACATTTATCTGATTGTATCTTCTGCTTTTCCAGCTAATGAAGAAGAAAGCCTGCTGGAGAAATGCAGAGACAATACGGGAGTGAGAAACCCCCAAAGACCTCATTTGTGTGTTATCACAGATTTCCAACACGGCTCAGCGCCTGTTCACGGGAGAGGGAGGAGAGCCGGCTTATTACTCCTTCTGTGCTGCTGTTCCCACCACTGCTGACATTTCCTATTCTGTGTACTGAGGGCCGCAGAGACTTTGCCATGCAAAATAAATGACAGTATGGCAGAATGTGTCACTTTCTGTATCTTTTTGCAAAGGCAGTGTTCTGTACATGGACAAGGAGGGTTTTTACATGACATACACCTTATACATCTGTAGCACCCTGATGTTTAGGCAGGTTGCTATCAAATTTAGTTGCCAGGCGATAGTTGCCTTGGCCAATTGTAAGGAGATCAATTGACGCCTCTCTAAATCTGGACTTGTTGCAATCTTTCTCTTTTGTCACTAGGTGGCACTGTGCTAGTGACATTAGGTACGGCAGGGGCTTTGCAGGCTCAGACAATAATGGATGGTGTGTCTCAGCCAATGGGCAGGGGTTTTCTTTGGTCCCTTGGCCTTCTGGGAGAGCCTATTTACTTGGGTGGAGTTAGGTGATCGGGGTTTGGTGCCACTTGGATGGCTGTCTGGGTGGACGTGTGTTGTGCTGCCCCGGGCTGCTAGGCCAGAAGCCTGAGGCCTATCCCAGGGACATTTGGCTGTTAGGCTGCCTGAGGGCCTTTCCAGAAACGAAGGGCAGTGTAGGGTTGGGACTGCTGGCTTGTAGTCCAAACAGAAGTAGCGGTTCAGCTGGACAGGGAACCAGCTGTGGCCAGATGTAGAGGGGAAGCTGTTGCCACTAAGGAACCATCCACCTTGTTACTGGAGACCACTGTGAGTAAGCTGAAGCCAGTACCAGAGCAGTCTTCTCACCAGCCAGGGACAGTGAAGAAGTGGGAAAACTTCAGCGAGTGCCAATCCAGGGACCCGAGGGACAGCAGAGGTGACGCTTCAGTGGGTGCCAAGCCAGGGACCTAGCGGGTCAGCATTGGTGACGATTGAAGAGTATCTGTGAGTGCCAAGCCAGGGACCCAGCAGGGAAGTGGGGGTGACGCTTGAGGAAGATACTGAGTGCTAAAAGTGGGGGAGCTCAGGGGATCCAGTGACTACTGGATCCGAAGTCTAGTGAAAGACTGGGAGTTCGTTGAGTGAAGACCCACAGTGAGTGACTGTGGAGTAAGTGGAGAATTGTTTGTGTTGCCAATAGTTGAATATGACTACCGTTAGTAACTGCTACAACATTTTTGCCATAGGAGACAGCGGTCCTACCTATACATAAGTGGTGTCCGGCTGGAGGCCTTTACCTGTATAGCTGTCTGCCTATAGAAGTCTAGGAGTCTGCCAATTGTCATTGCATCTACTTAAGAGTGTCCTGGACATAACCCTCTCTCCCACAGTTCTGTTCAAGAGACAATAAATCTTTGCATTCAAAAAGTGTCTGGTGCCCATCAATTTATCTTGCATTACATCCACCATGCCTTGTAACCCACTCTACACAGAAGGATC
This sequence comes from Lithobates septentrionalis, assembly GCA_037952835.1. Taxonomy (NCBI): domain Eukaryota; kingdom Metazoa; phylum Chordata; class Amphibia; order Anura; family Ranidae; genus Lithobates; species Lithobates septentrionalis. Next base: position 28,971 of record JBBDGP010001460.1, read on the forward strand.
TCAGCTGTCCCTAACTCTGGAGGTCACGATTAGGCCTTAAGCGACCCGGGACTCTGCTACACAACAAATAAATCATCTTACTTAAAGAGAAACTTTAGTGTGTTTTCTGTAAGCTCACATTCAACAGCTAGATCCACCCACAGAAGATATTTTAGTTACAAGTGGAGGCTGATAGGTTAAGTCAACTCTTGGTTTCTTATGTCTTGTACGTATACTCCAATCATGCGATATCATGATTACATATCCAGACTCTGTCTCTGACCATGTGGGAGTTTTGTGTGTTCCAGCTCCACTTGGTAAATTCTTCATAATAAAAACTGAATAAAAATGCATCAGGGATGGTGGGAACCCCTCATAATGGTAACATGTTGGCAGAGAGACCGCCTGGGTGGGTTGGTATTTTCCAGTCTTGGTTTAGGCCCTTTCTGCGAGACTGGGAAAATGGTGGGCCAGTGAAGAGCCTGAGGGTCAAGCATGAACAGCTCCCGGCTTATGTTGCCCCGTGTTTAAAAATGCTTCGGCAGTGGCAAGTAACAGCAGGAGAAGTCAGATCTCTTCCAAGGAAACTTCTTGAGAAGCGGATCATGAGCTCTGCTTTTTGCGAGCCACTGGCCTTGAGGGATTGCCCAAGTCTGGTTTTTGGGGTGGGTTTGCGATTGATTAATTTGGAGAGAATCCCAATGAAGTTTAGGGATCAGGCTTGGCTTGCCTTTCATGGTAAACTATATGTGAAGGGCAACTTGAAGTTTCTTTCCATGAGTGATCGGGGCTGCCCGAGAGTGGAGTGTGGAGGAGTGGTGGAGTCCATGGATCACTTTCTACTTCAATGCCCTTTTAATATAGAGGTGTACAAGAGGGTGGGGAGGGCTCTGAGTATACCCTTCCTCCCCCATATGAGTTATGCAGAGTGGGTGTATGGGGCATTCCAGACTCGTCGGGATTATGATTAGGAAACACTTTTTTAGTTAGTCTAGTAGTCCATTATTTCACGTGGAGTGCACGGTGTCAGGTATCCTTACGGAGTAAAATCCTCCCTGTCGAAGTGGTGGTGCAGGACATTCTGGGTGAGCTTGGGAAGATTCAGGGTCTTCAGAAAGGCAGGTGGCAGCAGGAGGCCTGGATAAGGGCGTGGAGGAATATAAGGACTCTGTAGCTGCTGCCTGTTGATCTCGGGGTGTGCAGCTTTTCTTTGTATCCTTGTTTCACTCCCCTAGATTTTCAAGATCAAATCTATTTTTGATAAAAGGCTCCATGCGTGGTGACAGTGATGTTCCTAATGCCGCGTACACACGGTCGTACTTTTCGTCTACAAAAGTCCAACGGACGCTGACGGACTAAAGCTGGCTGGTAATCCGATCGTGTGTGGGCTTCTCCGGACTTTCAACTGACTTTTTTAGCCTCAAATCCGACGTACTTTAGATTTGAAACATGCTTCAAAACTTTACTTCGTAACTACGACGGACCCCGAAATCCGCTCGTCTGTGTGCTAGTCCGACGGACAAAAAGCCACGCTAGGGCACCTATTGGCTACTGGCTATGAACTTCCTTATTTTAGTCCGGTGTACGTCATCACGTACGAATCCGACCGACTTTTGTGTGGTCGTGTGTAGGCAAGTCCGTTCGTTAGAAAGTAGGCCGCAAGTCCGCCGCAAGTCCACCGAAAGTCTGCCGGAAGTCTGTCGGAAAGGCTGTCTGACTTTTGTAGACGAAAAGTACGACCGTGTGTACGCGGCATTAGTCTGGCTCTCCCATAGGGATTGTGTTGTGTGCAATTTGGTTTGTACCATTTATAATGTTCTTGTTTTGTATAATCATATTCAATTATTTTGAAAATATGTTTTATTTATTTATTATAGTTTTATTGTATATAAGTTGTTGTTTGTAAGATTTTTCAATAAACAAAATTAACCCCTCATAATGGGCAAAGCAGGTGCCCAAACCCAAGAACTGGCACAGAAATGGTGGGGCCCCTCATAATGAACACAGCAGGTGTACAGACCCAGGAAATCAGAACAGGGATGGTGAGAACCCCTCATAATCACCATAGCAGGTGTACAGACTCAGGAACTCAACATATGAATGGTTGTAATCCCTCATAATGGTCACAGCAGGTGTGCAGATCCAGGAACTCAGCACAAAGATGGTGGGAACCCCAGTAATAGGCACAGCAGGTGTATAGAACCAGGAAATCAGTGTAAGGATAGTGGGAGCCACTCAAAATGGGCATAGCAGGTGTACAAACCCAGTAACACTACACAGGGATGGTGGGAACCCCCCATAATGGTGCGATATCATGATTACATATCCAGACTCTGTCTCTGACCACCTGGGAGTTTTCTGTGTTCCAGTTCCACTTGGTAAATTCTTCATAATAAAAACTGAATAAAAATGCCTCAGGGATGTTGGGAACCCCTCATAATAGGCAAAGCAGGTGTTCAAACCCAGGAACTGGCACAGAAATGGTGGGGCCCCCTCATAATGAACACAGCAGGTATACAGACCCAGGAACTCAGCACATGGATGCAGGAACCCCTCATAATTGGCATAGCAGGTGTACAGACCCAGGAACTCAACATATGAATGGTTGTAATCCCTCATAATGGGCACAGCAGGTGTGCAGATCCAGGAAATCAGCACAAAGATGGTGGGAACCCCCCATAATGGCCACAGCAGGTGTAGAGACTTGAGAAATCAACACAGGGAAGGTGGGAACACCTCATAATGGGCACAGCAGGTGTGCAGACCCCAGGAACACAGCTCAGGGATTGTGGGTGCCCTTCTTAATGGGCACAGCAGGTGTTCTAACCATGGAACTCAGCACAGGGATGCAGGAACACCTCATAATACACACAACAGGTGTACAGACCCAGGAACTCAAAATAGAGATGGTAGGAATCCCTCATAATGGACATAACAGGTGTGCAGGATACTTCACCCATAACAACTCTGATACCTGTAAGTGTTTGCACTATTTCAATATTTAAAAGATATAATTGTTTAGTAGGAGACTATAAGTCAGGCAACTGACACTGTTTACACTCCTGTATTCTGTCTTTTTTTTCTGTCGATGTTTATATTCTTTATATTCTTGCAAAAAACATCAATAAAAACCTATTGAACCATAACAGGTGTGCAGATCCAGGAACTCAGCACAGGGATGGTGGGACCCCCCCCTCCCCCAATAATAGGCACAGCAGGTGTATAGACCCAGGAAATTAGTGTATGGATAGTAGAAGCCCCTCAAAATGGGCACACCTCAGGAACACAGCACAGGGATGGTGAGAACCCCTCCATAATAGGCACAGCAGGTGTACAGACCCAGGAACTCAACATAGGGATGGTCGTAATCCCTCATAATGAGCACAACAGGTGTGCAGATCCAGGAACTTAGCACAGGGATGGTGGGAACCCCCAATAATAGGCACAGCAGGTGTATAGACCCAGGAAATCAGCATAAGGATATTGGGAGCCCCTAAAAATGGGCACAGCAGGTGTACAGACCCAGGAACACAGCACAGGGATGGCGGGAACCCCCCCCCCCCCATAAAGGGCACAGCAGGTGTATAGACACAAAAAAACTAGCGTTAGGATGATGGGAGCCCCTCAGCATGTGTGCAGACCCAGGAACTCCCTACAGAGATGGTGGGAGCCACTCATAATGGACACAGCAGGTGTAGAGACTTGGAAAATCAACACAGGGAACGTGGGAACCCCTCATAATGGGCACAGCAGGTGTCCAGACCCCAGAAACACAGCTCAGGGAATGTGGGTGTCCTTCATAATGGGCACAGCAGGTGTTCTAACCCGGGGATTTAGTACAGGGATGCAGGAATCCCTCATAATTGGCACAACAGGTGTACAGACCCAGAAACTCAATATAGGGATGGTGGTAATCCCTCATAATGGACATAGCAGGTGTGCAGATCCAGGAACACTTAGCACAGGGAAGGTGAGAACCCCCATAATAGGCACAGCAGGTGTAAAGCCCTAGAAAATCAGCGTAAGGACAGTGGGAGTCTGACAAAATGGGCACAGCAGGTGTACAAGACCCAGGAACACAGCACGGGGATGGTGGGAACCCCCAAAAATGGGCTCAGCAGGTGCATAGACCCAGGAAATCAGCGTAAGGATGGTGGGAGCCCCTCAAAATGGGCACAGCAGGTGTGTAGACCCCAGAAACACTGCACAGAGATGATGGGAACCTCTCATAATGGACAGCAGGTGTGCAGACCTGGTGTAGAGATCTCATCAATGGGGTCTCTGAGAAAAAGAAGGTCACGTCAGGAGGTTTAACGCTCTAGAATCCACCAAATACTGAAACATACATTTTTCAGTATGACCCTTTAAGATTGCTTTCATCTTTGTTTTCTGGCTGTGCGGTAAAGCTGCTTATATTTCTGACCATCTTACTGTTCATGTGCCTTCATCTTCACTAGTCGTGGAACAAATGGTATACAGCTGTAATGTTTCCTGGACAGAATTTAGCAATCACTGGTTGACTTGTCTTTTGTTTAGAGTTGTTCTTTAAATCTCCTTTGTTGAGAAAAAGTAAAAGGGCCTGTAACTGGATGCCTAGCATAAGAGGAGGACCTACATGACTGAGTTTGCAGTAGTTAGACAGGTTAAGTGATGTGGTTTAAAAGAAGAAGGAGGCTTACAAGATTGGACAAGAGCAGGGTGTGGTAGAGTGGGGCACTAGTGGTCTGATAGTAGGGGGCGTTGATTGAAGGGTCAGTTGGAGGCTGATTAGCCGTGGAGAAACTTTACCCTCCCTCCCCTCATTGTTACAGTTTAGTTGGTTTACCCTCCTCTTTGTTTCTTTTTCCTTGATGGTGTTTGGTGAGTGTTGGGGTGTATTTCTCTTTCGCAAGCTCTAAGCGAGGGGGTCCGGTAGAGTCATAGTTATGGGCAGGGGTCTCAGGGTTTCTGAAGATGGGCATTGTCAAAATAGTCTTTGGAGAATAATGGGTTGGGCCCATCTCTGGTATGGGTGTACCTTTCCTACTAAGTGACGTCAGTAAGAGGATATCGGTATTCGGGCTGTATCGGGTGGTAATGTGGTAACAAATTGTCACCGAGTCGGTGTAATTGTGGCTGGGGACTGTGGTATGGAACTTGGTGCTTGATGATTTAGTAGACCACGCTTGCCTTCAAAAACCTAAGACTTAAGGGAAGGTCAGTAATGTCAGTTATGTACATTTTAAGAAAAACTAAACGGACGACGGATCACTTCCTGTTTGCGATTTCTCTAAGGAGACCCTGTGATTTGAGCAGTTTTGAGAGGCTATATAAACTAGTTTTACGTCTGACACTAGAGGACCCCTTAAAAAACGTCCTATTGGACGAAACGTGTTGGGGAGAGACACTAGTGCTGACGTCAGGCCACTTTCCGATACCGGGTCGGCAGTGGCACCAAACGTCATTTTTTAATTTTTTTTTTTATTTTGGCTTTTAAAATACAAATCCAATAAATACTACAGTATGAAGACTTCATCTGGCTCCTGATGAGCTTTATTTATTACAGCTACATCTGGATGGTGCAAGTTGCTGAACAGCCTTCTCCACAACAGACGTCGGATCTACAGTGAGTGCGTGTTTGCTGCTGTAACAGCAGCCAGCCTTTCCGGTGAGTGTCCATTTCACAGGGGCGCGGTGGATGATTCTGGAGCACTTTACTGATCACCTTTCAAGTCACCACCAATTTTTTGTGCACATCTTTGCACTGAACAATTGTGTTTTCACCAATAAGTTTATATGGCTGAAAATCAGTGAGTCTGATAAAAACTTCACCAAGAAACGAAATACCAGTTTTTGGTGAAGGGAACCATTACATTTATCAAAATATCATATTAATTAATGCGGCTTCCACATATTTACCTTCTTGCTGTTTGATATTTGATCAATTGCAATTTTTTCACCGTCTATATGTCAGGGGAGGGTGGTCAGCTGTCAGAAACAAATCTGGAGGATATGCATCTAAGACATTTTATTTTTAATTTGAAAGCATCTAAGGAATTTCACGTATATATATTTGTTGGTTTGCAAATCAATTCACTCATTCCTAGCCGTCATCATTCCCACTGGGCAACTTCTGAGAAGAAGTTATTAATGTCACGCAGAGGGTCTGCTGTTTTCAGTCAATCTCAGCAGACTGGTAGACATCTGAGTCAGGAAGGATCAGTAGGGCACAGTCAGTGTACACCACTACAAAGAAGGAGGTAGAAGCTGCTTATGGACAAAACAAACATGGCTGCCCCATGTATATATGCTATACTTATTGCCTGCTCTTCTTATCCCATATTTATTATTAAAAGGCATTGCAGAAAAGAAAACTTCCTATGTTCACTGGGGATTCTGCATGTTTCTGGGAGTGTTCATCTCATAGAGCAGACTGACCAACTGCTAATACATATGATGCTTCTAATGCCCGGTACACGGGATCGGAAAATCGTACAAAAAATACTGCTTTTGAAGCGATCATACGATAATCTGATCTTTAGTACAGAGCTTTTGAGAGCCGATCAGGACAGTTCATCCGATATTATTTGATCGGACATGCACAATTTTTTTTTTCAGATAATGCCAGATTGTACGATTTTCGTGTAATCAGTACAGCTGTCATTCGAAAATACAATACAAATGCATTACAACACATGATATCACTTCCAATTTTTTATTCTGTTGTACGCAAATTTTCGTGACTTTAGTAAACTCATAAGATTCGATTTGAGATTAACATGCAAACAAAAAAAACGAACGATCATTCGTCCGTTAATCTCATCGTGTGTACTGGGCATTAGGCCTCAAGCACACATATGCACGTCCTGAGTCTTCTGATCCTTCTTGGTGAGTTGACACTACCTGTGGAACTTGTCAAGTTAGCAAATGAACATACTGTCCATTCAGATTGGGTCTCGGGAGATATGGCATTTGCATACACCCCGTTTCCCCGAAAATAAGCCCTACCCCAAAAATAAGACCTAGTGTGTTTTTTGGGGATGGCTGCAATATAAGCCCTACATTGAAAATAAGCCCTAGTTAAAGTCCTTGTAAAAACATGTAATCTGTTTTGTAAAAAGATTATATAATGTGCAGTGTGTCGCCTAATGTAACTTTTTTGTGGAAAATACCATATTTACAGCGCTGCTGGGCGCTCACGTGACCCGCCGTGGATCTTCTCCTCTGCTCCTGGCTGATGTCAGAGGCCCCTCCCTCTCCAGTGCTCGGAGTGAAGCTGACGTCACTGGGGATTTCGGCCCCTCCCTCTCCAGTGCTCGGAGCGGGGCTGACATCAGCGAGGATTTCGGCCCCTCCCTCTGCAGTATTCGGAGCGTGGAAGAAGAGCTCCGGCGAGTCACGTGAGCGCCCAGCAGCGCTGTAAATAAGGTATTTTCCACAAGACACACTGCACATTATATCATCTTTTTACAGAACGGATTACATAATTTTACAAGGACTTTAACCAAGGATTTGGGATTACAGAATTCCATAATGCTGACTCCTGAACTGACAGGGGAAGAGGGGGAGAGAAGACAGGGGACAGAGGAATCTTTTAAAAAAATTTTATTGTCTTATTCCAGGTTTTTTAGAACAGAGAGGGGTAAATGATACAGCACAAGCACTGTGCTGTCTATCATGCTTTAAATGATCAGGATATTTATTCTTTTTTCCAGAAGATGACATGACTGTATTTGAATAAATGTAGATTATTGTATATACCGTAAATAAGACATCCCCTGAAAATAAGCCCTAGTGTGTTTTTCGTAGCCAAAATTAATATAAGACCCGGTCTTATTTTCGGTGAAACGCGGTAGTAACAAATGAGACAGAACAGTTCTAGTGTGTCCAAATGTCCAGCTAAAGCAGAGTGGCAGCAATGCATATTAGTGTATCCTGAATAACTGCGGCTAAAATCCATTTTGCCTTTACTTAACTGTGGTCCCTTCCACCGGCTCCTATGTCACTTCTGTGTCCTTCAGTGGTGGGGAAGGGGCGGTGGGAGAAACCAAAATGGGCATCTGGTGACCCAGGAGTCCAGCTCTCCTTGAAGTGTTGGATGCTAAGGATTCTGCTGGAGACAGTAGATCTTGAAAAAAAGTGACTTGTCACCCACTCGAGAGGTCAGTATTAAGAGTCCTCCTTGCATTGAGCTTTTATTAGATGTTTCAAGCAACAGAGTCCCATTAAAACCATAAACTGTGTTAACCCCTTCAGATCCGCGCTATAGCCGAATGACGGCTACAGTGCAGATCTGCTTTACTGGGAGGCCGTCAATAGATGTCCACCCCTTTGCACGCTCCCCGTGCGCCCCCTGCAGGGCGCGCGCGGCGTACGCTGTGATCACCGAGCCAATGAGACTGGGGTGATCACAGATCAGAGTAAGGGGTCGATCCCGGCCCCTTACCACGTGATCAGCTGTCAGCCAATGACAGCTGATCACGTGATGTAAACAGAAGATCGGTGATTGTTTTTTTTTACTCCTCACGCTGACAGCATGAGGAGAAAAAAAAGGCAATCACCGGCTTCTGTTGAAGGGACATCGGTCCCGAAGAGGAAGAGGCGAAGCCGCCTCATATGTGCCCACCAGTACCGCCTGCCAGTGCCACCTGCCAGTGCCACAAATCAGTGCCCACCAGTACATAAGTGCCAGCAATCAGTGCCACCTATCAATTCCCACGAGTGTCACCTATCAATGCCCACCAGTGGTGCCAATCAGTGCCTCATCAGTGCCACCTAGCAGTGCTGCCTATCAGTGTCACCTACCAGTGCCGAACAATGTCCATCACTGCCACACATCAGTGCCCATCACTGCCACCCATCAGTGGCCATCAGTGCCACCTATTAGTGCCCTTCAGTGCCACCTATCAATGCCCTTCAGTGCCACCCATCAATGCCACCTCTCAGTGCCCATCAATGCCACCCATCAGTGCCCATCACTGCCACCCATCAATGTCCATCAGTGCCAGCTATCAGTACCACCTATTAGTGCCCTTCAGTGCCACCTATCATTGCCCTTCAGTGCCGCCCATCAGTGCCACCCATCAGTGCCACCTCCCAGTGCCCACCAATGCCACCTATCAGTGCCACCTCATCAGTGCCCACCAGTGCCACCTATTAGTGCCCATCAGTGCCGCCTTATCAGTGCCCATCAATGCAACCTATCTGTGCCCATCAGTGCCACCTCATCAGTGCCCACCAGTGCCACCTATCAGTGCCCATCAGTGCCACCTCATCAGTGCCCACCAGTGCCACCTATTAGTGCCCATCAATGCAACCTGTGCCCATCAGTGCAGTCTGTCATTGCCCATCAGTGTAGCCTCATCAGCATACATCAATGAAGGAGAAAAATTACCTGTTTGCAAAATTTATTAACAAAATATAAAATGGTTTTGTTTTTTGTTTTTTAAATTTTGGTCTTTTTAAATTTTTTTAACAAAAAATAAAAACCCAGAGGTGATCAAATACCACCAAAAGAAAGCTCTATTTGTGGGAAAAAAATTATAAAAATTTCATTTGTGTACAGTGTTGTATGACCGCGCAATTGTCATTCAAAATGCGACAGGGCTAAAAGATGAAAATTGGTCTGGGCAGGAGGGGGGTTTAGGTGCCCAGTAAGCAAGTGGTCATTAGAATTATTTTCATGATGCATGGCATTCCTATTCACCAAAAACCAAAGATCACTGGGAAATGTTAGTCTATAAGATAAGAAGGCTATATAAAAAGTCCAAAGTGCTTGGGTATATAACCAATGCACCAAAATATGTATTCGGGATTGTAAAACCTTTTCCTGCAAAGTCTCTATCTCCGCTGAAATCAATTCTCTCCTCATTAGTTCTCAGAAGTCTGACGATGTGAACGATGAACTTACTGTTCAATGAACAATACAGCACTGGGGCTGAAAGCTCAGCGGGAAGTAAAATTAGATTGGAGTCTCTGGGTTTGAATAATATACCTGTCATAATTCGGCGCGGTCCTCCGGAGTATTATCTGACTCCAGGCACAGAGGAGAGCAAAGACCGCTTATCGGGAATGTACTCATATACTCATCTATGTACTCATATACTCATCTATGTACTCATATACTCATCTATGTACTCATATACTCATGTATGTACTCATATACTCATCTATGTACTCATATACTCATCTATGTACTCATATACTCATCTATGTACTCATATACTCATCTATGTACTCATATACTCATCTATGTACTCGTTTACATCGGCTCACCGCTGCTCAGTCTCTCCTGTGAACGATCGGCAGGTCGCGGCAGCCAACGCGGCAGCCGGACCTGCTGATTGGCTTCCGCTGTGTCCAATCACAGCGGCGTGCCCCCTAAACCGCGTGCAGGAAATCACGTACAGGTACGTGATGTGGCGCACCCAGGCCGCCCTGCCGCAGTAAATGTTCGCGGGGCGGTCCGGAAGCGGTTAATGAAGGTACTTTGCTTATACTCATTGAGGGAAGCTGAATGCTGTGGACTTAGTACACATGAGGGAGAGGAGGTGAGATAATGGAAGATGGCCTACAAAGTTATGTTCTGGTGTTCTGTGTCTAACTGACAGCTACAGAATATCTGCTCCTGTGTATGGTGTTTCTGCACTGAAGGATTCTACCTGTATGTGATGTCAGATTTCACCGCCATCTCTCAGATGATACAATAAAGTGCAGAAAATGTATTCAATGTGTGGACTTTCTTTTATTCTCAAATATTCAGGCTAGGGATATCCTGACTTCTGAGGCGCAATGGGCCCAGGTACAAATTAAATGTAACATAAATGTAGGGCTGCAAATAACGATTATTTTCATAATCGATTAGTTGGCCGATTATTTTTTCGAATTATTCAAAAAAAATCATTTAAAAAAACGTAATATGCCATTTTTTTTCGTTTATTTAAAATAATGATGAAAAAAACGGAGTGTTACACAGGTATACATAGGTCATATACAGGTATCCGATCATGATGGGGTTTATAGTACAAGAAACCCCCCCCAGGAACAGCAATGATGGGGCACTATTCCCCCCCAAGGAACACCAATGATGGAGCACTATTCCCCCCCAGGAACACCAATGATGGGGCACTATTCCCCCCCAGGAACACCAATGATGGGGTACTATTCCCCCCCCCAGGAACACCAATGATGGGGCACTTCTCACCTCTTCTCACGGCTGCTTCTCACCTCTCTCTCTATTCCCTCGAGGCAGCAGCGGGCGGGGCTGAGGGGGGAGCTGACGTCAGCGAGGAGGAGAGAGGCGGATGTGCCTGGTCACATGAGCGCCGTTGTGTCAGGAGAATGTTCCTTCCAGGAGCTTCAGCCGTGTTCCTGCGCGCATGCGCGGCGGAACGGCGCTCCGGCGCATGCGCATTCGCGATCTGGCAATCCGGCGCACGCCCTACGTGACCCTTGGGGCTGGCCTATAAAAGTGACTCTGGCGCACAAACAAATTGCTGGTTTGTCTTCAGCTTCCTGTGATACTCTGTTCCTGTTGCTTGATACTTGATTACCTGTTGTGACCCGGATTGACCTCGACACTTCTGCTCTTCTCCTGGACCTGACCCTTGGCTTGTTATATCGGATTCTGCTCCTCTCCTGTGTTTGACCCTCTGCCTGTGACTCGGGTCTGCCTACTGTCTCCTTGCCCTAGAACCTCTGCTTTTGTCCTGGACTTTACTTGTGTCTTCCTGACACCTCACCTCAGCTCTTATAGTAATACAGCTCCTGTGTGTTTGACCCTCAGCCTGGTTCTGGACTCTCTTGTAACCGCTCAGGCAAATTATCCCATCTGCCAGTCTCTGCACAGCTACTCATCCCTGCAAGGACTACACGCAAGTTACCCCCTGCCTTCTGGGTAGCCTGTGCCTCTTTGTGCCATCCACTGTCTCACCTCCAGGGGGCGGACTGCGCTTAGTCGCAAGGGTGAACCGCTCTCGGCATTTCGGCCTCAGTAAGTACATCTCTGATACGCTGTATTCTCATGAGAATACGGAGGCGCCGCCGCCTTGTACATAGGATTCACTGGGACAGTCCCCGGAGACAGGACTGGCGGCAGGGAGGAAGGAGGAGTTAGACTAACTAATCGATAATGAAAATAGTTGACGAAGATTTTCATTATCAATTATTATTGATTTTATTGATTAATCATTGCAGCCCTACGTAAATGTATAGAAAACCTTCACCCTTGCACCCTCACCCTGTTAAATAAACACACTTACAACCATTAGGTTGGAAAGGGCAAGGCCACAGCTTTATTAAACATGTGAACACTTTTAAACCGGTGCCAGTCACAGTTGTACTGTGAGCACGCAATTCCAAAAGGGGGCCTGTTCTTACCATAAGTGCTGGACAGACCGCCTACTTCCAATTTCCATCAAGGGCATAGCCCATTACAGCAAGATTTATGCTGGCGAGGTCAAGAAACCACACCAAGCTGTGACATACCATAGAAAAAAGGGGCGGAAGTGTGGGCAGCTCTTCCAACCACTTTCCTCAAAGACCCAGAATTCCCTGGGGCAATACTTTCCTGAGCTCAGGCCCATCTCATCCCCCATAGTACAACTAATCTTTGAAGACCACTCGGCCACCTGGTCCTGCACCTGGCCATGCCCCCATCAGTCAAGGCTCTCTTTCCCTAAGGGGGCTCAAGAGGCCTTCATGAGCAGGCCTATGGCCAGGAGTTTGGTACAATAAGGAGAAGGGCTACATCTACCAGCAGGAGGATAGCTGGGCCATCCAAGAAAAAGCGGGGCAGAGACTTACACAGTTTGACGCCAACACACAGCCAACCACAAGTCCCCTTAGCAGGCCTCTACGTCACTACTGCACCACCAGCATTTGACTCTTCATAAAGTGTTGAATATGAAACATTCTTTAGTAAACTTGGATCTACAGCTTATACCATTGGCATGGGATAGGTAAGTATTTGTTCCTTTCTTTGCAGTGATACTATCTTTAAGCAGCCACATGTTACCCTGATTGAATCACATAGACATTGCTGTGTAGAGTCCATGTTTGTGCAGCTTTCATTATTCTGCAGTGCATGCATGTTTTGTTTTAGCCACACAAACCTGTTTTTTTTTTCCTTACATTTTCACACCTGTTGTATAAACTGCAGGTGACAGTTACTCCCTGTCTGATCATTCAGCCAATTAACAGATTAACTGTTCTGATAGCATAGTCTCTCTATAAGACAATAAAAGTACGGAACCTAGCTGAGAATTACTACCATAGTAAAAGAGTTCAGAACACAAACAGCTACTTTGCGAGTATCCTCATTAAAGTGGTTGTAAAGTCAGAAGGTTTTTTTATCTTTATGCATTCTATGCATTAGGTTAAAAAACCTTCTGTGTGTAGCTTCCCCCCCTCAGCACCCCTAATACTTACCTGAGCCCATCTCGATCCAGCGATGTTGCAGGAGTGACTTGGCTGCCCACCTCATTGGCCATTGGCTCCCGCTGCTGTCAATCAAAGTCAGTGAGCCAATAAGGAGAGAGAGAGGGGCGGGGCCAAACCGGAATGGACACACAGAGCAGCGGCTCGGGTGCCCCATAGCAAGCTGCTTGCTGTGGGGGCACTCTGCAGGAGGGAGGGGCCAGAAGTGTTGGTGGGGGACCCGAGAAGAGGAGGATCTGGGCTGCTCTGTACACAGAGCAGGTAAGTATAACATGCTTGTTATTTTTAACTACTTAAGGACCAGCCGCCGCAGTTGTACTACGGCAATGTGGCTGCTTTCCGCAAATAGTCGTCATTGTACGTCGGCTCGTACACAGCGATTTGTGGTCGCTTGTGTGCCCACTGGCCAGCGGGGGAGCCAATCAGCGGGTGGGGCTGACTCGATGTCTGCGGCCACCTGCGATCATTCCCCACAGTGAAAGAAAGGGGATCTGCCTGTGTAAACAAGGCAAATCTCTGATCTGACAGGGGAGATCATACAGATCTTGTCTTTCTGCTATGCAGGAAGATGGATCTGTGTGTTTCATTCACACAGTCCCCCATACAGTTAGTAAACACACTGAGGGAACACATTTAACCCCTTGATCGCCCCTGATGTTAACCCCTTCCCTGCCAGTGTCATTAGTACAATAGCAGTGCTTATTTTTAGCACTGATCACTGTAATAATGTGTCAAAAAAAGTGTCAAAAAATGTCAGTTAGCTGTCCGATCTGTCCGCTGCAATGTCGCAGTCCCGCTAAAAATCACTGATCGCTGCCATTACTAGTAAAAAATAAATGAATAATAAAAATGCTATAAATCCATCCCCTATTTTGTAGACGCTATAACCAATCAATATACGCTTATTGTGATTTTTTTTTTTATCAAAAATATGTAGAAGAATATATATCAGCCTAAACTGATGAAGAAATGTGTTTTTTTACTTATTTTTTTGGGATATTTAAAAATATTGTTTTTTTTTTCAAAATTGTCCCTCTTTCTTTGTTTATAGCGCAAAAAATAAAAACTGCAGAGGTGATCAAATATCACCAAAAGAAAACTCTATTTTTGGGGAAAAAAGGACATAAATTTTGTTTGGGTAGAGTGTCACACGACTGCGAATTGGGATGCATTAAGGTGAAAAAACACGAGGGTTTACAATCCCTTTAAGGGGGGAAATCTTCCGGTCCTTAAGTGGTTAAATAAAAAAACTTAGACTTTAGTATCACTTTAACATCCTTTTTAGTGAAGTCCAGGGTAGATCTGGTAGTACAGGAGAGCAACTGGCGGGATCCAAGCCCCAAGGACACAGAGGGGCACACCATTGGAGATGTAGTACTCTGGTAGCATTTGGGGAGGGGCTTCCCACAGTACCTGTGTATTTTGGATAAGCTGTGAGCCATTAGACATCTGTCAGCAGCTTACATGCTGGTTCTGACAGTGGAGGGCCACTCACCTGGCTGCAGATCATTCACCAAGATACCTCTGCTGGATATTCTGTGGGTACTGATGGAGGAAAGTTGAAGTATTTATACTCCCTGGATGTGTTCAGGAACCTAGAGAATTGTGGGGGATGGTCTCAAAAGGCCCTGCATCTGAGCATGGTGGGCTAATGCTCATGCAGCCACAGTACCTTTTTAATAGTGACAGAGTCGCTTTAAGATATAAAGAGAAGCCCGTAGCAAACGACGCAGGAATAGGCGCAGGGCTGGCATGACAGGGTAGCAGAGCCAGCTTACCAATTAAGGGTTAACTGGGTGTTTTTAGTTGGTCGGTGTAGAGGGGGTGTATGGAATAGTATGCAGCATAGTTAGGGAGAAGCCAGTGTCCGGTGGTCAGTCGGAGGTCACCAGACGAAGAAACAGCTCCCACCCTCCCGCCCTGTTGTTTGTATTATATTTGGAATGTTTGGCATTTATTGTTGTAAGTTATAGCGGTTGAGATCTTTGGAGGCCTTCTAAATTAAGACCAATATGGCATAGTGGGGAACCATCTTGGTATGGGATCCTTGGGAAGATGCCAGTTAACCGAGGTTTAACTGGGCATTTGGATATGGGCATCAGCGTTGGAAGTTGAAGAGTTGGTATTGTCCCCGAGTCAACGTGCTGCGACTGGGGACCTGGTGTGTCACGCTGATACTATATAAATTTAGGGTCTTTAGGGTGCCTTCAAAGATCTACAACATGGTTACGATTGATCTAAAAAAGTATTGTTTGTAAATAATTTGTTTATGGTTTATTGTTAATAAAATGGCCGGTACGGCCAAGTTTACTCCAAAAGGGTGTCGTCTGGTTATTTAAGATGGTCAACATAATAGTAGGGTAGGTGCAAAGGTATCAGGCCAGCTTGCATCTGTCTTACCATAGTCATGACGTGAGCAATGAATGATCTGTTCACTGATCACATCCACGGACAGGATTATGAATTAGTGCATAGCTAAAGGAGTGTTGGGGAAGGGGGGGGGGGGGGGTGAATTTGAAAAATGCCAGAATAAATCTGTTATATTTACAATGGGCTAAACAAAGAGAAGCAGAGGACTGCCATGGAGACTCAATAATTGAAAATTCTTTATTTTGAAATCACAGAGGCTCTGTAAAGGGTAAGTGATAGAACAGTTTCCTCTCTATAATGATAGATTCTTTATGAATTGTGATAGACCCGTCTCCGGTTCTGGGTGATGTCTGAGTAATATGTGATGACAGGGGAGACAGCGTCTCCTTCTTACCGTCTCTGACACCTCAGAACATTCACGCTCCAATTTTTTATGGCATCAATTTGTTCTACATTATGTAAGAGTCGGAGATAGCAACCTGCTCCAATCAGGCCTTTATAGATTGGTCATTCAACTTCAGGGACAACAAAGTGACCCTTCTACATAGAGGGATTTATAAAAACTATATTACACCCCAAAAACAAATTGTTTGTATCTGGCTCTATCTCTAATTGGATATTTTTATTTATTTATTTTTTCCTTTTTTGTGCTGCACTTCCTCCTTTCTTCCCTAGGCGAGAATTATGTTGCGATCAGTGCCGGACTTACCATTGGGCTTGACTGGGCTCAAGCCCATGGGCCCCGACCAATAAGGGGCGCTGCGGGCCCCAGCCGAGTGTACTCGGCTATACTTGGCTAGTTCCGCTCACAGTCACGCCTAGTCCTGCCCTATGATGGACATAACACAAGGACTGGGCGTGACTGTGAGTGGAGCTAGCCAAGTATAGCCAAGTACACTCGGCTATGTATGTATATCAGCGGCGCTCGGCTCCGCTCACAGTCACGCCCAGTCCTGCCATTGGACCTGTGTTATGTCCATCAAAGGGCGGGACTGGCATAGTTGCCAACTGTCCCGGATTTCCCGGGACATTCCCGGGATTTAGACTCCATTCCCGAATTTGTGGTGTCCCGGGAAATGTCCCGAGAAATCCGGTTCTTCACGGATTTTCTCCGCCGCCGCCAAAGGTCCACGGCCGGCGGAGACATTGGTTCAAACTTGTCTTGCGTACACACGGTCACACAGTTGTCGGAAAATCCGATCGTTCTGAACGCGGTGATGTAAAACACGTACGTCGGGACTATAAACGGGGCAGTAGCCAATAGCTTTCGTTTCTTAATTTATTCTGAGCATGCGTGGCACTTTGTGCGTCGGAATTGTGTACACACGATCGGAAAATTGTATAGCCTGCTCTCAAACTTTGTGTGTCGGAAATTCCGATGGAAAATGTGTGATGGAGCCTACCCACGGTCGGAATTTCCGACAACAAGGTCCTATCACACATTTTCCATCGGAAAATCCGACCGTGTGTACAGGGCATAAGTCCTATCCCTGCAATTGTAATTCATGTGTCCGGCGTCCTGAAAGGGGCCGGGCACATGGATAGGGAGGGCGGCGGCGGTGTTAGGGGGGGCGGAGCCTGCCACTGCCATGGGCATCACAAGTTCCTGAGTAAACATCAGTAAATTTTGACGCTTGTGTGCCCATTGCTGCAGGGGAGGTGGGCAGAGCTGTAATAGGTCTGCCTGAGCTGCCATATTGGCATATTGTCATTTGTGACATCACTGCAAAAGCATTCTGTGTACTTTCTCTTCTACAACACGCTCCTTTGTAGTAATCTGTAGAGGGATTGGAAGCCTAGATCACCTGAGCCTAGTGATCAACCCTGGCTACCACTGTCAGGGCCTCTGTGCTTCTCTATTCATTGCAGGCAGATCATGGCTGGTGGGAGTGTCTGACCTGAGAGCAGTACTGAGGCGGAGTACTGGGATGTTTTCATTAAGATGTGTACAGCACTCTGCTCTGTACTGCTCTCAAGAGGCCTCAGCCCCAAAGAAAACACTGGGCTGGCCCTTAGGGGGAATTGGACAAATAAAAAAATGCCTTGATGTCCATCAGGAGAAGTGGGTGTTCATAGACAGACTGTATGTGCATGCAAACTGCCCTAGGTAGTGTCTACATGTAATACTGAGCCTCTATGACTGACAGAACTGAAATCCAATGAATGAAAGGGGCGGGCCATGGACAGTCAGGCTGGGGAGGTCAGGGCTAAATCTAAACTGTGGCTGGTTACAGCCCTTTACTAGTCTTTATCCCTGCCCTTTGGGCACTTTTCCTCCCAATGATATGAGGCACTATTCCTCCCACTAATACCAATGATGGGGCACTATTCCTCCCACTAATACCAATGATGGGGCACTATTCCTCCCACTAATACCAATGATGGGGCACTATTCCTCCCACTAATACCAATGATGGGGCACTATTCCTCCCACTAATACCAATGATGGGGCACTATTCCTCCCACTAATACCAATGATGGGGCACTATTCCTCCCCCTAATACCAATGATGGGGCACTATTCCTCCCACTAATACCAATGATGGGGCACTATTCCTCCCACTAATATCAATGATGGGGCACAATTCATCCCACTAATACCAATGATGGGGCACAATTCATCCCACTAATACCAATGATGGGGGGCTATTCCTCCCACTAATACCAATGATGGGGCACAATTCATCCCACTGATACCAATGATGGGGCACAATTCATCCCACTAATACCAATGATGGGGCACAATTCATCCCACTAATACCAATGATGGGGGGCTATTCACTACACTGATACCAATAACGGGCACTATCCCTCCCACTGATACCAATGATGGGGCACTATTCCCCCTACTGATACCAATGATGGGGCACTATTCCTCCCACTAATACCAATGATGGGGCACTATTCCTCCCACTAATACCAATGATGGGGCACTATTCCTCCCACTAATACCAATGATGGGGGGGGCTATTATATAGTTACATAGTTAGTAAGGTTGAATAAAGACACCAGTCCATCCAGTTCAACCTGAGTGAGTGTGGGTGCGTGTCTACAATCATCCCTATTTATTTAAGGTGCCCATATAGTGCTGCCAATTTATACAGCACTCCACACATACATTGCACACTCACATCGGTCCCTACCCTCAAGGAGCCCACAATCCAAGGTCCCTAACATTCATATACTAGGGCCAATTTTGGACAGAAGTCAATGAACCTACCAGCAAGTCTTTGGAGTGTGGGAGGTACCCGGAGGAAACCCACGCAGGCACAGGGAGAACATGCAAACTCCAGCCAGGTAGCGTCATGGTTGGGATTCAAACCAGCGACCCTTTTTACTGCTAGGCGAGAGTGCTACCCACTACACCACTGTGCTGCCCCAATTCACTCCACTGATAACAATAATGGGGCGCTATTCCTCCCACTAATACCAATGATGGGGCACTATTCATTCCACTGATACCGATAATGGGGCACTATTCCTCCCATTAATACAATGATCAGGTCACTATTGCTCTTACTGATACCAATTATGGGGGACTCTTCCTCCCACTAATACCAATGATGGGGCACTATTCATTCCACTGATACCGATAATGGGGCACTACTCCTCCCACTAATACAATGATCAGGCCACTATTCCTCCCACTGATACCAATGATGGGGCACTATTACTTCCACTAATAACAAACAATGATGGGGTGCTATTCACTCCACTGATACCAATAATGGGGCACTATTCCTCCCACTGATACCAATGATGGGGCACTATTCCGACCACTAATACCAATAATGGGGCACTACTCCTCATCCTACTAACCATCAACCCTGAGGCCATGTTTATTCTCATGTATGCTGGGCCCAAGACTTTTTCTACCCCCACTGGACACAATCCGGCCCCCTTAAAGTATGAACTGGCCCTTTGTTTGAAAAGTTTGGAGACCCCTGGGCTATATGATGCTAGACAGGACCCCCCCCCCCTTCGATCAGAGGTACCATCAGAGTCCCCCCTTTAAAAAAGGTCCCCATCAGAGTCATCTCTTACATCAGGGTCCTCATCAGAGTCCCATCTTACATTAAAGTCCCCATCAGAGCCTTCTTTATATCTGATTCCCCATCAGAAGTGACATCACAGGTGACAAGCACGCGACTGGCGTTTAGGATGCTGGCGGTCCTAGAAACCAACAATACAATGACAGTGCAGCCAGTGGAATCTGGGCTGGATACTGGGATGGTGGGGGTTAGGCTGGCCTGAAGTAAGACCTATGACATATACAAGAGGCCACTGATCCGAATTGCGGGCCAGATCAAATTTTGCAGCTAGCCAGATTTTTCCCACCCACCATAGTTTGGAGTCCCCTGGTCTATGCTATGTAAATATGTCATTTTATATGTTTTTGTTTCCCTTTAAGTCAAGTTTATCTGGCGTTAGATATTTTTTCTTTTGGTTTTCTACTATTCATCACCCAGGGACACACGATCTAAAACAATTGATTAGGGGAGAGATTTGATCCGGGTTCTCCATATGAGACTTGACTTCTTCAGTCCTTCTGGCAGTGTAAATAAGATTGACTAGTGACCTCAATTGAGATCCCACTTCAGGGACTGACCCCATGTAATTGCACTGAAGTGTATCCAGCATGCTTGTAGAGCTTCTTGTAAACTTTAATTCCCTGGTAATTCCCACGCTGAGCGGTATGAGTCATGGACTAAAGGCTAACAATCCATTCCTGGAACTACAGACAGCGCCTGGAGATTACTTGCATACAACCACTGTGCTGGAGCAAAGGTCACCAGACAGGGCTATCCGTACCCCAGCATGGGCTTCTGAGAGGCTCAGGGGGGACTTACACCCAATAATGTGAATTTATCATAAGAGATTAGACTTCAACACAAAATAAAATGCACATGGAGCCAGAACTGAAACTTCCCTTTAGTCTAATTTATACATTGCAAGGATTACAGCAAACATTCCTAATTCTTACCAGCTTCTACTCTGCAAATGTTCAGTATCTGACACTCTCATAAGATACATGTGCACATCCCCTTCAATGTACTGACAGCCAGCAAAACTAATGCAGGGGAGAATTTACGATGAGAGCTTCAGTGTTTCTCCTTCCCGGTGCAGACCTAATCAGCCATGGTATGCTGGAAGAACGGTCTAGTTCGGTGGTTGTCAGCTAACAAGGTAAAAGGGGTCCCTGATGTCACCAAGGGGCTGCTGCACATAATATTCAGTACATGTAATGTTACAAAGGACTCTTAGAGACTGTGGAGTTAATGCTTACAGGAGAATGTCAGAGACTGCAGATATACAGAACTTCAGGGGATGTCAGAGACCGCAAACATACTACAGGAGATGGTCAGAGACTGCAGACATGCTACAGGAGATGGTCAGAGACTGCAGACATAGTACAGGAGATGGTCAGAGACTGCAGACATGCTACAGGAGATGGTCAGAGACTGCAGACATAGTACAGGAGATGGTCAGAGACTGTAGATATACTACAGGAGATTATCAGAGACTGCAGACATAGTACAGGAGATTGTCAGAGACTGCAGACATAGTACAGGAGATTGTCAGAGACTGAAGACATAGTACAGGAGATGGTCAGAGACTGTAGATATACCACAGGAGATGGTCAGAGACTGCAGACATAGTACAGGAGATTGTCAGAGACTGCAGACATAGTACAGGAGATGGTCAGAGACTGTAGATATACTACAGGAGATGGTCATAGACTGCAGGCATGGTACAGGAGATGGACAGAGACTGCAGACATACTGCAGAAGATGGTCAGTGACTGCAGACATAGTACAGGAGACGGTCAGAGACTGCAGACATAATACTGAAGAAGGTCAGAGACTGCAGACATACTACCAAAGTGTGGTCAGAAACTGCAGAAATACTACAGAAGATGGTCAGAGACTGCATACATACTAGAGAAGATGGTCAGAGACTGCAGACATGCTACAGGAGATGGTCAGAGACTGCAGACATAGTACAGGAGATGGTCAGAGACTGTAGATATACTACAGGAGATTATCAGAGACTGCAGACATAGTACAGGAGATTGTCAGAGACTGCAGACATAGTACAGGAGATTGTCAGAGACTGAAGACATAGTACAGGAGATGGTCAGAGACTGTAGATATACTACAGGAGATGGTCAGAGACTGCAGACATAGTACAGGAGATTGTCAGAGACTGCAGACATAGTACAGGAGATGGTCAGAGACTGTAGATATACTACAGGAGATGGTCATAGACTGCAGGCATGGTACAGGAGATGGACAGAGACTGCAGACATACTGCAGAAGATGGTCAGTGACTGCAGACATAGTACAGGAGACGGTCAGAGACTGCAGACATAATACTGAAGAAGGTCAGAGACTGCAGACATACTAGAGAAGATGGTCAGAGACTGCAGACATGCTACAGGAGATGGTCAGAGACTGCAGACATAGTACAGGAGATGGTCAGAGACTGTAGATATACTACAGGAGATTATCAGAGACTGCAGACATAGTACAGGAGATTGTCAGAGACTGCAGACATAGTACAGGAGATTGTCAGAGACTGAAGACATAGTACAGGAGATGGTCAGAGACTGTAGATATACTACAGGAGATGGTCAGAGACTGCAGACATAGTACAGGAGATTGTCAGAGACTGCAGACATAGTACAGGAGATGGTCAGAGACTGTAGATATACTACAGGAGATGGTCATAGACTGCAGGCATTGTACAGGAGATGGACAGAGACTGCAGACATACTGCAGAAGATGGTCAGTGACTGCAGACATAGTACAGGAGACGGTCAGAGACTGCAGACATAATACTGAAGAAGGTCAGAGACTGCAGACATACTACCAAAGTGTGGTCAGAAACTGCAGAAATACTACAGAAGATGGTCAGAGACTGCATACATACTAGAGAAGATGGTCAGAGACTGCAGACATACTAGAGGAGATGGTCAGAGACTGCAGACACACTATAGGAGATGGTCAGAGACTGCAGACACACTAGAGGAGATAGTCAGAGATTGCATACTTACTACAGGAGATGGTCAGAGACTGCAGACATACTAGAGGAGATGGTCAGAGACTGCAGACATACTAGAGGAGATGGTCAGAGACTGCAGACATACTAGAGGAGATGGTCAGAGATTGCATACTTACTACAGGAGATGGTCAGAGACTGCAGACATACTAGAGGAGATGGTCAGAGACTGCAGACATACTAGAGGAGATAGCCAGAGATTGCATACTTACTACAGGAGATGGTCAGAGACTGCAGACATACTAGAGGAGATGGTCATAGACTGCAGGCATTGTACAGGAGATGGACAGAGACTGCAGACATAGTACAGGAGACGGTCAGAGACTGCATACATGGTACAGGAGATGGTCAGAGAATGCAGACATAATACTGGAGAAGGTCAGAGACTGCAGACATACTACCAAAGATGGTCAGAAACTGCAGAAATACTACAGAAGATGGTCAGAGACTGCAGACACACTAGAGGAGATGGTCAGAGACTGCAGACACACTAGAGGAGATGGTCAGAGACTGCAGACATAGTACAGGAGATGATCAGAGTCTGGAGACATAGTACATGAGATGGTCAGAGACTGTAGATATACTACAGGAGATGGTCATAGACTGCAGGCATTGTACAGGAGATGGACAGAGACTGCAGACATAGTACAGGAGACGGTCAGAGACTGCATACATAGTACAGGAGATGGTCAAAGAATGCAGACATAATACTGGAGAAGGTCAGAGACTGCAGACATACTACCAAAGATGGTCAGAAACTGCAGAAATACTACAGAAGATGGTCAGAGACTGCAGACACACTAGAGGAGATGGTCAGAGACTGCAGACACACTAGAGGAGATGGTCAGAGACTGCAGACATAGTACAGGAGATGATCAGAGACTGCAGACATAGTACAGGAGATGGTCAGAGACTGCAGACATAGTACAGGAGATGGTCAGAGACTGCAGACATAGTACAGGAGATGGTCAGAGACTGCAGACATAGTACAGGAGATGGTCAGAGTCTGGGGACATAGTACATGAGATGGTCAGAGACTGTAGATATACTACAGGAGATGGTCATAGACTGCAGGCATTGTACAGGAGATGGACAGAGACTGCAGACATAGTACAGGAGACGGTCAGAGACTGCATGCATAGTACAGGAGATGGTCAGAGAATGCAGACATAATACTGGAGAAGGTCAGAGACTGCAGACATACTACCAAAGATGGTCAGAAACTGCAGAAATACTACAGAACATGGTCAGAGACTGCATACATACTAGAGGAGATGGTCAGAGACTGCAGACATACTAGAGGAGATGGTCAGAGACTGCAGACATACTAGAGGAGATGGTCAGAGATTGCATACTTACTACAGGAGATGGTCAGAGACTGCAGACATACTAGAGGAGATGGTCAGAGACTGCAGACATACTAGAGGAGATAGTCAGAGATTGCATACTTACTACAGGAGATGGTCAGAGACTGCAGACATACTAGAGGAGATGGTCAGAGAATGCAGACATACTAGAGGAGATGGTCAGAGATTGCATACTTACTACAGGAGATGGTCAGACACTGCAGACATACTAGAGGAGATGGTCAGAGAATGCAGACACAATAGAGGAGATAGTCAGAGATTGCATACTTACTACAGGAGATGGTCAGAGACTGCAGACATAAAACTGGAGAATCTCAGGGACTGCAGACATACTACAGAAGATGGTCAGAGACTGCAGCCATATTATAGGAGATGGTCAGGGACTACAGATATACTACTGGAAATGGTCTGAGACTGCAGATATACTACAGGAGATAGTCAGAGACTGTAGACATACACAAGGAGAATGTCACAGACTAATGACATGCTACAGGAGATCATCAGAGATTGCTGACATACTGCAGGTCTGATTGGAGACTTGCTGTAGGAGGCAGTCGGAGACTTGTTGGATGAGACTGCTAGAGATCACTACTCTTATTGGCCTTTATAAATCAATGATGTCACTTCTGACTGCTGGGGTATAGGGTGGGCACGGCATGCACAAAAACAAAGCACATGGCCATCAGGCTACCGATTGGCAACCAGGAGGGCATACTGAAGAAATATATTGATAATAATGATAACCCATTGTTATGATGTGACTATTTTACATATATATGCACTGTATATAGTGATTTAGCATTCATTCACGCTTACAAATAAAGCTGTTTACGATTACCTGCAGGAAACTCAGTGGGGTTCCCTATGATTAGCTGCAAGCGGGCAGCCCCAGTGAAAGCAATTGGATTTGCCTTCGTTCACATGTATTCGCTCATTAACCTCAGTAACCTGTGAATGATCGACCCTGGAAATAGATAGTCTAGTCATCCAAAGGGCCAAGAAAATCTGTGGGTCAGGCTTCCATTGCTTTTAATAGATCTTCCCACCCGCAGCAAAGTAAAGGGAACCCCACTGAGTCTCCTGCGGGTAATTGCAAACAGCTTCAGTCACAAGTGTGAATGGGGCCTAATGGATTGGTTATACGCTGGGATAATTCTGAGCTGCCTTTTATGTTTTGTCATATCATGATCAGCACTGCAGCCCAGAGGACAGCTCCCGGCCTACACGCACATCCTATTTGTATACAAGCCGCTGTTTACCAGGCACAGCCCGGAGCCGTCGTGTTAAAAACGAATAAATATTTGTGAGGAGACCTCTCCATGGAACTCCCTGGGTGCTACCAAGTGGGACTCTCACATGTGTAGAATAAAATTCAGCAGTGTGATAGCAAACAAAGAAAACTGGGACACACAAATGAACGGGGGAAACTTGGCAGTGAAATAAACCTAAAACAACTAGCCAAAGTGGACCTATTATGCCGCGTACACACGACTGGTTTAGCCGTCGGAATAAACTTCGAAGGTTTCTCCGACAGAACTCCGACGGAATTCCATTCAAGCGGTCTTGTCTACACACAGTCAATCCAAAGTCCGACCAAAGTCTTGACCGTCCAGAACGCGGTGACGTACAGCATATATGACAGGACTAGAAAAAGGAAGTTCAATAGCCAGTAGCCAATAGCTTCCGTTTCATACTTGCTTCAGAGCAAGCGTAGTTTTTGGTCTGTCGGAACAGCATACAGACGATCGGTTTTCCCGAATTGGTTCCGTCGGAAATATTTAGAGCATGTTCTATTTCTAGGTCCGTCAGAATTTTCGAAAAGGAAAAGTCTGATGAGGCATACACACGATCGTAATAGACGATGAAAAGCTTCCGTCTGACTTTTTATGTTGAATATTCGGCTCGCGTGTACGCGGCTTTAGATGTCAAAAGTGACTAAGCTAGCATTAGAGTTGGTGGAGGCACCTTGATGTTATTCCACAACTACATCTGTATGCCTCGGGAGTGACTGGAACATAGGAATGCCATTTATGCAGAGTTAAGCATGTCCATTCTTGAACAAAGGCCCGTCATTCAGAGATTTTTACGGTACTGTCCCTGCCAGGACTTCCAGAACTCCCACTCTTACTATCTTGCCAGGATTTCCAATGGTACTCACAGAATCCCTGCCAGAACTTCCAATGGTACCTGAAGAATTTCTCCCAGGACTTCCACTGGTATTGGCATAAACGCTCTCAGGACTACCAATAGTACTTGCAGAATGCCCTGCTAGGACTTCCAATAGTTTTCACAGAATCCCTGCCAGGGCTCCCAATTGTTCTTGCAGAATCCCTGACTGGACTTCCAATGTTAGTTGAAGCATCCCTGCCAGGACTTCCAATGGTATTGGCAGATTTTCTGCCAGGACTTTCAGGGGTACTCGCATAATCCCCTGCCTGGACTTCCAACGGTACTTGCATAATCCCCTGCCAGAACTTCCAATGGTACTTGCAGAATCCCCCGCCAGGACTTCCAATAGTATTTGCAAAATCCCTGGCAAGACTTCCAATGTTACTTGCAGAATCCCTGTCAGGACTTCCAGTGGTCCTCGCAGTATCCCTGCCAGGACTTTCACTGGTCCTCGCAGTATCCCTGCCAGGACTTCCAATGGTCCTCGCAGTATCCCTGCCAGGACTTTCAATGGTTCTCGCAAAATCCCCTGCCAGGACTTCCAATTGTACTCACAGAATCCCTGTCAAGACTTCCAATGGTACTTGCAGCATCCCTGCCAGAGCTTCCAATGGTACTTGCAGCATCCCTGCCAGGATTCCTGAAACAACACTGAGAAGATCCTGTAAACAAAAGGGTATTTAAAGAGAAGTTGAGGATTTTTTTCAAGAATCATACTTACCTAGTTGGATGCAACATTGATCTGATCACTTGGTGCTCAGCGCTCCATGAGCAAAGAGCCAGTGACTGTCGGTCACCGGCTCTCTGCTCTGCCCCCCCCCTGCACTCACTGGAGCGCTGGGCTGTTGAGGGGGTGGGAGAGGCTAGCTCAGGCTCTCACGGCTTGCTGAGAGGCTGAACCAGGTGCCGTCCAGGGTTGTGGGCGGATCACAACCATATTGTCGCAATCTTGCCCCGCTTGTACCGGTTCCAGCCTGCTGTCTGCTGAAAATGTGTCACAGGAATGCAGAACGAACTGCCCTCCAGTGAGCCACAGGAGAAGTAAAGCAAAACAAGCTTTGGTTGTACTTCACTTTTAAGCTTCAGTGTCTAGTACTGTGTGTTATTGCCTTGTGCGAAAAGCTATAAAACTTGTGAGATTGCCAGACTGTCACACACTTGGATCGACCTGACTCCTCTCTTGTCTAAAGGTCCCTTCGACCCCTGCCTGGACCTTACTACTGTTTTGTTTGCTGCCTGTCTAGACCAATTGCCTGCAACTGAATACTTTGGAATGCTTGTTGACTGCCTTGACTAATACCAGGACCTGATTTTTCTCCTGCCCGCCATTTACCTTGACGCCTGTCTGGACCTGATTATTCTGCTGCCTGCCGTAGGAGTCTCCAGCACTAGGGTTTCTGACCCATCTCCACAGTCAGGAGCTCTGGTAAAGACCAACTGTCGCTTAGACCCTCACCTAGGGTGAGCCTGTGCCACTTGCCAGAGGATAACTTAACAGTGGTACAAAGGCAGAACCTTTATTGCCAGTGGAGGTTCTCATACTGAGCTATTGGATGGCAGGAAGGTGGCTTCAGAGAGCTACACACAGATTACTCATAAAAAAAAGAAAACATCCTTGACATCCCTCAAGAGGTGTCTTCCACAAACCCCATCTCCTGAAGGTATAAATGCTCCTCCACATGGATGTTAGAGATGCCCTCTTTTGACAGAATTGTAGGCTGTCTGCTTCCCCTGCTCTTTCCTTCAGATTTTCCTTCTTTTTGATATGAACCTAACCCGGTAACAAGAATGCTCTGCCTTGAGATACCTGCAAGTATCTGTATTGGTCTTGAAATTGATCCCTGTATCCACGTGGAGCCCCCCATAGATCCAACACCCAACCTTTATATCGGACCCAGACTTCTACCCAAGTCATACTGAAACCCCACACTCTCCTAGCAAGAACCACTATCGTAAAACGACAGAACTTAAGTGGGCTGTAGAGACTTCAGCATTTGACACTTTAATGATTGATTGCAAAATTTAACACTGGAAAGATTTACAGTGCTGTGAAAAAGTATTTACCTCCTTCATGATTTTTTTTTTTTTTTGCATATTTTTCACACATAAGTGATTCGGATCATCAAACAAATGTTAATATTACACAAAGATAACCCTAGTAAATACAAAATGCAGTATTAAATTATGATTTCATTTATTAACCACTTCAATACCAGGTACTTATACACCTTCCTGCCCAAGCCAATTTTCAGCTTTCTGCGCTGTTGTAATTTGAATAACAATTGCGTGGTCATGCTACACTGTACCCAAACAAATTTTTTACCGATTTTGTTCCCACAAATAGAGCTTTCTTTTGGTGGTATTTGATCACCTCTGCGATTTTTATTTTATGCCAACAAAAAAAAAAAAGACTGAAAATTTTTTTAAAAATAAAGTTTTTCTTCGTTTCTGTGAAATAAGTTGTAAATAAGTAAGTTTTCTCCTTCAATGATGGGCACTGATATGGCTGCACCAATGGGCACCGTGAGGTTGCATCAATGAGGTGGCACTGATGAGGTGGCACTGAGGGGCACTGATGCTAGGCACTGATAGGCGGCACTGATGGGCACTGATAGGCGGCACTGATGGGCACTGATAGGTGGCACTGATGGGCACTCATAGGCGGCACTGAGGGGCACTCATAGGCGTCACTGATGGGCACTCATAGGCGTCACTGATGGGTACTTATGGGTGGCACTGATGGGTACTTATGGGTGGCACAGATGGGCACTGATGGTCACTGATAGGAGGGCACTGATGGGCATGGATGGGCACTGAGAGGTGGCACTGATGGACACTGATGGGTGTCATTGCTGGGCATCACTTGTCTGATCTGCTGCATAATGTTGCCAGTGAGTGCCTATTTGCGGGCACTGATTGGCATATATTTGGCATATTTTTGTATATGTGGATGGCCATGGGGTACATACCTGGCCATCCACATGTTGGGGGCTTCCCTGGTGGTCCTGGTGACTTCCTTGGTGGTCCAGTGTGGGCATCTGAGGGGAGGCTGCGCTGATAAACAATCAGCGCAGACCCCCCCTGTCAGGAGAGCCGCCAATCGGCTCTCCTCTACTCGCGTCTGTCAGACGTGAGTGAGGAAAAGCCGATCAACGGCTCTTCCTGTTTACATCGTGATCAGCTGTGATTGGACACGTGGTAAAGAGCCTCCACCGGGAGGGCCGTGCTGTCAGGACCAGCATGGAATCCAGACAACCCAGTAGTGATGTCAGAGTGGGCAGTACATGTTTCTGAGCACGTATACTGTGACGTCACTTCCGGTTGCCTAGACTCCATGCTGGTCCTGACAGCACGCCCCTCCATCTTGGATTAGAGAGACAGTATTTACCACTGCTGGTTGGCTGGAACTTCCACCTGCAGCTGTCCTTACTCCAAGGAGGCATCCCACTGGACGTTATGGATCCATTGATTTGCCTGCTTTTCACTTCCATCTTGTAAGTGTTTTTAATCCTTCCTTGTCATTAAAGTGTTTTATTACTGCACTTAGAAGCGCCTTCTTTTCTGCTTTGTTTTTCCTATAGATTGTGCTTCCCTCTTCTGAAGTGCTGCTGTGGTGCAATAATCACAATAATTTCCTATAGATTGTGCTTCCCTCTTCTGAAGTGCTGCTGTGGTGCAATAATCACATCTCAAGAGCCGGTCATGTACTGTTTGTTAAGATCTCCTTGTTATCCAGAGCACAATATTCTCCACACTCCTTGACCCTGGATGATGCCTGAACAAACATGGCGCCCTCCTTCTGAAGGGTAAAGTCAGTAAAGGCATTGCCAGGGGAGCACTGTGATCTCTGAGAGAAGTAATAAATACCTACACATGTTACAATGACACATTAATAAGCATGCACAGATTTAACACACAATAATATCTAATACCAGCTCCACTAACAGCTCAGCTTTGTGTTTCTTCAGATGTATTTGACAATAAAATGATGACTTTGGTACTGCAAGCTGCTGGATAATCTTCAACCAGGTAGCGGCATGGTTAATTGTTATCAGAGTGGTACAGTCTCGCAGATTCTGGCCCAGCACACAAAGCAGCCCCACTGAGCGCATACACTACCTTAGACGGCTGTTGGGAAAATAATGAGCATCCTTCGCTGACATAAGCCATAACATTCCCAGCAATCATTTACTCCTGACTCCGCACAATGCGATCAGCGCTCGCAAACCTCCTTTTCATGTCCCATTCTGAATTATGCCATCGGTGACCGAGAACTGGGTATCAGGCGCAATTCTGCATTCTATATAATGTGTTTTTTACAAGCAACTGGGCAGCCGGCGGCAAGAAAATGCAATCAGCATAATAGATATTCATCTGTTCCACTTTGATCTTTTCTAAAGAGTATGTTGTTCGGCTCAGCCGTTTCTGGTCACCCTGGGGGGCTTTAAGCCCAACTCCAGCTTCATAAATACATTTAAAAAATCATTCCTTAGCTTCGGTAAAATAAAAAAAAAAGCCATGTCTGCAATATCCAGCTCCTCTCCATTTGCATCGGGAATGTGTGCATTGCCATGATCCACATTACATGTGTTGTATTGCCTCCAGTGGCGGCTGGTACTCAACATTTTTTTTGGGGGGGGTGCAAAAAAAGTTGAAAGAAATCATCAGTTGCAGCCACTGTGCCATCAAACGCTGCCACTGTGCACTAAAACGCTGCCACTGTGCCCATCAAGCGCTGCCACTGTGCCAAACGCTGCCACTGTGCCATCAAACGCTGCCACTGTTCCCTCAAACGCTGCCACTGTGTACATCAAACGCTGCCATTGTGCCCATCAAACGATGCCACTGTGCCAAACGCTGCCACTGTGCCATCAAATGCTGCCACTGTGCCCTCAAATGCTGCCACTGTGCCCTCAAACGTTGCCACTGTGCCCTGAAACGCTGCCACTGTGCCCACAAAATGCTGCCACTTTGCCCTGAAACGCTGCCACTGTGCCCATCAAATTCTGCCACTGTGCCAAACGCTGCCACTGTGCCATTTAATGCTGCCACTGTGCCATCGATTGCAGCCACTGTGCCCATCAAATGCTGCCACTGTGCCAAACGCTGCCACTGTGCCCGACCGCTACCACTATGCCATCAAATGCTGCCAGTGTGCCCATTAAACGCTGCCACTGTGCCCATTAAACACTGCCACTGTGCCATCAATCGCTGCCAGTGTGCCCATCTTATGTTATCAGTGTGCCCATTAAATGCTGTCAGTGTGCCCATCATATGCTGCCAGTGTGCCCATCTCATCACATGCTGCCAGTGTCACTCCCCCCACAGATGGATCACGGGACACATCGCTCACACCCCCCAGCACGGATAGATCGCGGGACACCCCACTCACACACACCCCCCCCCCCCCTGCGGCACTTGCCGGGTGCCTCTTGTCCGGCGTCTCCTCTCCAGTCAGCTTCCTCCGCCCTGTCCCACTTCCGCCAAAGCACTGAGCATCCAATAGGGATGCCTGGCGCTTTGGCCAATCAGGAAACAGGTCACACTGACCTGCCTCCAGATTGGTGGGGAGGCAATGCGGTGTGAAAATAGCGAATAGTCATTCGCTATGGTCACAAAATTGGGTGGGATCAGGGCGCACTCTCTGCACCCCGCGCCCACCCTTTTTGGAAGACTATTAGAGCCTCTGGCTCTAATGAGGTGCTTCAAAAAATACACCCCCTCCTGCCCCGCCATAGGAATCCAAGCGTCCAGCGTCCTGAAGGGGGCCAGGCGCATGGATGGGGGGCGGCAGCAGGGATGGGGGGGCGGCGCCCGTGCACCCAGAATCCATGGGCCGCCACTGAATTTGCCTCTCACTTCGAATAACGTCCAAACGTGCTACAACACAACATGGTGCGTCCAATGTTTGGGTCATTTGGGTATGTTGGCAGCCCATTATTTTCAATGCATGTACCATTGTAATGCACCCTTTGGGTATTTGGCTGTAAATTCGTAATGGGCCCTTATGGTCCTTGGTCATAAGTTCGTAATGGGCCCTTATGGCCCTTGGCTGTAAATTCGTAATGGGCCCTTATGGTCCTTGGCTGTAAATTCGTAATGGGCCCTTATGGTCCTTGGCCATAAATTCGTAATGGGCCCTTATGGTCCTTGGCCATAAATTCGTAATGGGCCCTTATGGTCCTTGGCTGTAAATTCGTAATGGGCCCTTATGGCCCTTGGCTGTAAATTCGTAATGGGCCCTTATGATCCTTGGCTGTAAATTCGTAATGTGCCCTTATGGTCCTTGGCTGTATATTCATAATGGGCCCTTATGGTCCTTGGCTGTATATTTCGTAATGGGCCCTTATGGTCCTTGGCTGTAAATTTCGTAAATCGTTTTCCAGTTGTAGAGAAGACGAATGTTGGATTGAGTGCATCCTAGTGAAATGTTTTGCCTCTTAATGTTTATCCTTTAAATACTTTTGTATTCATAATACTTCTATATTGTTGCCTTGACTATAAAACCCTAAAAAGGTATCAGTGCCATGATAACACAGCCAGGCGATGCATTTGGCGATAACTGAAGGTAGCGCACACAGCTGTGAGGGTCAATGTTACAGGTCAAGGCTAGCTGTATGCAATTTATAAACATTATAGCATAAATAAATACGCTGGATCCATGGTTACATGACAGCCAAAGCCAGTTATTTTTATACTTGTTTTTCCTATAATCAGTTGGTAAAATTAGTGTATAGCAAGTACACAGTGCAGCTGATGAGTTGCTGCTTTAACTCCTTCATAGTTACATAGTTAGTCAGGTTGAAAAAAGACACAAGTCCATCTAGTTCAAACAAAAAATAAATAAATACAATCCCATCTACACAATCCTTCACCCACAGTTGATCCAGAGGAAAGCTAAAAACCCCAGCAAAGCATAATCCAATTTGTTACAGCGGGGGAAAAAATTCCTTCCTGATCCCCCGAGAGGCAATCAGATTTTCCCTGGATCAACTTTACCTATAAATATTAGTATCCAGTTATATTATGTACAGTTAGGAAAGAATCCAGACCTTTTTTAAAGCAATCTACCAACCTGGCCAGAACCACCTCTGGAGGGAGTCTATTCGACATTTTCACAGCTCTTATGCACGTGATCGTAATTTCCGACGGGAAATGTTCGATGTGAGCTTGTTGTCGGAAAGTCCGACCATGTATATGCTCCATCGAACATTTGCGGTCATATTTTCCGCACACAAATGTTTGAGAGCAGGTTCTCAAATTTTCCGACAACTTGTGTGTACACAAGTCCGTCGCACAAAAGCTCACGCATGCTCGGAATCAAGCAGAAGGAGCCGCACTGGCTATTGAACTTCCTTTTTCCCGGCTCATCGTACCTCTAGTACGTCGCCGCGTTCTTACGCTCGAAATTTCCAACAACATTTGTGTGACCGTGTGCATGCAAGACAAGTTTAAGCCAACATCCTTCGGAAAAAAATCCACGGTTTTATTGTCGGAAATTCCGATCGTGTGTACGCGGCATTACTGTGAAGAAACCTTTCCATAGTTGGAGATTAAATCTTTTTATCTCTAGACGTAAAGAGCGCCCCCTTGTCCTCTGTGATGACCTTCAAGTGAATAACTCAACACCAAGTTCACTATATGGACCCCTTATATATTTGTACATGTTGATCATATCCCCCCTTAATCTCCTCTTCTCAAGAGAAAATAAATTCAGTTCTTCAAATCTTTCCTCATAGCTGAGCTCCTCCATGCCTCTTATCAATTTGGTTGCCCTTCTCTATACTTTCTCCAGTTCCAATATCCTTTTTTGAGAACTCGTGCCCAAAACTGAACTGCATATTCCAGATGAGGTCTTACTAATGATTTGAACAGGGGCAAAATTATATGTCTCTCTAGAGTCCATACCTCTCTTAGTACAAGAAAGGACTTTGCTTGCTTTGGAAACCGCAGCTTGGCATTGCATGCTATTATTGAGCTTGTGATCTACCAAAACCCCTAGATCCTTCTCCACCATTGATTCTCCCTTCACTTCTATAAACTGTAGATCAATGCAATGACAAGAAAATTTGGGACTTTAAATGAGGCCCATGAAACCATGTGTCTCCATCCCTATGTATATGTAAAGAGGGGGGAAGGATTTGTGGGACTTTAAATGAGGTGCATCACTAACAGTAGATAGTTGATATCATGAACCTGATATATTACAGTAAGTATAGTAACAACTCGGAACACCCAATAAAAGGACAGAAAGCGACCGGTCTAAACTATGTTCACCAATGCCAGGAGCCTGGCGGACAAGATGGGTGAACTAGAGATATTGTTGAACGAGGAGGATTTCGATTTTGTGGGAATTTCAGAGACCTGGGTCAACAGCTCTCATGATTGGCTGGCAACCATTCAAGGTTATTCCCTTTATCGCAGGGATAGAGAGGGTAAAAAAGGGGGAGGGGTATGTCTATATATCAAGAATAATGTACAAGTAAATGTGAGATATGACATCACTGAGGGAGCTAGGGAGGAGATGGAATCCTTATAGGTAGAGCTCCAAAGGGATGAAGCTAAGGGGAAAATAATACTGGGAGTATGCTATAGGCCCCCTAACCTGAGGGAGGAGGGGGAGACGGACCTCCTATCACAATTTGGATTAGCAGCAAGGATGGGAAATGTTATCATAATGGGGGAATTTAATTATCCAGACATAGACTGGGCGGAGGGAACCACAAATTTATCTAAGGCTCACCAGTTCCTAAATGTCTTGCAGGACAATTTCATGGGTCAGATGGTAGACACACCAACTAGAAACAAGGCTTTCCTAGATCTACTGATTACCAACAATACAGACCTGATCACGGATGTGGAAATACGGGGCAATATAGGAAACAGCGATCACAGGTCAATTGGCTTTAGTATAAATCACACAAATAGGAAACACAAGGGGAACACAAAGACACTGAATTTCAAAAGAGCCAACTTCCCTAAAGTACGAACCTTGCTAGAAGATATAAATTGGGCCAAAATCTTAGAAACAAAGAACACGGAGGATAGATGGGTTTGCTTTAAGAGCATATTAAATAAGGGCATCCCATTGGGAAATACATTTAAAAGAGTGAACAAAAGTCCTGAATGGCTTAACTCTAATGTAAAAATGCATATAAATGGAAAGGAGAAGGCCTTCAAAAAATACAAGGCTGAGGGATCATCATCAGTATTTAGACTCTACAAAGAATGCAACAAGATATGTAAGGGTCCAATTAGGGCGGGTAAGACAGAACACGAAAGACACATAGCGGAGGAGAGCAAAAAAAGACCAATCCTGTTTAATTTGTTCATAAACGACCTGGAGGATGGGGTAAACAGCTCAATCTCTGTATTTACGGATGATACTAAGCTAAGCAGGGCAATAACTTCTCTGCAGAATGTGGAAACCTTGCAAGAAGATCTGAACAAATTAATGGAGTGGGCAACTACATGGCAAATGAGGTTTAATGTAGAAAATTGTAAAATAATACATTTGAGTGGCAAAAATATGAATGCAATCTACTGACTAGGGGGGTGAACCTCTGGGGGAATCTAGGGCGGAAAAGGATCTGGGGGTTCTAGTAGATGATAGGCTCAGCAATAGCATGCAATGCCAAGCTGCTGCTAACAAAGCAAACAGAATATTGGCATGCATTAAAAAGGGGATCAACTCCAGAGATAAAGCAATAATTCTCCTGCTCTACAAGACACTGGTCCGGCCGCACCTAGAGTATGCTGTCCAGTTCTGGGCACCAGTCCTCAGGAAGGATGTACTGAAAATGGAGCGAGTACAAAGAAGGGCAACAAAGCTAATAAAGGGTCTGGAGGATCTTAGTTATGAGGAAAGGTTACGAGCACTGAACTTATTCTCTCTGGAGAAGAGACGCTTGAGAAGGGATATGATTTCAATTTACAAATACCATACTAGTGACCCCACAATAGGGATAAAACTTTTTTGGGGAAGAGAGTTTAATAAGACACGTGGCCATTCTCTAAAATTAGAAGAAAAGAGGTTTAACCTTAATTTACGTAGAGGGTTCTTTACTGTAAGAGTGGCAAGGATGTGGAATTCCCTTCCATAGGCAGTGGTTTCAACGGGGGGCATCAATAGTTTCAAAAACCTATTATGCCGCGTACACACGGTCGTACTTTTCGTCTACAAAAGTCCAACAGACGCTGATGGACTAAAGCTGGCTGGTAATCCGATCGTGTGTGGGCTTCTCCGGACTTTCAACCGACTTTTTTAGCCTCAAATACGACGTACTTTAGATTTGAAACATGCTTCAAAACTTTTACTTCGTACCTACGACGGACCCCGAAATCCGCTCGTCTGTGTGCTAGTCCGACGGACAAAAAGCCACGCTAGGGCACCTATTGGCTACTGGCTATGAACTTCCTTATTTTAGTCCGGTGTACGTCATCACGTACGAATCCGACCGACTTTTGTGTGGTCGTGTGTAGGCAAGTCCGGTCGTTAGAAAGTAGGCCGCAAGTCCGCGGCAAGTCCACCGAAAGTCTGCCGGAAGTCTGTCCGACAGGCTGTCCGACTTTTGTAGACGAAAAGTAGGACCGTGTGTACGCGGCATTAGGCACCTGAATGACCGCAACACACAGGGATATACAATGTAATACTGACATATAATCACACACATAGGTTGGACTTGATGGACTTTTTTCAACCTCACCTACTATGTAACAATGTAACTATGTATACCAAAAACATAAATTTCATATTAAACAAGTTTTTTATTAAATGACATCAATAGCAGATTGTAAAAACTGATTATACATCATGGTTAAAGCAATACATGCGATAAACCATATACATAGTTGTACAGATTGAATCATACCACACTCTCGTGGGAATGATGGATTTAAGAACTGATTGCGTAAGAGGTCGCATTAGATTTTACAATACATGTTAATGTAAAACAAATAATAAGGTAAACATCTCAAACGCATAGCTGTAGCAGAAAGATCGCATCCTATATTTCTCAATGCATTTCGTGGAATACATTCCACTTCCTCAGGAGCAGGTGCAATCAGGGTATCCATAGGAAGCATATAAACAACAGTAGAATTGGGTAATTGACAAAGAGTTTATTGTACATTAAGGACACCAAAATAAAATAAAACAGTGCCCATCATGAGTATTACTCACAGTTCAACTTAAAGTTTTAACATGTGGTGCTAAGGACAATCCGGGGATGTCTCTATTGGGAACTGATGGAGTGACCCATCAACATATTACATAAGAGCAAGGACTACAGACAAGGTGAAGATCTCCATAGTGGGATGGTTAGTAACGCAGCTAGCAAGCAGAAGATTCTATGAACAATAATAATTATAATCTATATGGTTGTATTGAATGTATGTATATGTATATTTTAACTCTGAAATAGCATGTATTAAATAGCTCCAAATAAAATCCCACAATGAGGGATTTTTTTTGTCTACTGCAGTGGTTCTCAAACCTGTCCTCAAGTACCCCCAACAGGCCATTTTTTGGGAATTTCTCTTAGATAAAATAGCTGTCCAAAATACCAAGCCATTGACTCTGATATGCACTCAGACAACAAAGAAACCCTGTACAAAATGAAGGCAAACCTGCAAACATGGCCTGTTGTGGGGAATTGAGGAAAGGGTTGAGAACCACCGGTCTATTGTGCCCATAGTAATAGGTTTAATTCACAAATATCCTCAAGAAGAGTGCAAGAAAGTGCAGTCCACAAAGAGGGGGGTATAAATACACCCTCAACGTTGATCGGGTACCTCCCAACGTCATGCTTGCATTTTCCACGAGGGAATGCATCAGCACCTGATCGGCTGTTGCAGTCCAAGTGTTGGCGCCAAGTGTAGATCAACATTGCCTTGGAGTGTTATCTGCGTTCTATTTTGGAATTGGCAGCAGGCACCTGTAAGCACTGCTCATTCCATGTCAGTGACAGCAGCCCAGGCAGACTAACAATCGGGAACAAATTAAATTGGACATCCATGGTTAGTTCTTTTATTGTTTAAAACCCAAATGGATCCCTTATCCACTCAAACAACCAAGAAACCCTCTTCACCTGTGGCATTGTGATCTGCAAGCGGGACTCCACCGCTGTCAGAATACACTGATCAGTGGCTACAGCAGCTGATCAATGAAAGTTTTCCAGTGTAGCTGTTTGGCAGAAGCCGATCTAATGATGGGCTTCTGTCTAAAGCTGGCCATAGACTATTAAAGCCACTAGCAGTAATCACTGTGTTCTTCCAACGGGGAGAACACAATGGCTCCAATGGAGGGATTCCCCCATCAACACTGATTGTGTTGATGGGGGAATCAAGTGATTTTCTTTTCTGAAACCCGTGGTTGCAGGAAAGAAAATTGCTTCGTCTGTGACTGGCTTTACTCGAGGGCCACACACAGATCTGAGTTTGGCTGGTCCCTGCTGATGCGGCCAAATTTTGATCCGTCTTTACCCATCTTTAGTTTTGTTCCTGGTCCTTCAATCCCTATGTCAGCTATGATATGATGTTCACATGGCTTTCCTTGTAAACTGTTGCCACTATACTGCTGGAGCCAGGGTCACTAATAGGGGAGTACAAGTAGTCTTACCATGCTAGGCCCAGGCCCCAACTGGTCAACAGGCTCTTGATCTTTAACCACCTTGCAGCAGACCTTTCTGCATTGTCAAGCTCTGGAGCAGAATAAGAACCTCTTGGCCCCATCCACTGGACACCGACTCTCATCAACAAAATCATGCATGGAGAGGAATTGCACAAAGTATGTGTTGGCCTCCCCTGTCCGATCACAGGAAGAGCTTCTCTTCTGTATAATAGGACTCCCGATGATACCAGAAGCCCCCGTGTCTGGATTACCTCCCCTTCCTGTCAGACTTTTGGGTGGGAAAGAGCCTTCAAACCCTGATCACAGGGACTTTGATCCTGAAGGGGTTACCTACCTGCAGTAGAGGCCTAAAGAGGAACCGGAAGCAGTCAGCAGGTATCTTTGAAATGGAGTGTGTAGCAGTTCACACCGAGGAGTCAGAGTGGCAGACAGCTAATGACTTATGCCGCGTACACACGACTTTCCGACAGAAAAAGTCAGATGGGAGCTTTTGGTCGGACATTCTGATCGTGCATATGCCCCATCGGACTTTTTCTGTTGGCATTGTTGTATTTCTTTGTTTCTGTTGGAGATTTTTTCCCCCTAACTTCATGTCTGGTGAAACTGAAACCAGCAGAACAGGAAGTAAGGGAAAATCGTTCTAATGCAAACTGGATAGCAGTAAATCCAACCTAAAGAAAGTCTTGGCTACTCAGAAACTTAACTGTTTTGCTGTAAAAAATGTTGTTTACAGAGTTCACTAGCTGTAGGTCAGAGGAGCATTTCCATTAGTTGTTCAGTTAGCTCAGTCTGCTTGAGAATGATTATTTTGATATACAGGAAGGAAACTCTGCAAAAGTGTATATGAAGCAGTCATCATTATAAGGAAAGAAAGGGACAGCAGCCTGGATGTAGATGTAACCGCAGTGACCCCCTGTTCATACTTCGCTGGGAAATTATATAAAATGTGACTGTAGTATTAAAAATGTTCCAATGTGTAAGAAAATATGCACTCGCTGTTCCCCAGCCCAGCTCATTAGATAACAGTGTAATGACTTTACTGTCCTCACCAAGAGAAATGAAGGGCATAATACCGCCACAGATCAAACAATGACCCCAACACAGCAGATAAAACAAATATGTGAAGGAAAAACACCTTATAAGCCCCAGCAGAAATTGTATTATTACCAGGACAATGGCACAGGGAGCCAAATCCTTCATATCACACTACATTAATACAGAGCATTAAAGAGGACTGGAATATTTATAAAGGTTTTTTCTTTAACCACTTGCCGACCAGGCCATAGCCGAATGATGTCTACAGCGCGGCCAGGGAGTACAATGTTGTCCTCCCGGGAACAGCTTCTCGCACGCCCCCTGCGGCACGCATCCGGCAGTGTCCATGACCTCTGGGTACTCGGGACCCGGCGTGTCACGGATAGGGGTAAAGGGCCAATCCCAGCAGCCCTTTACCACGTGATCGCTCTGTCCAGTGATGGAGCGATCACTGTCAACAAACCGGCATCATGTCCAGCTCTTCTCCAGGGAGAAGCTGCAGCGTGAGGCTGCTTGTGTTTTTTTTTTTATATATTCCAAGTGCCCAGCACTGCCCCAGCAGTGCCACATCAATGCCACATCTGTGCCCCAGCAGTGCCACATCCTGCTGTGCCTGGACTGCACCGCTCAACTGCTAATTTTGTCTAGGGGTGTGGAGAAAGCTTATACTCACCCAATCCTTCATTTCACTGGAAAACTGTGCTCCCCCACGGTCCAGTGGTGGACAGTTCCTGGACTATGGAGTCTGCTCTGGGCCGCTGGAGCATGGGGGTGCCGGACTGGTCTTGTGCTGGAAGGATCAGAGGATTAGGTAAGTGAATCTTCTTTCTCCTCTCCCCTAGACAAAAACAAGCACTTAACCCATGCACTGTCTGGGAGCACAACCCCACTGCATGGGAAAACTTTTTTTTTTGCCCGGAGTTGGGCTTTAACACCTGCACTTGTGCCAATCTGTGTCCTTACATTCCCTGTTGGCAATTCTAGAGAAGCTGGACTGGAGGAGCAACACCCCTGAGAGGGGTCATCAACTTGGTCTCAAGGTACATAACAGCTATCTACACAAGTCCTTGTAGACTCATTGGATAGTGTTTCACAGCAACTATAAATACAGACTTGTGAGTTCAATGTGTAGATCTGTCGTTGATCCAACCCATGTGAGACCTGTTTGTGCTTTGCAGTGTGTTCACATAGAACCTTTGGTTTCTTTTTACATCTACTTGGCCAAATCCTATGCGGACCTGTGCCTGATCTAGCCTATGGGAAACCTGTCGATGATCGGCAGTGTGTTTACAGAAAATCTTAGAAAACTCTCTTTTACATGCACTCTAACTCATCTACTTGGCCACTTCCTGTGCACCTAGCCCCATTCCAACCCATGGGAGACCTGTCGATGGTCTGCAGTGTGTTTACATAGAACCTTAGAAAGCTCTCTTATACATCTATTCTTATCCATCTACTTGGCCACATCCTGTGCAGACATGTCCCTGATCCAACCTACTGGAGCCCTGTAAATGGTCGGTAGTCTGCTGACATAGAACTTTGGGAAGCTCTTTTATACATCTACTTGGTCACATCCTGTACATACATAAAACACAAGAGTCTTTTATACCTTTTGAATATTGTTCATGATACAATAGAGTGTGGTCTCAGCATATTTTTAATCTAACACATACCACTATTTAATTGTGTCAGCACAATGATGTCGTGCAGTTGCAATGTTTACTTATTAGCTCTACCACCATGGTTAATAGATATTGATCTACTCCTAAGACATACAATAAAGAAACATCAAAGAAAAGCCATCTAAGCAAAGATCATCAACTCAGTCCCCACCAGGTAGGTACTGGCCATCTACATGAGCTCTTATTGAATACATGGCTGGTATTCTGCAGCAAAAAAAAAAATACAGACTTGTAAGTGATTGTGCAGATCTGTCATTGATCCAACTCATAGGGGACCTGTTTATGGTCTGCAGTGTTTACACAGAGCCTAGCTCTCTATACATCTACTTGGCCACATCCTGTACATATATAAAACACAAGAAGATTTTATCCTCTTGGGTATTGTCATCTATCGTTCAAGATACAATAGAGTGTGGTCTCAGCATGTTTTTAATGTGCCACATTCCAGTATTTACTTGTGTCAGCACAATGTTGTCTTACTGCATTAAAGTTTACTGATGATCTCCACCACCGCGGTTTATTGACATTGATCTTCTCCATACTAAGAGATTTACAAGCCATACTATGGAGAGGCGTCAATGAAAAGCCACCTAAGCACACCTTTAGGTTATATATTATCTTTGAGTGTTTTTGAAAAAATGTAGGACCTAGTCTGTGCAAACCTGGTTGCAAATACTATACAGTTCTATTAATTTTCAAAATGTACTCATTACGCTTTGACAGGCACATAATAGTTAAACTAGGAAGCCTATTTATAACGATCACCTACAATTATCGCTT
The DNA here is from genome assembly GCA_037952835.1 of Lithobates septentrionalis. Classification (NCBI taxonomy): domain Eukaryota; kingdom Metazoa; phylum Chordata; class Amphibia; order Anura; family Ranidae; genus Lithobates; species Lithobates septentrionalis. Next base: position 71,461 of record JBBDGP010001460.1, read on the forward strand.
TTTTGTTAAGCTATAATTTGCCGGATTTTACTTCTTACACAAGCTGTACTTCCTCTATGACAATCAGAAAATTCTGATGCTTCTTCAAATGCACAAAGGATACCTGTGTGCATCTGCAAAAGCACACACTGTTCTTATAGAGACATGGTCATCTTGACATGCCACTGTAGGGTGACAATATCCATATAAATGCTCCCCCCCCCCCAACCTCTTAGAAATACTTTGGCATCTTCCCACCGTTCCTGCCTCCATTGCAACCAACACTAAAATCCCCAGTGTCGGCTGGGGTCGGATGCTAAGTGAGCAGTGACATCATGTCTTCATATCTTTGGTGAGTCAAACGACTGGCCACTAGGCTCCAGCATTGTCACTGGGGAGGAAGTCACATGCTTCCCCATTACCAGAGACACTGTCTTCAATGTGGGCAGGAGCTGTCGGGAGTGCTGGTAAGTGACTATTAGGAATTCTAGGGACAATGTCAGTTTGCTCCCCCAGCCACACGACTCAGATTCAGCTATAATATATCATTCATATGTAGACAAACCCAGGTTTTCACCACCTGGCCTGCACAAGGACTGAAGTAGTGTACATCAACTAGGGATCTGACATTCTCTGAAATTGTTCAGACTTTGGGCCTGACCATTGAGAATAAACAGCGGCTTTGTCAAAGGCTTGCTCATGTACCAATGACTTCAGAAGACACTACAGCAGCCTTGTTCAACCTTTATACCCAGGAAGAACCCTTACAGATAATTTCTAGGTCTTGGGGAATCTCTACTAAAACCAATTCACTGGTGGTCAATGGGGAAAAATGCCTCTTACTTTGGGGATCAGAGGGAAGAATGCCCTTCTGACAGTGGTGGTCAGACTCATGCTACTGGTTCAGCTACAGATAAAGAAACCCATAGCAGCCTCTGGCGCAACCCTAGGGTTCCACAGAACCCTTGTTGAGAATGGCTGCTCTAGAGTATAAGGGCTAGTTTACACTTGCTTCAAAACATGGCTTCAGACAGGCTTTGTTAAAGCTCCCTGAAGGCAAATCAAAGACCCATCACTAAATAAAATGGTTAGCTTACAATCCTGTTTACACCTTGCTTTTGCTTTGCTTTGGCTTCGCTTCAAAAATTATATCCCATGTCTCTTTACTGGTGCTTCAAAGCGTCTTCGAAGCCTCCATAGAAGTCTATGGCAAAGCTCGCTTGATGCACCTGCAGCTTTTGAAAGGCTTTAATTCAACTTTAGCTTTGCTTTGTTTTGGAGAAATTGCAGGTATGAGATATCCCCACACACACAGGGCATCTGCCAAGTTTCAACAAAGCTTCAGAAAAGCATCATCGAAGCACCACTGAAGCATCACCGAAGCTTCATCAAAGCACCACCAAAGCATCACTGAAGCTTCATCAAAGCACCACCAAAGCATCAAAAACACATCATAAAAGCATGTTGAAGCGGTGGGCGCTTTAATGTGTGTTGAAGCCAAAGCAAGTGTAAATGAGCCCTTAGGTTCCACACATACGGATCTAGCCTGAGTATGTTAGGAAGCAATATATTGGATTTGTCTGCTTTTACGTTCTGACCTTCAATTGAAAAATGTAATGGGAGGGGGGGGGGTTCATACATTTAATCTCAATTAGAGCTATAGCCAAAACTCCTTTTTCTCATTTAAAGCCCTGTTGCAGAAATTTCCTTCATGTCCTGTTCCAGAGACATGGAATAAAGTGAGTGGAAATCTTTACAAAGTATGGGGAATCTCCTCTTAGATAAGTGTCCCTATAGGTAAAATGTCTCCTTACCAATTTCCCACTGTATCCAAAACTGAAAAAAAGGCTATGGCTACATATGCCTTTTGAATACTAAAGCAAACAGCCAAAAGTTCTGGACAAAATAAAATACAAGGCAAAAAGGACAAACCCACTCATCTTTAGCAAATAATAATCCAAAATCATATGCATGATATAGATCAGCCTTTCTCAACCCTTTTACCATAGGAAACCCTTTCAATAATATTCAGATTCTGTGGACCCCCTGCTAAAAAAATAATTATATACAAATTGTGGTATGTAAGCCACACCACATTGGTGGTTAATGAAAGGTGGTCCCCTTACACCAGTGATTAGTGGAAAGAATGTTCCTTAGATTGATGGTCAGTCAGAAGTGAGAAGAATGCTCTCCTCCAGGGGCAGCTAACATGATCAATGGTGCCAGCAGCTTCTTTACTAACAAAAGAGAGGAAGAGCTCCACTGGTCCTATGCTGTTGGCTCTGTCAAGTGGGATTGGTGACAGAACTATGCAGGCAATATCAGGTGGGTGTTTATTCTACCACTGCTCAAGGAACCCCTAGCAATCTCTGGAGCAACCCTATTTGATAAAAGCTGATGTAGATAATGAATAATCTTCAAGATAATATCTACATGCATAGCACAAAATCATGCAAAGAAATACTTAGACACAACGGTTTTTGTTTTTTTCTGGTGAAGGTGTCTGGGCACTGTATGATCTCAACTCGGAATAGAAAAGGGTTCATTTTGTGTTAAGGTAGATTTCACGTTTTTGAGTTAGGGTAAGATTTTGGGAGCTATTTTTAAAGGATGCAATGGGGAATTTTCCCAGTAAATCCCTTATTGAGAGTCAGTCATCCTGAATTCCACAGTTACATTCACTCTATTTACAATAGCATGAATGATCACCTGGCAAATGCAGCATCTGTTGAACATCTTTCAAATCTCCCCTATAGAGTACATATGAAAATAGGTACCGTATATACTCGAGTATAAGTCGAATTTTTCAGCACATTTTTTTGTGCTGAAAGTGCCCCCCTCGACTTATACTCGAGTCAAGCACTTTTCTGCAGCAAAAAATTCATTTTCCGAACCAACTTTGGGCCCCCGTATCTCAGGGCCACTTGGTGCTAGGAACCCCAACTTTGGTGTGCAAACCCAGTGGAACTGGTACCATAACATATCCAAAGCTGAAGTTCCTAGCACTTAGTGGCCCCGAGATACGGGGCCCCAAAATCGGTTCGGAAAATGTAATTCTCTGCTGCAGAAAAGTGCTTGACATTTTCTGAACTGATTTTTGGGGCCCTGTATCTCGGGGCCACTTGGTGCTAGAAACCCCAGCTCTGGAAATTTTATGGTGCTAGTGCCACTGGGTTAGCACACCAAGTTTGATGTTCTTAGCACTAAGTGGCCCCGAGATATGGGGCCCCAAATTCGGTCAACTGTGTCCATCTGCAGCAATGTCATTTTGGGACCCTTTGGGTTCAGAGACCCCAAATTTTGGCTGCAGCTAGGGGGCATCTAGGAACCCTTAACTGCCGAGTTTGAAGTTCAGGGGACCTATGGCTGCAAATGGGCACAGTGATGCTGCAAATGGGCATTGTTGACCCTCTTTTCCACTTACAGTAGCTGTGCATTTCTCACCCTCGTCTTATACTCGGGTCAATAAGTTTTTCCCATTTTTTTGTGGTAAATTAGGGCCTCGACTTATACTCGGAACGACTTATACTCGAGTATATACGGTATATGTTGTCAATAGTTAACTCTTTTTATAATATAAAACATTACATAAAAAAAGTGTCCTCTTCCCTCTCCTCCCCTCCCCTCCCAGAGCTAAGCATCCAAACATGCCAAGCATGTGGCTTGGTATCCCCATAGCAAGGGACTCTGCTATGTTAACACCAGTTCGTATGTCCTTCATAATTGGACGGGTATGCTTTGAAAGGAGTTCCCCAATAGATATGAGTGCCTTCCACAAAACACAGCTGCCTGAAGCTCCAGCAAGTGGCAGGGAAGGGGGCCCTATCTACACAGGAGGACAAGTAGATGGTTGCCCCTTCATGTTGAACTGCTTTTAGGGACCACTCGACCATTAATCACCATGAATGCAGATAAGAAGGTTAAACATAAATACACACCCCACGCATATTTTAAAAACCCATATTAATATTGTTTAAACTAAAACTTCCAGCAATCTCCGAAGATATCCCATAACACCCGATCTAGCAGTGGCAGGTCAGGGGAAGAAAGAATAGGGTCCCCCCTTCCTTAATGATTAAAATCCATTTGAGCACAAAGGAAGTTCCTGCCACTGTCATGGTAAGCACCCACCTCTGTGGAAGGAGTACCCTGTGACATCACTGCCCATCTTGGACTAATACCAAATATGTGTATTTTCCAGCACTTTCCATAGACACGTAGGAAGCAAATATCCCAAGTGTCGAAAATCAAGCAAAACCCAACAATGGAGGAAAACGCATTGGAGGGCATGGCCTGGACAGAGCTCGGCCTGAGGCTGCTTTTGCTATAGACATTATTAGGCGTTCCTGGATGTGCGGGACTTGAGATCTTTTCTTATTACATGTTTACACATTGATACAAGCTCTTCCCCAGGTTAAACTCTTTAGCGTGAGTCACCGGACCTGGACAGATAAGGAGCCATAGATGTGCGCAACCTATTGCATTAGGGTGTGCACCCTAAAGCTCAAATCTACGTGCATGTTTATATGTCTACATATATATGACCCCGGCACATTGATCCGGCACATTGATCTCCCAGCCGGCACGGTGAAAGAGAAGTGCATAAACACTTCTCATATGGCAGAGCCGGTAAGAGGGAGATCTTTCCCATCTTCCTGCTGGCACACAGAGCGATAATGCGCATGGGGTGATTAGGGTGTGCCCAGGCACACCCAGCACACCCTGTGCACACGCCTATGTAAGGAGCCTGGAGCGCCACCCCTAATCTATGATTTTAGACAATTGTTGCATGTTCAGTAGAAAATGTAATGATTCAATAGCTAAAATCAGGCAAACATTAGTAAAAATATGTCATATCAATGCTCAGGGGAGGTAACATTCATCCTTTTGTTACAGAAGATGAATGTTACAATCAAGACCTTTTCCTTTCGAAGAATAGATATTGATGAATCTCTGGAAATGTAATGACAATTAGTGTATCTTGAGCAATTTTTAACACTAATTTGACATGATACTGTAAATGTTCACCAAAGAATGCTGGGCAAATTTTGGCTCAATAACAGTTAAAATCATTGATAAATATACCCCTTAGACTTAATTCACATCTTTTCATTTTTGATGGATGTGTTTTTCATGGAAATTTATTAAAATGCCTGCATGTCCCAACTCTGGTGGCCTCTCATCAAGATCATACAGAGCCAAGGTCTCAAATCTATAGAACAATGTACCAGTCATTAGCCCTTAGAAGTTAGGACCCTGAGCCTTGTAGGTATCATATATGACCATTTACACTTCAGCATATGTAATGCCAACTCCATAACTTCTATCATAACTTTATAGATTCATATTGATTACTTTGGGCAACACAGATTAAAACATTAATTTATATTACATTTCCATTAAACTTTACCTTTCCACATTTGCTAAATTTGTATAGATAGCATGTCAGGACAAGTCTGATCATTGGAGGAGAGCAGGCTGAGTTCCCAGCATAGCTAGAGAACTGACCATGCTGTGCTCTCATGCCTAATGTGGTTAGTTTTTAATAGGAAAGCAGAGGGACTGGCAGGAACACCAGGGTTTTCACAAGGAAACAATACAAGGATTGTTTTTCATAGAGTACAAGGTACAGCAGGCACATATCGGGAATGTGAAATGTTACAAACTCTTTAGGATTTATTACATGACACACAGGGGAAGATCTAACTAAGGATAATAAAGAATTAACACATGCATAGTATTTCCGATCGGGTATCCCATTGTTTGCTCAATTTGATAGTGGGAGGAGCTGTGACAACAGTAATGGAGAACAACATCAGCCTTTAGGTACAGGAAATCTAAATTGGCAAACACAGTTGCACAGAACATATTACCAGTACTTTTTGAACAAACAAGAAACAGAAGATCAGTATACAGTATCTGACAAAAGTGAGTACACCCCTCACATTTTTGTAAATATTTTATTAGATCTTTTCATGTGACAACACTGAAGAAATGACAGTTTGCTACAATGTAGTGAGTGTTCAGCTTGTATAACTATGTAAATTTGCTGTCCCCTCAAAATAACTCAACACACAGCTATTAATGTCTAAACCACTGGCAACAAAAGTGAGTACGCCCCTAAGTGAAAATGTCCAAATTGGGCCCAATTAGCCATTTTCCTCCCCGGTGTCATGTGACTCGTTAATTTTACAAGGTCTCATGTGTGAATGGGGAGCAGGTGTGTTAATTTGGTGTTATCGCTCTCACTCTCTCATACTGGTCACTGGAAGTTCAACATGGCACCTCATGGAAAAGAACTCTCTGAGGATCTGAAAAAAAAGAATTGTTGCTCTACATAAAGATGGCCTAGGCTATAAGAAGATTACCAAGACCCTAAAACTGAGCTGCAGCACGGTGGCCAAGACCATACAGAGGTTTAACAGGATAGGTTCCACTCAGAATAGGCCTCGCCATGGTCGACCAAAGAAGTTGAGTGCACGCGCTCAGCATCATATCCAGAGGTTGTCTTTGGGAAACAGACGTATGAGTGCTGCCAGCATTGCTGCAGAGGTTGAAGGGGTGGGGGGTCAGCCTGTCAGTGCTCAAGTCATACGCCACACACTGCATCAAACTGGTCTGCATGGCTGTCGTCTCAGAAGGAAACCTCTTCTAAAGATGATGCACAACAGTTTGCTGAAGACAAGCAGACTAAGGACATGGATTACTGGAACCATGTCCTGTGGTCTGATAAGACCAAGATAAACTTATTTGGTTCAGATGGTGTCAAGCGTGTGTGGCGGCAACCAGGTAAGGAGTACAAAGACAAGTGTATTATGCCTACATTCAAGCATGGTGGTGGGAGTGTCATGGTCTGGGGCTTGATGAGTGCTGCCGGCACTGGGGAGCTACAGTTCATTGAGGGAACCATGAATGCCAACATGTACTGTGACATACTGAAGCAGAGCATGATCCCCTCAACTCAGAGACTGGGCCGCAGGGCAGAATTCCAACATGATAATGACCCCAAACACACCTCCAAGACGATCACTGCTTTGCTAAGCAAGCTGAGGGTAAAGGTGATGGACTGGCCAAGCATGTCTCCAGACCTAAACCCTTTTGAGCATCTGTGGGGCATCCTCAAATGGAAGGTGGAGGAGCACAAGGTCTCTAACATCCACCAGCTCCGTGAGGTTGTCATGGAGGAGTGAAGAGGACTCCAGTGGCAACCTGTGAAGCTCTGGTGACCTCCATGCCCAAGAGGGTTAAGGCAGTGCTGGAAAATAATGGTGGCCACACAAAATATTGACACTTTGGGCCCAATTTGAACATTTTCACTTAGGGGTGTACTCACTTTTGTTGCCAGCGGTTTAGACATTAATAGCTGTGTGTTGAGGGGACAGAAAATTTACACGGTTATACAAGCTGTACACTCAATACTGTCACATGAAAATATATAATAAAATATTTACAAAAATGTGAGGGGTGTACTCACTTTTGTGAGATGCTGTATATATTTTTTTTAAGTGTTTTCCTCTTTTTATCTTTATTTTTTCTTTTTCTTTTTAATAATTTTTTCCTGGCAGAAGCTGTCCCCACTATTTGATCACTAGGTAATTCTCCCACCTTCCCTATGAAAGTATCATCCAGTAGACATTGCAAATGCTGTAATTGAGTGTATTGATTGGCTGGGAATGCAATCAAGAGATACTTTGCAGTTATTATTGAAGAATATAATCTCATACCTCATCAAACCTGGCCTCATCCTCACAGTTCTCCAGCACACGGGTGTAAAACGAGAGGCCTGAAACATAAGAGGAGACGTTTTATCAGAGCGTGAGAAGACTAATGAGATAACATGGTTATTAGGTAACACCACTTAGCCTGTTATGGGTTCAGAGCTGGAACAAACTGGACAACCCATATTTTGGGTCTCAAGTTCACACAAGGTACACCAAACCTCTTGGAGAGTTGTGGCTAAAGACCCCCAGTAGACATTAGATGACATCCTCCAATTTCTTTTTTTTTCACCTGGACCAGGAGATCATCTAATATCTATGGAAGTCTCATAAAATTTAGGCCCAACTCTACAAGGGTTAAATGCTCCTTTAGGTTTAGGGGATTCTTAAATTAGATTTACTTACCCGATCCTCCACTCCTCCATGCTGCTATACCGGTTATGCAGTGTCTTCTCCCCCATGCTCCAGTGGTCTAAGGCTCTGACATCATTAAGACCAATGGCTTGCATTGGACATGATGACACCAAGTCCACGGCCGGAGAGTAGGGGAGAACCTCCTACCGAGGTGCAGAGGGTCTGGTAAGTAAAAGTACTGTTGCTCCCCTTTGGACTAAACAATAGTAACGCTTACAGTGTGGACGTAGTCCTACTGCTAGGGATAGTTTCCTTGAGTTGGGTTTTAAATATCTATCCAATGTCAAACGTTATACCATACATGATAAACTATTCACTGCATTTATAAAAACAGTACCTTTATTGCCCACATAAAACACATAAAAACATTTGCTAAAGCCCAATTAAAAATTGATTTAAATGTCCTTTATAATATTCTTCAGTGGTGGCTAACCATTCATATAAATCGTATACCACACCCTATAAATTCTCAGCATGAAGGATATTTTTCAATGTTTATTGGTAAACTGTAAATACTGGAGACCTCAATGGGTTTCCATACTGTGAAAACTTTTCAATAATAATTCCACATTACATATACACATAGCTCCCAACTGTCCCTGATTTGGAACAAAGTCCCTCTGTCCCTCTTTCCTCCTCATTTGTCCCTCATTTTGATCTGATCTATATAGTTGTATAGAAAATGCACTTTTTATCTTTCAAAAAGTGTTTCCCAGTGCTAAACCTTTCATCTGATTTCTAAATTGCTGCATTTGTAAATTCCAAAAGTCAGTAAAAAAAGAATGATAGTGGTAAAAAAAGCACTTGTGGGTTTAACCAATCTTGTTTTTTTGTACACTTCTCCTTTAAGGGGGTGTGGCAAGAGGTGTGTCCTATACCTGCATACTTTTGCTGATAGGTGTCCCTCATTCCCATCTCAAAACATTGGGAGGTATGTATACATTTATCTGTAATGAATAAGATGTAAAGCAGCAAGCTTCATTCATAAGTGTTCTCCTTAGCACACGGGAGTTTGGACATCTCTTCCAGAATAAGCACAATCCTAAAGTTCCAATATAAAGTCCACCAGGACTCTTAGTTCCTTTATATATATATATATGAGCCTTGTTTGTATTCGGAATAATAAACCCACAAAGATCAATATAACAGAGTTGTCCCCCCCAATGTAATGAAATATGGTATAATATTACATTTGGTCCCAGCAAATGACTGTTCACATTCATTCATTAGGCTCCACAGGTACTGTAAACTTCAGTGTTGAGGTTATGAAACACAAAAACACCCGAGCTTTAACTGCTTGCCACCCAGGCCGATTCTGACATTTATTTTCTACATTTAGAAATCATCATTTTTTGCTAGAGAATGACTTAGAACCTCCAAACATTATTTTTTTTTTTTTTTAAGCAGAGGCCCTAGAGAATGAAATGGCGTGTGTTGCAATTTTTTTATGTCATTTGGTATTTGCACAGCAGTTTTTCAAATTTTTTTGGAAAAAATATATTTTAAATACATTTAGTGCACACAAACACAATATAATAACCATTTTTTGTAAAATATAAAAGACGTTGGTACACGATGAGTAAATAAATGCCTAACATGTCACGCTTTAAAATTGTATACGTCCGTGGAAGGGTGCCAAACTACAGTATCTTAAAATCTCCATAGTGAATATTTTAAAAGCCTTTACAGGTTACCATTTTAGAGTTACACAGGAGGTCTGGTGCTAGAATTATTGCTCTCACTCTAAGGTTCGTGGTGATACCGCACATGTGTGGTGTGAACACCGTTTACATATGCGCGGGAAACCTACTTATGCTTTTGACTGTGCATGCAAGCATGAAAGGAAATTCAAATTTTTTGTATTTTATTATTTATATTATTTAAAAATAACTTTTACACTGTATCTTTATTAATTAATTTTTTATCACTTTTATTGCAGTCACAAAGAATGGACAACATCCCTTGTGATAGCATGGGCAGTGACAGGTACACTTTACTGAGACAACTGGCATCTATTAGACTCCAGATCTCTCCTCTGCCCTTAAAAGCATCTGAATAAACAGAAATCGGTTTGATCAGATGCTTTCACAAGCCAATAATGGCTTGTTTACATCTGAGCGAAACCAGAAGTGACAAAATGCTTGTCGCTTCTAGTTTCTTATACCATAAAGATGTTCAGGGAAGTTCCGTACCTTGGTTATCTCAATGGTAAGCAGAGAGAACCACCAGCTTCAGTCCCAGGCTACAAGAAAAAGAACCGCTACTCCAGGTGAATAAAGTTGAGGCTGATTGGAGTATCTTGCAGAGTGCTAGCCCCGGCCCGCCTCCGTGGGAAACTTGGAAAGAAGAAAGAAATGGCTATAACACCAAAGACACCACACTGTGGTCACGTGGACGCGTTTCACACATCTTGTGCTTAATCATTATGATTAAGCACAAGATGTATGTGTGAAACGCGTCTACGTGACCACAGTTTGGTGTCTTTGGTGTTATCTTTGTAAAACAAAATAAAAGGCAATCGGAAGTTCTGGATGTGCAGCCATTTCTTTCTTCCTTCAGTCCCAGGCTTCCTGGAGGGATGGGAAAGCCCGTAATGGCACTGGAAGGTAGCGGGAACCCTCTTCTGCCAGCTCTAAAAGTGATCCAACGGCTATTTAGCTTCTAGGATCGGTTTTCAGCCAAGGAAGTTTTCAGCCAAGGAAGCTGCCATCTTGGCCTCTGTTTGATCCTCAACTGCCATGATGCTGCACATGTGATCAGTTATGACACCAGCCATTGGGTGGTTTGACAGTTTGGTTGAGAGCACAACCAATGTGACAGTTAGCCATCCTGGAATGCTGGGAATATAACTGTTTTTGAAACTGTTAAATTGATGGGTTGACCTCCGAAAATGGAGAAAGGTCCCAATGTGTATTTATTGAAATGTAGTGGAGATGCATGTCCAGTGTTTGCTCCATTGCCTTGGCATGGCTAAGGCCTCTTGCACACGGTACTGATATTTGCGCATCTGCTTTTTTGGAAGTCGTTTCGGGCATCTGCTTCCCCTTAATTGTGCATACCCATGCATGTATATGCGCATTTTCACATTCGCACACACAATACATTCCTAGGGAAAATCCATTCACATTTATGCTCATATGCGCATATCTGCGTGCATTTGCACATATTTGAGCTCATTTGCGTGTACCGGCGCAAAATACTAACCAGGAAAGCAGCTTTTTCTATTTTTTTTTTCTCAAGAATACACAGCGTGAGTGTGTGCCAATACATTGTAAACAATGCAGATGCACAGCTGAATCTGGGAGGTGGAAGGAAGCTCTGCAATCTCACGCTGTTTGTGTTCTCTTATAACTTGGAGATCTGCAAACTCTTTGTACTGCAACACTTCTGATTGGCTCTGTGTGCTGCTCCCTCCTCCCCAAACCTGAGCACTGCTATAGAGAGAATTGCAAGAGGCTGATAACAGCTGTCGAATTTCCGTCTGGGATCACCTTCCCTCTTGTGTCCATCGGTGTTCGTGGCTTACAAGATACTGTCTGGCTGGACATCACGGGAGATCTTCCCTATGCTTTTTTGACGCACTGCTATATGGTATGTGCGTCCTACTGATCCGGTAAGGGTACCCATCCTTCCTTATTGAATATCCATACGTCTTCTGGTGTTCACCTCTGCTTTGAAATTTGAGGAGATATCCCTTCACTGTTACTTCACATGTGGACTTTCACATTTTGCTGTTTCATATTTCACATATGGACATTTGATTATATTTTTCATTTTTTTCTTATGCCCTGTACACACGATAGGACTTTCCGATGGAAAATGTGTGATAGGACCTTGTTGTCGGAAATTCTGACCGTGTGTGGGCTCCATCACACATTTTCCATAGGAATTTCCGACACACAAAGTTTGAGAGCAGGCTATAAAATTTTCCGACAACAAAATCCGTTGTCGGAAATTCTGATCGTGTGTACACAAATCCGATGCACAAAGTGCCACGCATGCTCAGAATAAATTAAGAGACGGAAGCTCTTGGCTACTGCCCTGTTAATAGTCCTGACGTACGTGTTTTACGTCACCGCGTTCAGAATGATCGGATTTTCCGACAACTTTGTGTGACCGTGTGTATGCAAGACAAGTTTGAGCCAACATCCATCGGAAAAAATCCATGGATCAATGTCCGACCGTGTGTACGGGGCATAACACTTTTTGCACTTGAATGTGTGTTTGTCTTTTTTTTACATGTTTACCATTGCATGTTTTTCTAGCGCTGCACTTTTTTATTTGTATTTCTTAGTGGACTTGGTTTGTTTGTGTGTCAGCTGCTTTTTGTCTTTATATATATTTTTGGTTTAGCGCAGCATTTCCACTTTTTACACAGAAATAAAAATCTGACGGGGCTCCAATACTTCCCCTATTTTCTGCAAATTAAGAAAAACATTTTGGCTGGACAGAAAAAGTAACAGAACGTATATTAAGGTTTGTGCAGCAACACAACAGAAGCACAGATGTGAATGGGGCCCTCTCGGAGATGACATCTTGGCACTGGTAGATTCAATTTTGGTGCAGATAGATTCGATCTAGGTGCTATTAGATGTGATTTTGGCACTGATAGAAGAGATCTTTGCACTGGTTGGTATGATCTTGCCATTGGTTGGAAGGACCTTGACACCGGTTGATAAGATCTCAGCACTGGTTGATCTTGACAGTAGTTAATGAGATCTTAGCATTGGTTGATGAGATCTTAGCACTAGTCAGTGAAATCTCAGCACTGTTTGATGAGACCTCGGCACTGATGGATGAGATATCAGCAATGGTGGATTGTATCTTGGCACTGGCTGATGAGTTCTCAGCACTGATTGATAAGATCTTGGCACTTGTGGATGAGATCTTGGCATCGGGTAATAAAATCCTGGCACTGGTGGATGAGATCTCAGCACTGCTTGATTATATCTTGGTACTCTCTGATGAGACCTCAGCATTGGTTGATAAAAGCTTGGCACTGGTGGATGAGATCTCTGCATTGGTGAATGAGATCTTGGGACTGGTGGGTGAGATTTCAGCACATACTAAGGCAGACACTACAAATATCCTAAATGGGATTTTAACCATTCCCTGTTTCACACATTAATACAAAAGTTTTGGCTTGTATGTTAACTCTTTTTGTTCCTTTAAAAGGTTCTGAAAGCTGGGGTCAGAGAGGATCAGCAACCATGTGACCACTGTGATTGGTTGTCACAGTGGTCACATGATCGGGAGCCATTTCTGCCAGCTATGAACGCTCTCAGCAATGAAACATTGGTTGCTCAGTGAAGTATATTTACGGCATGTTGGCAGTAAAACACATACGTACAGTATGTGTTATGTGGGCAGCAACAGGTTAACCTTAAGGGTCCTTTCACAGGGCAACTTCCACCAGAGCGCCCCCATCTCTCTCCCTTTCTGCATCTCCATTTTGAAGCATCCTGGCTGCTGCTCCAGTTGGAACGATCCCGGTCATCACAGCATCATCCACTGAACCAGAGCGCCCTCACATCTCTCTAGGACCAGTCATCCACCTCCACCAGAGCGCCCTCACATCTCTCTAGGACCGGTCAGCCACCTCCATCAGAGCGCCCTCACATCTCTCTAGGACCGGTCAGCCACCTCCATCAGAGCGCCCTCACATCTCTCTAGGACCGGTCAGCCACCTCCACCAGAGCGCCCTCACATCTCTCTAGGACCGGTCAGCCACCTCCACCAGAGCGCCCTCACATCTCTCTAGGACCGGTCAGCCACCTCCATCAGAGCGCCCTCACATCTCTCTAGGACCGGTCAGCCACCTCCATCAGAGCGCCCTCACATCTCTCTAGGACCAGTCATCCACCTCCACCAGAGCGCCCTCACATCTCTCTAGGACCGGTCAGCCACCTCCATCAGAGCGCCCTCACATCTCTCTAGGACCGGTCAGCCACCTCCATCAGAGCGCCCTCACATCTCTCTAGGACCGGTCAGCCACCTCCACCAGAGCGCCCTCACATCTCTCTAGGACCGGTCAGCCACCTCCACCAGAGCGCCCTCACATCTCTCTAGGACCGGTCAGCCACCTCCATCAGAGCGCCCTCACATCTCTCTAGGACCGGTCAGCCACCTCCATCAGAGCGCCCTCACATCTCTCTAGGACCGGTCAGCCACCTCCATCAGAGCGCCCTCACATCTCTCTAGGACCAGTCATCCACCTCCACCAGAGCGCCCTCACATCTCTCTAGGACCGGTCATCCACCTCCACCAGAGCGCCCTCACATCTCTCTAGGACCAGTCATCCACCTCCACCAGAGCGCCCTCACATCTCTCTAGGACCGGTCAGCCACCTCCACCAGAGCGCCCTCACATCTCTCTAGGACCGGTCAGCCACCTCCATCAGAGCGCCCTCACATCTCTCTAGGACCGGTCAGCCACCTCCACCAGAGCGCCCTCACATCTCTCTAGGACCAGTCATCCACCTCCACCAGAGCACCCTCACATCTCTCTAGGACCGGTCAGCCACCTCCACCAGAGCGCCCTCACATCTTTCTAGGACTGGTCATCCACCTCCACCAGAGCGCCCTCACATCTCTCTAGGACCGGTCATCCACCTCCACCAGAGCGCCCTCACATCTCTCTAGGACCAGTCATCCACCTCCACCAGAGCGCCCTCACATCTCTCTAGGACCGGTCATCCACCTCCACCAGAGCGCCCTCACATCTCTCTAGGACCGGTCATCCACCTCCACCAGAGCGCCCTCACATCTCTCTAGGACCGGTCAGCCACCTCCACCAGAGCGCCCTCACATCTCTCTAGGACCAGTCATCCACCTCCACCAGAGCGCCCTCACATCTCTCTAGGACCGGTCAGCCACCTCCACCAGAGCGCCCTCACATCTCTCTAGGACCGGTCATCCACCTCCACCAGAGCGCCCTCACATCTCTCTAGGACCGGTCAGTCACCTCCACCAGAGCGCCCTCACATCTCTCTAGGACCAGTCATCCACCTCCACCAGAGCGCCCTCACATCTCTCTAGGACCGGTCATCCACCTCCACCAGAGCGCCCTCACATCTCTCTAGGACCGGTCATCCACCTCCACCAGAGCGCCCTCACATCTCTCTAGGACCGGTCATCCACCTCCACCAGAGCGCCCTCACATCTCTCTAGGACCGGTCATCCACCTCCACCAGAGCGCCCTCACATCCCTCTAGGACCGGTCAGCCACCTCCACCAGAGCGCCCTCACATCTCTCTAGGACCGGTCATCCACCTCCACCAGAGCGCCCTCACATCTCTCTAGGACCGGTCAGCCACCTCCACCAGAGCGCCCTCACATCTCTCTAGGACCGGTCATCCACCTCCACCAGAGCGCCCTCACATCTCTCTAGGACCGGTCAGCCACCTCCACCAGAGCGCCCTCACATCTCTCTAGGACCAGTCATCCACCTCTACCAGAGCGCCCTCACATCTCTCTAGGACCGGTCATCCACCTCCACCAGAGCGCCCTCACATCTCTCTAGGACCGGTCATCCACCTCCACCAGAGCGCCCTCACATCTCTCTAGGACCGGTCAGCCACCTCCACCAGAGCGCCCTCACATCTCTCTAGGACCAGTCATCCACCTCCACCAGAGCGCCCTCACATCTCTCTAGGACCGGTCAGCCACCTCCACCAGAGCGCCCTCACATCTCTCTAGGACCGGTCATCCACCTCCACCAGAGCGCCCTCACATCTCTCTAGGACCGGTCATCCACCTCCACCAGAGCGCCCTCACATCTCTCTAGGACCGGTCATCCACCTCCACCAGAGCGCCCTCACATCTCTCTAGGACCAGTCATCCACCTCTACCAGAGCGCCCTCACATCTCTCTAGGACCGGTCATCCACCTCCACCAGAGCACCCTCACATCTCTCTAGGACCGGTCATCCACCTCCACCAGAGCGCCCTCACATCTCTCTAGGACCAGTCATCCACCTCCACCAGAGCACCCTCACATCTCTCTAGGACCGGTCATCCACCTCTACCAGAGCGCCCTCACATCTCTCTAGGACCGGTCATCCACCTCCACCAGAGCGCCCTCACATCTCTCTAGGACCGGTCATCCACCTCCACCAGAGCACCCTCACATCTCTCTAGGACCGGTCATCCACCTCCACCAGAGCACCCTCACATCTCTCTAGGACCGGTCAGCCACCTCCACCAGAGCGCCCTCACATCTTTCTAGGACTGGTCATCCACCTCCACCAGAGCGCCCTCACATCTCTCTAGGACCGGTCAGCCACCTCCATCAGAGCGCCCTCACATCTCTCTAGGACCGGTCAGCCACCTCCACCAGAGCGCCCTCACATCTCTCTAGGACCAGTCATCCACCTCCACCAGAGCGCCCTCACATCTCTCTAGGACCGGTCAGCCACCTCCACCAGAGCGCCCTCACATCTCTCTAGGACCGGTCATCCACCTCCACCAGAGCGCCCTCACATCTCTCTAGGACCGGTCAGCCACCTCCACCAGAGCGCCCTCACATCTCTCTAGGACCAGTCATCCACCTCCACCAGAGCGCCCTCACATCTCTCTAGGACCGGTCATCCACCTCCACCAGAGCGCCCTCACATCTCTCTAGGACCGGTCATCCACCTCCACCAGAGCACCCTCACATCCCTCTAGGACCGGTCAGCCACCTCCACCAGAGCGCCCTCACATCTCTCTAGGACCGGTCATCCACCTCCACCAGAGCGCCCTCACATCTCTCTAGGACCGGTCATCCACCTCCACCAGAGCGCCCTCACATCTCTCTAGGACCGGTCATCCACCTCCACCAGAGCGCCCTCACATCTCTCTAGGACCGGTCAGCCACCTCCACCAGAGCGCCCTCACATCTCTCTAGGACCAGTCATCCACCTCTACCAGAGCGCCCTCACATCTCTCTAGGACCGGTCATCCACCTCCACCAGAGCGCCCTCACATCTCTCTAGGACCGGTCATCCACCTCCACCAGAGCGCCCTCACATCTCTCTAGGACCGGTCAGCCACCTCCACCAGAGCGCCCTCACATCTCTCTAGGACCAGTCATCCACCTCCACCAGAGCGCCCTCACATCTCTCTAGGACCGGTCAGCCACCTCCACCAGAGCGCCCTCACATCTCTCTAGGACCGGTCATCCACCTCCACCAGAGCGCCCTCACATCTCTCTAGGACCGGTCATCCACCTCCACCAGAGCGCCCTCACATCTCTCTAGGACCGGTCATCCACCTCCACCAGAGCGCCCTCACATCTCTCTAGGACCGGTCAGCCACCTCCACCAGAGCGCCCTCACATCTCTCTAGGACCAGTCATCCACCTCCACCAGAGCGCCCTCACATCTCTCTAGGACCGGTCATCCACCTCCACCAGAGCGCCCTCACATCTCTCTAGGACCGGTCATCCACCTCCACCAGAGCACCCTCACATCCCTCTAGGACCGGTCAGCCACCTCCACCAGAGCGCCCTCACATCTCTCTAGGACCGGTCATCCACCTCCACCAGAGCGCCCTCACATCTCTCTAGGACCGGTCATCCACCTCCACCAGAGCGCCCTCACATCTCTCTAGGACCGGTCATCCACCTCCACCAGAGCGCCCTCACATCTCTCTAGGACCGGTCAGCCACCTCCACCAGAGCGCCCTCACATCTCTCTAGGACCAGTCATCCACCTCTACCAGAGCGCCCTCACATCTCTCTAGGACCGGTCATCCACCTCCACCAGAGCGCCCTCACATCTCTCTAGGACCGGTCATCCACCTCCACCAGAGCGCCCTCACATCTCTCTAGGACCGGTCAGCCACCTCCACCAGAGCGCCCTCACATCTCTCTAGGACCAGTCATCCACCTCCACCAGAGCGCCCTCACATCTCTCTAGGACCGGTCAGCCACCTCCACCAGAGCGCCCTCACATCTCTCTAGGACCGGTCATCCACCTCCACCAGAGCGCCCTCACATCTCTCTAGGACCGGTCATCCACCTCCACCAGAGCGCCCTCACATCTCTCTAGGACCGGTCATCCACCTCCACCAGAGCGCCCTCACATCTCTCTAGGACCAGTCATCCACCTCTACCAGAGCGCCCTCACATCTCTCTAGGACCGGTCATCCACCTCCACCAGAGCACCCTCACATCTCTCTAGGACCGGTCATCCACCTCCACCAGAGCGCCCTCACATCTCTCTAGGACCAGTCATCCACCTCCACCAGAGCACCCTCACATCTCTCTAGGACCGGTCATCCACCTCTACCAGAGCGCCCTCACATCTCTCTAGGACCGGTCATCCACCTCCACCAGAGCGCCCTCACATCTCTCTAGGACCGGTCATCCACCTCCACCAGAGCACCCTCACATCTCTCTAGGACCGGTCATCCACCTCCACCAGAGCACCCTCACATCTCTCTAGGACCGGTCAGCCACCTCCACCAGAGCGCCCTCACATCTTTCTAGGACTGGTCATCCACCTCCACCAGAGCGCCCTCACATCTCTCTAGGACCGGTCAGCCACCTCCATCAGAGCGCCCTCACATCTCTCTAGGACCGGTCAGCCACCTCCATCAGAGCGCCCTCACATCTCTCTAGGACCGGTCAGCCACCTCCACCAGAGCGCCCTCACATCTCTCTAGGACCAGTCATCCACCTCCACCAGAGCACCCTCACATCCCTCTAGGACCGGTCAGCCACCTCCACCAGAGCGCCCTCACATCTCTCTAGGACCAGTCATCCACCTCCACCAGAGCGCCCTCACATCTCTCTAGGACCGGTCAGCCACCTCCACCAGAGCGCCCTCACATCTCTCTAGGACCGGTCATCCACCTCCACCAGAGCGCCCTCACATCTCTCTAGGACCGGTCAGCCACCTCCACCAGAGCGCCCTCACATCTCTCTAGGACCAGTCATCCACCTCTACCAGAGCGCCCTCACATCTCTCTAGGACCGGTCAGCCACCTCCACCAGAGCGCCCTCACATCTCTCTAGGACCAGTCATCCACCTCCACCAGAGCGCCCTCACATCTCTCTAGGACCGGTCAGCCACCTCCACCAGAGCGCCCTCACATCTCTCTAGGACCGGTCATCCACCTCCACCAGAGCGCCCTCACATCTCTCTAGGACCGGTCATCCACCTCCACCAGAGCACCCTCACATCTCTCTAGGACCGGTCAGCCACCTCCACCAGAGCACCATCACATCTCTCTAGGACCAGTCATCCACCTCCACCAGAGCACCATCACATCTCTCTAGGACCAGTCATCCACCTCCACCAGAGCACCCTCACATCTCTCTAGGACCGGTCATCCACCTCCACCAGAGCACCCTCACATCTCTCTAGGACCGGTCATCCACCTCCACCAGAGCACCCTCACATCTCTCTAGGACCGGTCAGCCACCTCCACCAGAGCGCCCTCACATCTTTCTAGGACTGGTCATCCACCTCCACCAGAGCGCCCTCACATCTTTCTAGGACTGGTCATCCACCTCCACCAGAGCGCCCTCACATCTCTCTAGGACTGGTCAGCCACCTCCACCAGAGCGCCCTCACATCTCTCTAGGACCGGTCATCCACCTCCACCAGAGCGCCCTCACATCTCTCTAGGACCGGTCAGCCACCTCCACCAGAGCGCCCTCACATCTCTCTAGGACCAGTCATCCACCTCTACCAGAGCGCCCTCACATCTCTCTAGGACCGGTCAGCCACCTCCACCAGAGCGCCCTCACATCTCTCTAGGACCAGTCATCCACCTCCACCAGAGCGCCCTCACATCTCTCTAGGACCGGTCAGCCACCTCCACCAGAGCGCCCTCACATCTCTCTAGGACCGGTCATCCACCTCCACCAGAGCGCCCTCACATCTCTCTAGGACCGGTCATCCACCTCCACCAGAGCGCCCTCACATCTCTCTAGGACCGGTCATCCACCTCCACCAGAGCGCCCTCACATCTCTCTAGGACCGGTCATCCACCTCCACCAGAGCACCCTCACATCTCTCTAGGACCAGTCATCCACCTCTACCAGAGCGCCCTCACATCTCTCTAGGACCGGTCATCCACCTCCACCAGAGCACCCTCACATCCCTCTAGGACCGGTCAGCCACCTCCACCAGAGCGCCCTCACATCTCTCTAGGACCGGTCATCCACCTCCACCAGAGCACCCTCACATCTCTCTAGGACCGGTCAGCCACCTCCACCAGAGCACCATCACATCTCTCTAGGACCAGTCATCCACCTCCACCAGAGCACCATCACATCTCTCTAGGACCAGTCATCCACCTCCACCAGAGCACCCTCACATCTCTCTAGGACCGGTCATCCACCTCCACCAGAGCACCCTCACATCTCTCTAGGACCGGTCATCCACCTCCACCAGAGCACCCTCACATCTCTCTAGGACCGGTCAGCCACCTCCACCAGAGCGCCCTCACATCTTTCTAGGACTGGTCATCCACCTCCACCAGAGCGCCCTCACATCTTTCTAGGACTGGTCATCCACCTCCACCAGAGCGCCCTCACATCTCTCTAGGACTGGTCATCAACCTCCACCACAGTGCCCTCACATCTCTCTAGGACCGGTCATCCACCTCCACCAGAGCGCCCTCACATCTCTCTAGGAGCAGTCATCCATCTCCACCAGAGCACCCTCACATCTCTCTAGGACCGGTCATCCACCTCCACCAGAGCACCCTCACATCCCTCTAGGACCGGTCATCCACCTCCACCAGAGCACCCTCACATCTCTCTAGGAGCGGTCATCCACCTCCACCAGAGCGCCCTCACATCTCTCTAGGACCAGTCAGCCACCTCCACCAGAG
This sequence comes from Lithobates septentrionalis, assembly GCA_037952835.1. Lineage (NCBI taxonomy): Eukaryota > Metazoa > Chordata > Amphibia > Anura > Ranidae > Lithobates > Lithobates septentrionalis. The sequence continues at coordinate 92,398 of JBBDGP010001460.1, forward strand.
TGCCCTAACATCTCTCTAGGACTGGTCATCCACCTCCACCAGAGCACCCTCACATCTCTCTAGGACCGGTCATCCACCTCCACCAGAGCGCCCTCACATCTCTCTAGGACCGGTCATCCATCTCCACCAGAGTGCCCTAACATCTCTCTAGGACCGGTCATCCACCTCCACCAGAGCGCCCTCACATCTCTCTAGGACCGGTCATCCACCTCCACCAGAGCGCCCTCACATCTCTCTAGGACCGGTCATCCACCTCCACCAGAGTGCCCTAACATCTCTCTAGGACCGGTCATCCACCTCCACCAGAGCGCCCTCACATCTCTCTAGGACCAGTCAGCCACCTCCACCAGAGTGCCCTAACATCTCTCTAGGACCGGTCATCCATCTCCACCAGAGCGCCCTCACATCTCTCTAGGACTGGTCATCCACCTCCACCAGAGCGCCCTCACATCTCTCTAGGACCGGTCATCCACCTCCACCAGAGCGCCCTCACATCTCTCTAGGACCGGTCATCCACCTCCACCAGAGCACCCTCACATCTCTCTAGGACCGGTCATCCACCTCCACCAGAGCGCCCTCACATCTCTCTAGGACCGGTCATCCACCTCCACCAGAGTGCCCTAACATCTCTCTAGGACCGGTCATCCACCTCCACAAGAGCACCCTCATCTCTCTCTCTTTCACACAGCAACGGTGGCCTGCTGTTTTTCCTGTGCGTCAATGCGTGCTGCATTGCGCTGACACGTTACCATGCATTGCTTGCTCTACTTTTTTTTCTGTGGCAAACCAGCGCATATCAGTGCAATGCACCAGTGTAAACTGCTCCCATTTACATACATTATTTTTACAGGTGGTCCTAGAGTTGGCATACATTTAAAAAATGTACCAACACATCTGGTGTGAATGGACCCAAAATATAAAGCTTTGGAATTACAGATTTCATTTCAAAAATGAGTAAATGCACACTGATCATTAGATCAGGTTCTACAAAAGTACTACAAAAGTTGGACTAGCCTTTAATTCAAGATTGAAACAACTTCAGGATTTATTAAAGTCAGCCTATACTGTGGAATAAATAAATGTCTATATTCTAGGCTGTATTTGTGCAGCAGCGGATGTGTAGTTGTCTTAGAGGGGAATAGAGGAAGGACTCCCATGGTATGGAATAACCCCCTTTGTGGATCAGTAATGGATGACATTCTTTTACTGCACAGTAAGTGACAATGACACAATGCTTAGTTTACAAAGCTCTCTCCTGACTATAAGCCGTGATTGGCCGCACACAAGATCAATGTGACACTTTTGTTGGTGCTAAAATTGCCGCTGTTCTTCCTAAGCTGGTGATTCCTGCTTTTATTTGTGGAGAGGATCTGTCCCCATTACCGGCTATGAGATGGAATTACCGTCCTCCCGCTAACATCATCATTCCTCTCTATAACTACTTCTATTATCCGCAGTGTCTCTTCTAAGGGACCCGGTGACATACAGGGACCCACCGTCTATTTTTATCTTTTTATTTTGCCTGGAGGTTATCAAACACAACAGGGTCCATTCACACCTGTCTATTCTGGTGCACTGCGGCAACACTGCACGTTCGCTAATGTGGGCGGCGTGTGCAGCGGCAGTAACTCACTCAGACAGGTACAATGGAAAACTTGTATTGAAGTAATGCAATGACAGTTCACAACAACGCGGAGGGATGCATGCCCAACCGTGTACACTCACGGTTTCCAAAGATGACAGGTATCAGCCAGGTTGACAGTGTCTGGAATGTGGCCTGGCCGTCTGGTGCCAAAGCGGGAAGATGCCCAAAAAGTTGAGACCCTAGGCCCTAGACTCTTCCTTGTCAGGAACCTTTCCCAACTGCTAGCGCCTAACAGGCGGAGTACCTGTACCTTCTCTACCAACTCACAAAAAGCATGCCAAAACCTGGGAGCCAGGGCCTTAAATAGGCTCTGGCTGACCCAAGATCGCTGCCAGAGTCTCATGGGGTGGCAACATCCAATTGGGTGCTTCCCCAGTGACCCAGGAAACCATAGAGGAACTGAATTCTTCTTGACTTCCTCTCCAACTGCGATAGAATGCCACCTGCAGGGGAGATGGCACCTGCCTACAAGCACATTCAAATAAATGGGCTGCCAATGCACCAAAATAGAAAAACTTTGGACATGCGCTATTTTATATATATATTTTTTTATGCAATGCACCTCAACACATAGTAATGTATTACGTTATGTTGCGGTGCACTGCAATGCATGTGTGTCATTGGGTTAATAAATTGGGGCGCAACATGCACTTAATATGGGTTAACATCCGTTGTGTGTGTTCTGGCCAATGCCTGCATTAGAAAGGGGTTAATGGGCCCTTACAGCAGACCTCCGAGCAAATATAAGAATCATTTTATCCAAATCTGCATTTAAAATAAAAATATTCATTGTCTTTTTTTTTTTTTTTTGTATACCTAGTGTAAGTACGGTACCTGCATCTGTTCTGATATCAGCCTCCTGTACAGCATAGCTGCACTCAGGCTAAGAGAGCGAAATCTGAAGTTCGGCAACCGGCAGATACATCGTGGATGAAAGGTGTCGATACCTGAGCCTCCATCCTTGGGTGAGTGTGCTCACCATTCAACGTCTGTGACTGAAATCTCCCCCTCCCCCCCCCCCACCCTCCCTTCTCTCTCTTACCTCCGAGCGAGTGAATACACTAAGGTAAGGGGGACTCAGATGTAAGGGATGCACTGTGGACTCTGATTTAAGGGGGTATTTGGGAACCCTGATTTAAGGGGAAATGCTGGGAACTCTGATGTAAGTGGGAGGTTTGGTGAGCAGAAACCCCCTTACATCAGAGTTCCCCTTTACACCGGAGTCCACAGCATTCCCCCCCCCCCCCCCTAAATTTTTCTTTCCTGTGAGCCGCTAAAGTGTTCAGTTTTGGCTTGAAGAAAAGGTGGCAACCCTACTCACAGGCTCAATACTAAAACCGAACAATTCTACATCGCTCTAATTGTGACATTGCTCTGGCAGTAAAAGGATTAAACTAAACACGAGCTGCCTCTGATGACCTCTTTATGAAAACCCTAGCTGCCTCTGTCTTCAGTGGTCTTTGAGTCACTGGCCCTCAACAAATACAGTATGCAGCCAGTGAGTTAAAGCTAACTCCGGCCACAGCCCCCTCTAGATGGTCAGTCCTCTCCCTCCAGAGTTCTTCCCATGGTATGTCTTGGATTTAAAAAAAAAATATATATACCGTATTTATCGGCGTATGACACGCACCCCAATTTAGGAGGGAATTTTAAGGAAAAAAAAACTTTTAGGAGGGAAGTTGAAGGGAAAAAAACTTACATTTAAATGCCCATCAGTGCAGCCTTCTCAGTGCAGCCTTCCCCAGTGCAGCCATGTCAGTGCAGCCTTCTCAGTGCAGCCTTGTCAGTGCAGCCTTGCCCCAGTGCAGCCATGTCAGTGCAGCCTTGTCAGTGCAGCCTTGTCAGTGCAGCCTTCTCAGTGCAGCCATGTCAGTGCAGCCTTCTCAGTGCAGCCTTCTCAGTGCAGCCTTGCCCCAGTGCAGCCTTCTCAGTGCAGCCTTGTCAGTGCAGCCATGTCAGTGCAGCCTTCTCAGTGCAGCCTTCTCAGTGCAGCCTTGCCCCAGTGCAGCCTTCTCAGTGCAGCCTTCTCAGTGCAGCCATGTCAGTGCAGCCATGTCAGTGCAGCCTTGTCAGTGCAGCCTTCCCCAGTGCAGCCATGTCAGTGCAGCCTTCTCAGTGCAGCCTTGTCAGTGCAGCCTTGTCAGTGCAGCCTTCTCAGTGCAGTCTTGTCAGTGCAGCCTTCTCAGTGCAGCCTTCTCAGTGCAGCCATGTCAGTGCAGCCTTGTCAGTGCAGCCTTCCCCAGTGCAGCCTTGTCAGTGCAGCCTTGACAGTGCAGCCATGTCAGTGCAGCTTTCTCAGTGCAGCCATGTCAGTGCAGCCTTCTCAGTGCAGCCATGTCAGTGCAGCCTTGTCAGTGCAGCCTTCCCCAGTGCAGACTTCCCCAGTGCAGCCTTCCCCAGTGCAGCCTTGTCAGTGCAGCCTTGACAGTGCAGCCATGTCAGTGCAGCTTTCTCAGTGCAGCCATGTCAGTGCAGCCTTCTCAGTGCAGCCATGTCAGTGCAGCCTTGTCAGTGCAGCCTTCCCCAGTGCAGACTTCCCCAGTGCAGCCTTGCTCCAGTGCAGCCTTCGATCCCCTGTCCCTGCCATAATACACAGAGCCGGTCCTCGGCTCTTTCCGGCGGCTCTCGTTTACTTTCGGCTCCACTCGTAGTCCCGAGCGGAGCTATCCAAACCTAGCCGAGTAGGTTCGGATAGCTCCGCTCGGGACTACGAGTGGAGCCGAAAGTAAACGAGAGCCGTCGGAAAGAGCCGAGGACCGGCTCTGTGTATTTCGGCGCCGGCGGCGCCATTTTCAAATCGCGGTCGGCGATTTTGAAATTGTGACAGCTCGGGATCGCAGGGGATCGGCGTATAACACGCACCTGCGACTTTCCCCTGATTTTAAGGGGAAAAAAGTGCGTGTTATACGCCGATAAATACGGTATATACTTTTTTCCAAAGTCATCAGGATGGTCCCAAACCATTCTGGGCCTTCTCCTGGTGGTGGGTGGTCCCCAGGTGCAGAGAGTGATGCTGGCTTCTTCAATAAGTTGCAAATAAAGGGTAATGTGACGGTGCCCCCTTGGGAGGATGGAGGGAAACGCATTAGTAGCCATAACAACGGTTTGGCTTTGAATGCTGCATCCTTCTGATTTACAATAAAGTTATAGCGGCTGTCAAGGTGATGGTTTGGAGGACTTGTATGTGGATGTCTAGCAGCTCACGTATGGTTGCCACATCATCCCTTTAAACCCGAACACATATGAAATACACAGGTTCTGTGGCTGATTAAGGTGGTAATTAAACTCACTTGGTGCTTTATCTGCAAAAAAAAAATAATAGTTGGGCATTTCTGATCTGCACCTTTATTCTGGGCCAGTGACTGAAAAAATACAGAAGCCAAAGAATTGTAATGACAGCTATCCAACTAGCATTCATTAGAGGTAGGTCAACATTGGAAGCCTCCAAATCTCTCTATTGATGGGTTTCATTCACCGGTGTTAAATTTCTTCTATTGGCCCACAAAATTGCTATTAGTTACAGCAGAAAATAGCTTTATAGAAGAAAGCTTGTAATATCCACATATAAAAAAAATAATACTACATAGCAAATGCCAACTTGAGCAGTATACAACATGGCAACAGACACAAATACATAGTAGACATAAATATAGCAGAAAAAAAATGTGCATAGCTTTTCCTCCATCAAAATTTTATCTAAAGTATTTCTGTGTGCATAGGGAAAAATCGAATGTTCTCAGGCTATATTTTTGGCAGATCATAGTTACATAGTAGGTGAAGTCAAGCTATCAAACGTATGAATTGGTTGATTATTACACATTATGGGCCACTAGGTTGAGCTGAGGAGCATACTCATTTTCTACGATTGTCAGCACCATCTACTGGCAATAATGAGGTATTTTCCACATTCACACAGTCAAAGAGCAGAGAATATAGCTAGAAAATATTTGATTTTACCTAATTTGTACAAAACTAATTTCCATAAACATATGATGACCATCAACAGAATGATTTTTTTTTTTCACATACAAATACCTCCTAGTACCTGGGATCTATGAGATAGGACCTATTATAAACTTTGCACTCATATATGCTTTTTATTTGTTTTATACATTTTTATAAGTGCCTATAAGGATACTTTTGGTGTGAAACATATGTTGGTGATGGTTACAGCAGTTCGGCTACTCTTATGCCGCGTACACACGACCGTTTTTTTCCGTCGGAATGAACTCTGAAGGTTTTTCTGACGGAGTTCCGATGAAGTTCCGCTGAAACTGTCTTGCGTACACACGATCACACCAAAGTCCGACCGCCTAGAATGCGGTGACGTACAACACATACGACGGGACTAGAAAAAGGAAGTTCAATAGCAAGTAGCCAATAGCTGCCATCTCGTACTTGCTTCAGAGCATGCGTCGTTTTTGGTCCGTCGGAACAGCATACAGACGAGCGGTTTTCCCGATAGGAACTGATTCCGTCGGAAAGATTTGAAACATGTTCTATTTCTAGGTCCGTCAGAATTTTCAAAAAAAAAAGTCCGATGAGGCCCACACACGATCGGAATGTCTGCTGAAAAGATTCCGTCTGACTTTTCCTGCCGGAAAGTCCGACCGTGTGTAGGCAGCATAAGGAAAAGACTGTACAATATGGAATATGGCAAAACACAAATTCTGAAGGAGATTATTTCATCAGTAAACACAGAGATGGTCTCGGGGCTGAATGACAAATAATATTATACAATAACAGGACGGAGGGGAGAAGTGCCTATGGCCATCACCAATACTAACGATTCATTAACATTCTCTTGTCTATCAGCATTTCCTGCAGTGAGACTAATGAGGCTGTGCAGAGTCCTGACAGTTAAGCTGGCCATACGCACTTATGTTTTGTTTTGTTTTTTTATTCAGCCTTCGAGCTGAAGACATTTTTTTTTTCCTAAATAGATCCTACTGCTAACTTTAAAATCAACCATACTGATCGAGTAGGAATGGGTGCATTCCATCCACACCCCTCGCTGATGCATTTTACACCCTAAAGCTAGATATAAACCTATAGATTTCTTTTGTTCAGCCTATGGACAAAACAAAAGAAATCTAACAGATTCCTCCATCCATGCTAACAATGTAGATGTCCTCAAAGTCCACCATAGTCAATAGTATAAACATTGCTCTAGGTTGAAAACAGAATGGGTGACATGAGTCCCCAACCGGATCCCCTAAAAGCATATTCTCACTACAAATGACAAACTCACATGAAGGACACAGAATTCACAATTCTGCCATATGAATTCAAGCAGCATACAGCATATCAGTCAGTCAGTTCCCCAACAGCTCCTCTTTATATTCAGGGGTTCACATAAGCTCTTAACCTCAAGCTCCCAAAAAGAGAAGAAACTCCATAGTGCTTACTGATAATACTTCCTTTATTAAATAAAAATATATTGGAAAAAGACATGTGCCTTCAAAACATAGAGAGCCGCTGCTCAGAGGCGGCTCTCTAATTAGGCGAAATAGGCGGTGGCCTCAGGCCTCGCAGTCATAGGGGCCTCGCACAGCTGGCTAGGTTACCTAATTAGAGAGCCGCCCCTTCCAGCAGCAGAGATCTCCGCCATCACACAGTCCTGTATCCCCTCACTTTGCTACAGGGAGAGATACGGGCTGCGAGTGAGACCTGTGATCGGAGATCCGGATCACAGGCAGGGAGAGCCGCTCAGTAGAGCTCTGACAGATCTCCCCCCTCCCCCTGCTGCCCGCACAGCCAGACAGAAGAGGAGAGAGAGCTTCATCTCCTCCTCCTCCCGCCCTCTCCTCCTGTGTCTGCCCTGGCAGTGTTCTCTGTTCTGCCTCAGAGAAGGCGATGTGTGGATGGGAAGATTCAAGCTGAAGCCCAGCAAAGAGAAAAGGACAAGGGGAGTCTGATCCATTCATCCATCCATCCATCCAGTCCCTCCTGCCTCCCAGTGAGTACACTGATGTAGGGGATGCTCTTCCTTCCCTTCCGTCTCCACCCCCTTCTCTTTCTTTCTTTCCTTCTATCTATCTATCTATCTATCTATCTATCTATCTATCTATCTATCTATCTATCTATCTATCTATCTATCTATCTATCTATCTATCTTTCTTTCTTTCCTTCCATCTTTCTTTCTTTCTTTCTTTCTTTCTTTCTTTCTTTCTTTCTTTCTTTCTTTCTTTCTTTCTTTCTCTCTATCTATCTATCTTTCTCTCTTTCCATCTATCTATCTATCTATCTATCTATCTATCTATCTATCTATCTATCTATCTATCTATCTATCTATCTATCTTTCTTTCTCTTTCTTTCTTTCCTTCCATCTTTCTTTCTCTTTCTCTCTTTTCTTCAATCTTTCTTTCTCTTTCTTTCTTTCCTTCCATCTTTCTTTCTCTTTCTTCCTTTCCTTCCATCTTTCTTTCTTTCCATCTTTCTTTCTCTTTCTTTCTTTCTTTCTTTCTTTCTTTCTTTCTTTCTTTCTTTCTTTCTTTCTTTCTTTCTTTCTTTCTTTCTTTCTTTCTTTCATTCCTTCCATCTTTTTTTATCTTTCTCTTTCTTTCTCTTTTTTTTCTCCTTCCTTCCTTCCTTCCTTCCTTCCTTCCTTCCTTCCTTCCTTCCTTCCTTCCTTCCTTCCTTCCTTCCTTCCTTCCTTCCTTCTCCACCCATCCCCCTTTTATTTCTCTCTTTGTGACAGCCTACCAGAATAGGTAGGATCTGTGAGAGCAGCTTCCCTGTGCAGCTCTACTTGAGGAAAATATATCTTTATTATGCCCACTCACCTACCCCCTGTACCGTCCACTCCCCTATACTGTACCCTCCTAATACAGTTCATTTTCATCCCTTGAATTTTTTTTCCCATTATGGGAGTGAGTGGGGCCTTTTGTCTAAGTTTTGCCTAAGGCCTCACAAAGTCTAGAGCCGCCTCTGCCGCTGCTGCCTTGTCTTACAAGCAACCACGGCCAATGCTTCAGCCGCTCAGGAATGGCTCACTCAGACAGCCTGCTTTGTCTCCAGCTCTCTTCTGAACCAATAAGCTCCAGCCGATGCTATCGTTGTGGTGATGTCGCCATCAGGGGCACAGAATTCAATTTTTCCAGGTTGAGATCCATGTCCCTGATGACATCATCATGATGAAACGCGTTGGAGGAAGTTTATTGGTCTGGGAGAGAGAGCCGGAGACACTGCGGGCTTGCCTGAGTGAGCCATCTCTGAGCGGCACTTTTCATCTAGCTGCAGCAGTGGCAGTGGTTGCTTGCTTATCAGATGAGACAGCAGCCGTTCTCTGTGTATTGAAGGCAAATATCTTTTTCACTTTACAACGCAGCAGATGACTAATCGGTGTACCGGCCCACTGCTGGTACCATGTGATCGCTGGGACCAATCCCAGCAGATCACATGACAGTTGTAAACAATGAATGGCTTCCTTTAATGCCATTCATTGTATATAACTGTGTTGCTAGCTGTGAATGGTTACAGTGATCACATGGTACAGACAGGGCCAATTACAACCCATTTGTACCATGTGATTAGCTGTGGCAAATCACAGCTAATCACAACAATACACAGTGTCTACACACTGTCATTCAGTAAAAATATTTGCTTATAGCAGTGAAATTCACTTTACAAGACAGTGAGTGATTGATCGGTGTACCGGCCCGCTAAACTATAACTAAACAAACTAAATAATAAACACCGATGTGGGTTATTTTCACCAAAGAAATGTAGCAGAACATATTTTGGCCTAAATTTAGGAAGAAAGATTATTTGAAAAATTTTATAACAGAAATGAAGAATAACAAGTTTTTTTCCCAAATTTTTGGCCTTTCTTAATGCATTTAGCAAAAAAAAAAAACCCAGTGGAAATTAAATACCACCAAAAGAAAGCTCTATCTGTGTGAAAAAAATGATAACAATTTCATATGGGTACAGTGTTGCATGACCGCACAATTGTCAAGTGTGACACCGCTGAAAGCTGAAAAGTGGCCTGGGCAGAAAGGGGGTAAAAGTGCCTGGTATTGAAGGGATTAATAAAGGAAGTCAATTTTTAACCTTCTGCCCAGTTCTGGGGTCTCTTTAACAGGGTCTGTATGCCCGGAGGGCGGGAAGGACTGGCTGATCATGTGACCACTGTGATCGGCTGTCACAGTGGTCACATGAGCAGGATCCGACTCCTGCCAACTCCCGATCATTAATATGGACTGAGAGCTGTCCTTGACAGTTTGATCACTGTGCTGGAATCGTGCTGCGAGCATGCTCACAGCTCAGAAAGCTCTGCCACCCATGGATGCATACGTGCAGCCTGTCGATATTAAAGCCTTAGCTGCCGCACATATGGTCTACATGAGTGCCAAGAGGTTAAAAATTAAAGTATGTTCCTTTACCATGAAAGGTCTGCAAGTAGTTAAACTATATCTAAAGTCAGATTTTTTTTTTAATAGGGTATACCAGGGCTTGACAAATCCCAGGCGCCAGGTCGCTTTGGTGACTAGAAATTGCTTCCTGGCGCCTGGGCTTTTGTCAACCATCTGCATCTGCCTCCCACTTGCCGACAGGGGTGGATGCGGGGGGGCAATGGGGCAATTGCCCCTCCCGGGTGAGTGAGCGGGCGGCTCGGCGGGTGGGCGGCAGCTCGGCGGGTGGGTGAGTGAGCGGGCGGCTCGGTGGGTGAGTGGGCGGGGGGCTCGTGGGTGAGCAGACGGCCAGTTTGCAGGTGAGCGGGCGGCTGGCCAATCAGCGGGCCGGCGGGCAGAGGAGCAGAGAGATTCCATCATCTCTCGCCGCCCTGCATCCCTGCAGTTCCACCCTCACTGTGCAGACAGCCACGGGCAGCAGAGCGATTACATCAACTCTCTGCTGCCTGACTTCACTCTGGGACACAGGAAGTGACAATCCCCACCTTAGCAGGAAAGTGACAATTGTAGCAGGCAAGTGACAACCCGCAACGTGTGGCCGGTGACGTGGCAAGTGACAATTCGCAATGTGTGGCAGGTGACGTGGCAAGTGACAACAAGCAATGTGTGGCAGGTGACGTGGCAAGTGACAATCTGCATCTGGTGACAGGCGATGTGGCAAGTGACAATCTGCAACTTGTGGCAGGTGACGTGGCAAGTGACAACCTGCAACTTGTGGCAGGTGATGTGGCAAGTGACAATTTGCATCTGGTGACAGGCGACTTGGCAAGTGACAATCCGTAACGTGTGTCAGGTGATGTAGCAAGTGACAATTCGCAACTTGTGGCAGGTGACGTGGCAAGTGACAATCCGCAACTTGTGGCAGGTGACGTGGCAAGTGACAAGCTGCAACTTGTGGCAGGTGAATTGGCAAGTGACAATCTGCAACTTGTGGCAGGTGACATGGCAAGTGACAATCCGCAACTTCTGGCAGGTGACATGGCAAGTGACAATGTGCATCTGGTGGCAAGCGACGGTGGCAAGTGACACACTCAGGGTTACCACCTGTTCTGCATTATGGCGAGTTAAAATATTAAATTTTTAATAACAATGTAATAATAGAAAATAATGTGCTTCAATCATCCTGACACCATATCAACCATGGTGCCAGGATAATTGAAGCGCCAACACCAGCCATTTCCCCAATAAATTGCCTGCAAAAAAATGTATTTTCTGGCAGTGCCCCTCTCGAGACTAGACTCTGGATCCGCCCCTGCTTGCATGTTATAGCCGAAAGACAACATGATGGTCCAGTTCTACAGGTGCATCCATTGACGTCCTCCCAGAACCCCGCCCTGAGGCACGCATCGAGCGTGCTCTGTGAGAGCTGTGGCCAATCACATCGGCCCTTTACCATGTGATCAGCTTTGTCCAATCACAACTGGTCACATGTAAAAAATGCTGTTTATCGGTACCGATAACCGACTATCCTATGACAGGGAGCATTTACACTGATAATCAGTGCAGCCCTATTAGTGCCAACCAGTGTCCATCAGTGCAGCATTTCAGTGCCCATCAGTGCCACCTATCAGTGACCATCAGTGCAGCATATACAGTGGGGCAAAAAAGTATTTAGTCAGCCACCAATTGTGCAAGTTCTCCGACTTAAAAAGATGAGAGAGGCCTGTAATTGTCATCATAGGTATACCTCAACTATGAGAGACAAAATGTGGAAACAAATCCAGACAATCACATTGTCTGATTTTTGAAAGAATTTATTTGCAAATTATGGTAGAAAATAAGTATTTGGTCACCTACAAACAAGCAAGATTTCTGTCTCTCACAGACCTGTATCTTCTTCTTTAAGAGGCTCCTCTGTACTCCACTCATTACCTGTATTAATGGCACCTGTTTGAACTTGTTATCAGTATAAAAGACACTTGTCCACAATCTCAAACAGTCACACTCCAAACTCCACTATGGTGAAGACCAAAGAGCTGTCGAAGGACACCAGAAACAAAATTGTAGACCTGCACCAGGCTGGGAAGACTGAATCTGCAATAGGCAAGCAGCTTGGTGTGAAGAAATCAACTGTGGGAGCAATAATTAGAAAATGGAAGACATACAAGACCACTGATAGTCTCCCTCGTTCTGGGGCTCCATGCAAGATTTCACCCCGTGGGGTCAAAATGATCACAAAAATGGTGAGCAAAAATCCCAGAACCACACAGGGGGACCTAGTGAATGACCTGCAGAGAGCTGGGACCAACGTAACAAAGGCCACCATCAGTAACACACTACGCCACCATGGACTCAGATCCTGCAGTGCCAGACGTGTCCCCCTGCTTAAGCCAGTACATGTCCTGGCCCATCTGAGTTTTGCTAGAGAGCATTTGGATAATCCATAAGAGGATTGGGAGAATGTCATATGGTCAGATGAAACCAAAGTAAAACTGTTTGGTAGAAACACAACTCGTCGTGTTTGGAGGAGAGAGAATGCTGACTTGCAACCAAAGAACACCATACCTACTGTGAAGCATGGGGTGGCAACATCATGCTTTGGGGCTGTTTCTCTGCAAAGGGAACAGGACGACTGATTTGTGTACATGAAAGAATGAATGGGGCCATGTATCGTGAGATTTTGAGTGCAAACCTCCTCCCATCAGCAAGGGCATTGAAGATGAAACGTGGCTGGGTCTTTCAGCATGACAATGATCCCAAACACAGCGCCCGCGCAATGAAGGAGTGACTTCGTAAGCAGCATTTCAAAGTCCTGGAGTGGCCTAGCCAGTCTCCAGATCTCAACCCCATAGAAAACCTTTGGAGGGAGTTGAAAGTCCGTGTTGCCCAGCGACAGCCCCAAAACATCCCTGCTCTATAGGAGATCTGCATGGAGGAATGGGCCAACATACCAGCAACAGTGTGTGACAACCTTGTGAAGACTTACAGAAAATGTTTGACCTCTGTCATTGCCAACAAAGGATATATAACAAATATTGAGATGAACTTTTGATATTGACCAAATACTTATTTTCCACCATAATTTGCAAATAAATTCTTTCAAAAATCAGACAATGTGATTGTGTGGATTTGTTTCCACATTTTGTCTCTCATAGTTGAGGTATACCTATGATGACAATTACAGGCCTCTCTCATCTTTTTAAGTGGGGGAACTTGTACAATTGGTGGCTGACTAAATACTTTTTTGCCCCACTGTAAGTTAGTGCCGCCTATCAGTACCCATCAATGCTGCCTTATCAGTGCCGCCTCATCAGTGCAGCCCCATCAGTGCCGATCAGCGCAGCCTCATCAGTGCCCATCAGTGTAGCCTTATCACCGCACATCAGTGAAGAAAAATTACTTATTTGCAAAATTTTATAACAGGAATTAAGGAGAAGGTTTTTTTTTTGTTTATTTAGCAAAAAATAAAAAACCCAGCGGTGATTAAATACCAGCAGAAGAAAGCTCTATTTGTGTAAAAAAAATTATAAAAATGTCATTTGGGTAGAGTGTTGCATGACTGTGCAATTGTCATTCAAAGTGCGGCAGCGCTGAAAGGTGAAAATTGGCTTGGGCAGGAAGGTGGTAAAAGTGCCCAGTAGGCAAGTGGATAAAACACTGGCTCCTATCTTTTTTAGCTGACTCCTAGATTCAAAGCAAATTTGTCAAGCCCTGTGGTATACAATGTTTAAAACCATTGCTCCACCGGGGAGATCTGCCTTCACTTTCTGTCCCAAAGGCACAACAGGAAATGAGAGGATATCCCATCTTGGACGGCTGTCACTGGAACAGGTGTCCCTAGACCAGTGATGGCGAACCTTGGCACCCCAGATGTTTTGGAACTACATTTCCCATGATGCTCATGCACTCTGAAGTGTAGTTGAGCATCATGGAAAATGTAGTTCCAAAACATCTGGGGTGCCAAGGTTCTCCATCACTGCCCTAGACTATTATCCAGAGCACAGAGCTTGAGTTACTATTACTAGCAGCCTGTTGTATAGTAAGTGGCATCCCCATGAATATCTTCAAGTTTACGGTTTAATGTCTGGTGAGGTTTTTGTACTGGGCGGTGCATGCCTGCAAGTACCAAAGCTGAATCCAGTAAGGGCTTGTTCTTACATGTTGCTGAGGGGCGGTATAAGCAGAAGGATGAGCCACAGTCTTACTGCCCCCATCTGAATAAGTAGATGCATACACTCAGGGCTGCTCACATGCTCTGGCCACGATGCTTTGCTTCATGCCCGTGGCAAAACTTTAATGTTATGTCGCATTTGGCGAGTGGTACCACTGTCGAAAGTGACCCATTCAAGTTTGGGGCCGCACCCCAACTGCATGCAATGCATAAGGTTACAGTGCAGTAGGTTGGCATTTTTAGGGTTATAAGAGGCAATGAGGAGGCAACATATCCACCGCTGATTGCTTTTCAGAAGGGCGGCAAGGTCTGCTGCATATATGAATGAGCTCTATGGCACAATCCAAACTGAATTAATATGATTTTAATAAAAGCCAAAGGAGTAGCCTCTCGTGGTATCTACAGAACAGAAGCAGGTGAAGAACTGCAAATAAAATAGAATCCATGAAATGAATGTAGCTGACCTAGAGGGGATTATTTTCTCTTTCTCAGTAACATTAGAACATTGAGGACTAGAGGACGGGGATGTGATTGATCATCTGCTTTTTAGGGACACCTGAGTAGACTGTTGTCACTGTTATTATAATGAGCTTATCGCAAGCCCACACATACTTGTTTTTTTTTTTGCTTGTTTTTATTCACCTATTTGGTTGTGGGAATTTTGTTGGCGAGAACATTTGTTAGTCCAGGATGGCCTACACCTATTGAGATTGGCCTACACCAATCTCAATATAGAGATTGTTAAAAAAAACAAAACATTAAAACATTAAAACATTGGAATTTCATTTTTAGGTCTGACAATAAAGTGAAGTCACTTCCAGAGACGCAGGATGTGGAATGTGACGGACGTCAAGTTAATGGATTTAACAAGCTTTGAGGAGTTCTTTGTCAGTTTCTTGCAGGAAGGCGAGGAAGAAGTGGGTTCCTTGATAAGAGAACGTCTCGTTCCCCCACAGTCCTTTGTTAGAAGTCATTGTCTGGTCACCAGCAATCAACGGTGTCCTAATCTGCCCGTCAGGCTGGGACATAGGCAGTGCTGACGGGTTATGACAAAGAACTCGGCTAAGCATTATTGGAACCTAACAGCCTTATCAGAGCAACGTGGTCAGGAAGCCCAGCATTCTCTTTATAATCAGTGCTAGGATTTGAGTCCTATGTTCCTAAGCAAAGGCCACAGATTGGATCTTTGGTTCCTTTGTTGTGTTCTCATATCTCCTGACTTTTCTGGGTATAAGCCTCAGTCAGTGTCAGTGGGATAAAATAAGCCCCAATCATTGGTGTCAGTGGGAGTAAAATGAGCCCCATTGTTGGTGTAAAATATTCCCCATGGTTGGTATCAGCGTTGGTATCAGCAATATTTAATGAGTCATATCGTTGATGTCAGTGGCATATAAAAATACCCCAATTATTGGTGTTAGTGGGATAAAATAAGCCTCATTGTTGGTGTCAGTGAAGTAAAATTATCCCAGTTGTTGTATCAGTGAAATAAAATAAAACTAGTACCAGTGTGCGAAAATAAGCCTCCTCGTTGGCTTGAGTGGGATAATATAAAGTATTCCTTATCTGTGGTGTAAGAGGGATAAAATAAGCCTCAATCATTGGTAGTAAGATAAGTGTCAATTATTGGTGTCAATGGGATAAATAACCTCCAATTATCGGTGTCAGTGAGATAAATAAGCCCCACTTATTGGTGTCAGTGAGATAAATAATGTGTTTCCAGGACCCAGCTGGTAATCTCTGCAGCACCCACCATTCTAAGAGCTATTTGCCAGGAACGTGTGTGATAGGAATATTGTCAAGACTGGGATAAATAAGCCCCAATTATTGGCTTGGTAAGATAAATAACCCCTGATTATTTGTGTCAGGGAGATCAATAGCCCCCAATTATTGGTGTTGGTGGGATACAATAATCCCCAAGTCAAATTAATTCCCAATTAATTCCCAATTAATGGTGTCAATGGGTAAAATAACCAAATTTTTGGTGTCATTGGTTGTAAGATTAGTGCCAATCATTGGTGCCAGTGGGATAAATAAGCCCTAATTATTGGTGTTAATGGAATAAATAAGCCCCAGTGATTGGTGTCAGTGGGATAAATAGGCGGCAATTATTGGCATCAGTGGGATAAATAAGTCCCAATTATTGGTGTAAGTGAGACAAATAAGCTTCAATTATTGGTGTCAGTGGGATAAAATAATCTTAATTATTGGTAACAGTGGAATAAAATAATCCCCAATCAATGGTGCCAGTGAGGTAAAATAAACCCAATTATTGGTGTTGTTGGTTGTATGATTAGTGCCAATCATTGGTGTCACTGGAAAAAATAAGCCCCAATTATTGGTGTTAATGGTATAAATAAGCCCCAATTATTGGTGTTAATGGTATAAATAAGCCCCAATTGGTGTTAATGGTATAAATAAGCCCCAATTATTGGTGTTAATGGTCTAAATAAGCCCCAATTATTGGTGTTAATGGTATAAATAAGCCCCAATTGGTCTTAATGGTATAAATAAGCCCAATTATTGGTGTCAATGGTATAAATAAGCCCCACTTATTGGTGTCAGTAGGAGTAAAACACTTGCCAATTGCAGGAATAAAATGACCCCATCCCAGCATTGGAGTTCAGGGGTTAACTTACCTGCTCACACGTTCCTGCGCTACTCAACTTCTCTCTTTCATCAAGCCTGCACTTTGCAATGACTGTAACTTTGCTGGGATGGACTGATGTCACCATTCTGCTGCAGGCAGGAGGATGCATTTCCTCAGTCTCCTCTCCCCCAGGGATCGTACTGTAACCCTAGGTACAATAAGTCTTTTATAAATGCATTGTTCAGGAGCTGGCTGGTTCCAGGTCATTGCAGAGTGCCAGGCTGGCAGCTGCCCCCTTCCCCTTGTGGCTACCTGCAGTCTCCTGGCATCACATTACGCCCTGCGCCATACAATACCGCTCCTCCAGTTACCGCTGAGCTCTTCTCTAAATTATTCATCCAAACTCTTTCAGAAGATCTCTTTCTTTTCAGCTGTGTTTCCCATCTGACAGCGTTGGCTCATTAGCTTGTGCGGCTGCCTGGGCACCATCTAATAGTCTGTTTAGGCAGCTGGAGCACGTCTGCGGAGAAATGCCCGATAAAGGGCACCTGTCACTGCCCCCCGGCCACAGGTGCAGTGTATACAAAGCATTTCTTTTCATTAAAGGAAAATTGCCCTAGGCACTATTTATATCTACAATCACAGCATAATGAGCACCACAACAAATCAGGCAAATCAACTGACTAAACGTGTTTTTCTGTTCCCTTGATGCCTGAGAGTTGGTTTCTCTCTATGTTTAGAACTTTGGTAATGATAACAGCAGGGGTAAGCAACCTCGGCTGGCCAGCTGTGGCAAAACTACAAATCCCATCATGCCTCTGCCTCTGAGAGTCATGCCTGTCGCTGTCAGAGCCTTGCAATGCCTCATGGGATTTGTAGTTCCACAACAGTTAAAATTCCAAGGTTAGCTACCCCTGAACTAGAGGCTCCACCTACAGTGCTGTGATAGTTTGACTGACAAATACTCCGTCCGTCATGCAACACTGTACCCAAATTAATTTTATCTAATTTTTTTGGGACAGATCGAGCTTTCTTTTGCTAGTATTTAATAATCGCTGACCACACATTTGGGATTGATCACAATTATCTTTGATTATTTTACCTTTAAAAATGATCCCATAGTCATTGATGGTCAGTGGCACTTTAAACCAATCACAAAATGATCCCATAGTCATTGATGGTCAGTGGCACTTTAAGGCAATGAAAAAAGCATCCCATAATCATTGATGGTCAGTGGCACTGCAATCCAATCAAAAAATAATTCCATAATCATTGATTGTCATTGGCACTTTAAACCAATCATAAAATGATCCCATAATCATTGATGGTCAGTGGCACTGTAAGCCAATCAAAAGATTATCCCATAATCATTGATGGTCAATGGTACTTTAAACCAATCAAAAAAGTGGTACAGCGTGTAGAGTTCAGGAGTGTGCTACGTACAGAGTGCAGAGTTTAGGAGTGTGCTACTGTACGTACAGAGTGCAGAGTTTAGGAGTGGGCTACGTACAGAGTGCAGAGTTTAGGAGTGGGCTACGTACAGAGTGCAGAGTTTAGGAGTGTGCTACTGTACGTACAGAGTGCAGAGTTTAGGAGTGGGCTACGTACAGAGTGCAGAGTTCAGGAGTGTGCTATGTACAGAATGCAGAGTTTAGGAGTGTGCTATGTACAGAGTGCAGAGTTTAGGAGTGGGCTACGTACAGAGTGCAGAGTTCAGGAGTGTGCTATGTACAGAATGCAGAGTTTAGGAGTGTGCTATGTACAGAGTGCAGAGTTCAGGAGTGGGCTACGTACAGAGTGCAGAGTTCAGGAGTGTGCTATGTACAGAGTGCAGAGTTCAGGAGTGTGCTATGTACAGAGTGCAGAGTTTAGGAGTGTGCTATGTACAGAGTGCAGAGTTTAGGAGTGCGCAACATACAGAGTGCAGAGTTCCGTAGTGAGCTACGTACAGAGTGCAGAGTTCAGGAGTGACTGAACATACAAATATGAACAGGGGCAATTAGAACAAACTGAATTCTGCTTAGTCAGGCGCTAGGGAAAGGAACAGAAAAACACTAAGGGCTCATTTACACTTGCTTTGGCTTCAACACACATTAACGGCTAGTTTACACTTGCTTCAAAACAAGGCTTCGGACAAGCTTTGTTAAAGCTCTCTGAACGCTAGTCAAAGCTCCTGTCACTAAATAAAATAGTTAGCTTACAGTCCTATTTACACCTGCTTTTGCTTTGCTTTGCTTTGGCTTCGCTTAAAAAAACTATACCCAATGTTGTTTTAGTTGTGCTTTAAAGAGTCTTCAAAGCCTCTATGGCAAAGCTCACTTGAAGCCCCATCAAAGCCTCAACAAAGCCCCACCGAAGCCTCATTGAAGCACCAAGCAAAAGCAGGTGTAAAACAGGACTATAAGCTAACCATTTTCTTTAGTGACAGGAGCTTTGACTAGCATTCAGAAAGCTTTAACAAAGCTTGTCCGAAGCCCCGTTCAGTCACGTTTTTTTCAAAGAAGAAACAGATGAAGTTTACATCAGTTTTTAATTCGTTTTTTGTCCGTTTTTCATCCATTTTTACATCCGTGTTTTACATCTGAGAGTCCTTAACCACGAGTCCTAGAGCCATTTTTTCATGTAAAAACGGACCGTGTCGTCTGTTCACAACCCTTTTTCACCTGATCTGTTTTTTTTAACGGAAGAAAAATAGAGTTTTGATCCGTTCCAAAAAACGGATGTAAACGGATGTAAATGGATGATCATCCATTTACATTTGTTTTTCCATAGCGATGCATTGATGTCCGTTTTTCATCAGTCAACGGACAAACGATCTGCATGTGTGAAAGGGACCTAAAGTGTAAATGATAATTGTTTTAGGGAGGTCTGTGACAGTATTTATTTACACAGTGTTTTGAAGGAGTCTCCCAACTAATGCTGCAGTATTTGTGTATTTAGAGTTACAAGGCCTTTTTTTATTGATCTTTTTTCTGATTGCATTTTTTATTATGAGTATATAAAAGGAATGTTCTGTATTTTTTTTTTGTGGTGTTTTTTTTTTCATTGTGGTGTTATTATTTGGCAGTGGGACTGCACCACAACAACGTCTAAGGCACGCAGTTGCAGCACAGCCTGGCGGGATTTCAATTTAAAATGCCCCTTGTGAATAATAAAAATGAGCGTTCAGAAGGCGGCGGCATTGTGCCTCCTGAACACTTTCTGACTGGCTCTTCTGAAAAATGATCCATCGCTAACCACTTTTCAGTGGTGTTTGCAAACCTTCCGCATGTGTAAACAAGGCCTAAGACTAATAATGGAAAATATTTGCCCACTGAAGTTACATTGTAGTATCCTTCTAAAGCACAGGAACATCTCTACATAGATGACCAAGCGATGAGAGGTAATGGAGCAGGAACAATTGTGTTAGACAGCGGGGAGCGATATTCCTCTGTAGATGTAATTAGCTGGATCTCAGGACACTCAGAAGCGCTGCAGCTGGAAAGGTTTAAAGCTCGGAGCTCATCAGATTACAAAGGAGTCGCTTTGAAAGAAGCTTTGTCTCCGAGCCAAGAGTGGATGAACTCCCAGATTATAATATACAGGTAAAATCTTTATTTGCAAATGACTTTTAAAGTAATGTATCTACTGTTTGCGGAGTCTCAAATTCTGCGGAGTGCGCCACGGCCCCGCCTCCCAACGCCCCTGACTCCCACCCATCCATGTCTCTCCAAAGCAAACCCTCCCACTTCAAGACTGGGTGCAACTGTCAGATAGGAATTCAGTATAACCACTAGGGATGGGCTCGATCTTCGAGTCAAACTGAAAGCCTATGGAGTATGTGCCCCTGGAGTGGCAGTCCAGGGGTGCCAAAAAATCACTGTGAGTGGCAGTCACTTTGATTTGAGGCACCACGGTCACTGCACCATAGAACACACTTTTTTAGCACCTGCCTATTGGGTCGGGCCTTTTGGCTAGGACCAGAGGAATTTTTTATTCCTGGCCGGAGGGCCTGGTCGTTGTTTCACACAATGGCCACTTTTTCACTCTCCTCTTCACTTATTCCTTCCCCACTTTATTTTATTTATTAAGCCTATGTTTGTCACTTTATGTATTTTTATGTTTGTACACGGTTTGTTGCACTGTGTGATTAGTAGGGTTGCAGGTCCTCGGGCCAGCCCTGAAAGTCTTGGGAGGGGGTGGACATGGCCTTTTGGCTTGGTTCACCCTCTCTCATGGGGTCTCCCTTCGGGGGAGCCTCACCTAGTACTTGGGTGGGTCTGTTTCGGCAGACCCTCCAGAGAACGGGGTCTGTCTGGTTTCGGCCAGATGGACCAACTGTAAGTACCCTTGTCCCCGTTGGAGCCTAACACCGTCGGACTTTTCGTCTACAAAAGTCCGACGGACGCCGACGGACTAAAGCTGGCTGACAATCCGATCGTGTGTGGGCTTCCCCGGACTTTCAGCGGACTTTTCCAGCCTCAAATCTGACGGACTTTAGATTTGAAACATGCTTCAAATCTTTACGTCGTAACTACGCCGAACCCAGAAATCCGCTCGTCTGTGTGCTAGTCCGACGGACAAAAACCCACGCTAGGGCAGCTATTGGCTACTGGCTATCAACTTCCTTATTTTAGTCCGGTGTACGTCATCACGTACGAATCCGTCGGACTTTTGTGTGATCGTATGTAGGCAAGTCCGTTCGTAAGAAAGTCTGCCGCAAGTCCGCCAAAAGTCCGCCAAAAGTCTGACAAAAGTCCGTCGAAAGTCTGTCGGACAGGCTGTCGGACTTTTGTAGCCGAAAAGTCCGACCGTGTGTACGCAGCATAAGGCCCCGGGGGATTCAGGGCAAGGCACACTTGTGTACCCGTTTGCTCTTTTTTGTGTTTCACTCTTTATGTGTGTGCACATTTTTTTGGCACCGGGTGAAGTTTTTGGGTGTGTTATACACGCCATAGGCTTTCAAAAAAAAAAAAAATAAGTTTGACTCAAACATCAGCTATTCGTTTGTTCTTAGAAAAAAATGAACATATGGGGCGCTCGCGGCAAGTTCGCCCGCCGCGGAGCACCCCATAATGTACCTGACTTGCATGCTTTGGCCAATCACAGCGCGATGTGCTGTGATAGCCAAGATTGGCCAAAGGCAAGTCCACGCCCCACACTATATAAGGCTGCTGCTTACACGGCAGCCTTATTTAGTGAATGAATGTAGATTAGGCAGGTAGTTAGTGTAGTGTGCACTGTAGGGAGCTTTCAGTGCAATCAATGCCTCTCAGCTTAAAGTGGTAGTAAAGTCGTGTCAGGGATTTTTACCTACAGGTCTGCTAATATTATAGCTTACCTGTAGGTAAAATTAATATCTCTTAAGCGTGCAGCATTTAGGAGATATTCTAGTGAGCAGCAGCCGGTGACGTCAACGGCGCATGCGTTTTGAAGGAACAGCATACATTCCTTCAAAGATCTGTGTTGTAAACAGTGACTCCAGACATGCCCGGAACAGAGGAGGAACGAAGTCAGTAAAAGGCATACATAACAGGGTGAAAAGGTGAACCGGTCGGCAGGGGTCGATCTATTGTAATGTAGCATGGTCAGTCCTTGCACTTACCTTATTGGCACAGAGGACGGTTTGACGGGGAGTGGCCGGGAGTTCAGTTGTCCGGAAGGGGAGGTCCCGGCTCATTTGCAGAGAGGAAATCGTTGGAAGAGCATCCCTCCCACCCACACTTCTTATTATTGATTTTACGGTTGTACTGTTTTCCTTCATTGTTGTTTGGCAGTTGGGGCCCTTGACGGAGGTCTATTTATGGTTATTGGGAAAACGGTGGGGATCCATCTGAGCTTTGGAGTCCTTGAGTGTGTACGGTACAATGCATATTGGTGTTAAGACCGGTAGGCTCGGTTCACACTACCGCGACTTGGGATCCGACTTGTAAGCCCTCAAGTCGCCCCAGAAAGAGATTCACATTACAGTGAATGGGAGCGTCTTAATAGACACTACTGAAGTCGCTCCGACTTCAGAGCGTACTCCCTGTACTACTTTGATCCGACTTCAGCCTATTGACTATCATTGAAGTCGGATCGCCGTCTCGCATGATCCGACTTCGGCATGCGACTTGTGCTCAGATGATCTTGAGGGGGAACTCCGCGCCAAATTTTAAATAAAAATCCGGCATGGGTTCCCCCTCCGGGGGCATACCAGGCCCTTGGGTCTGGTATGGACCTTGAGGGGAACCCCCTACGCCGAAAAGACGGCGTGGGGGTCCCACCCCAATCCATACCAGACCCTTATCCGAGCACGCAGCCCGGCCGGACAGGAATGGGGGTGGGGACGAGCGAGCGCCCCCCCCCCTCCTGAACCGTACCAGGCCGCATGCCCTCAACATGGGGGGTTGGTGCCTTGGGGGAGGGGGGCGCGCTGCGGCCCCCCCACCCCAAAGCACCTTGTCCCCATGTTGATGAGGACAAGGGCCTCTTCCCGACAACCCTGGCCGTTGGTTGTCGGGGTCTGCGGGCGGAGGGCTTATCGGAATCCGGGAGCCCCCTTTAATAAGGGGGCCGCCAGATCCCGGCCCCCCACCCTATGTGAATGAGTATGGGGTACATCGAACCCCTACCCATTCACCTAGGGAAAGTGTCAATTTAAAAAAAAACACTACACAGATTTTTAAAGTAATTTATTAGACAGCTCCGGGGGTCTTCTTCCGACTTCGGGGGTCTCTCCGGTTCTTCTCCGCGCTCTCCGGGTCTTCTGCCGGGCTCCTCCGCTATTTTCTGCTCTTTTGCCGCTCTTTTGCTATAGCGGAGGAGCCCGGTCTCCAGCCTTCTCTTCGGGGGTCTCCGGTTCTTCTCCGCGCTCTCCGGGTCTTCTGCCGGGCTCCTCCGCTATTTTCTGCTCTTTTGCCGCTCTTTTGCTATAGCGAAGGAGCCCGGTCTTCAATCTTCTGCCTTCTGCCCTCTTCTCCTGATGTTGACACGACGCTCTCTGGGGCTGGAATGCACTCTGAGCGCTCCGCTCTGACTTATATAGGCGGTGACCCCGCCCCCTTATGCCGTCACAGTCCCTGGGCATGCTGGGACTGTGACGGTTTAGGGGGCGTGGTCATCACCCGATGACCACGCCCCCCTTATGTCGTCATAATCCCAGCATGCCCAGGGACTGTGACGGCATAAGGGGGCGGAGTCACCGCCTTTATAAGTCAGAGCAGAGCGCACAGAGAGCATTCTAGCCGGAGAGAGCGTCGTGTCAACATCAGAAGAAGAGAAGAGGGCAGAAGACCGAAGACCGTGCTCCTCCGCTTTAGCAAAAGAGCGGCAAAAGAGCAGAAGAGAGCGGAGGAGCCCGGCAGAAGATCCGGAGAGCGTGGAGAAGAACCGGAGAGACCCCCGAAGTTGGAAGAAGACCCCCGGAGCTGTCTAATAAAATACTTTAAAAATCTATGTAGTGTTTATTTTTAAATTGACACTTTTTCCCTAGGTGAATGGGTAGGGGTACGATGTACCCCATACTCATTCACATAGGGTGGGGGGCCGGGATCTGGGGGCCCCCTTATTAAAGGGGGCTCCCGGATTCCGATAAGCCCTCCGCCCGCAGACCCCGACAACCAACGGCCAGGGTTGTCGGGAAGAGGCCCTTGTCCTCATCAACATGGGGACAAGGTGCTTTGGGGTGGGGGGGCCGCAGCGCGCCCCCCTACCCCAAGGCACCAACCCCCCATGTTGAGGGCATGCGGCCTGGTACGGTTCAGGAGGGGGGGGGCGCTCGCCCGTCCCCACCCCCATTCCTGTCCGGCCGGGCTGCGTGCTCGTATAAGGGTATGGATTGGGGGGGGACCCCCCACGCCGTCTTTTCGGTGTAGGGGGTTCCCCTCAAGGTCCATACCAGGGCCTGGTATGCTCCTGAAGGGGGAACCCATGCCGGTTTTTTATTTAAAATTTGGCGCAGAGTTCCCCCTAAAGATTCATACCAAACACAGTGGCGGGGATCCAAGTCGGATCCCCGTTCATTGAAAGTCGGACACATGTCGCAGGGCAAAGTCGGATCTAAGTCGTGTTGAAGTTGCGTTGAAGTCGCGTTGCAAAGTCGCGTTGAAGTCGTGTTGCCCCTGTGTGAACCGAGCCGTAGGTGTCTGAGGTGTGCTGGTTTAGGCTCTGAGCCGGTGCTCTGTGACTGGGGTCGCAACTCAGCTATCTGGCGCCTCAGACACAAAAAATTGGCAATATGGCACCGTCAGAGACCTTGAATCTTGATATCTGGATAAGTTATGTTATGTTTTATAAAGAACATGTATGTTTAATAAAAGGCCATGTTCAGCCATTTTAACGCCACTTATGTTTTATGTGGTCATTCCTGATAAGTAAAGGGAGGTAATTGGGGCAGACATAGGTAGGGGCAGTCTCAGGTGAGCTCTTACCTACCCTAGTCATGTGCGCGGAAGGAAAATGATAAATGGTTTTCAAAATTTGTTTACAAATAAATATGTGAAAAGTGTGGCATGTATTTGTATTCAGCCCCCCTGAGTCAATACTTTGTAGAACCCCCTTTCGCTGCAATTACAGCTGCAAGTCTTTTTGGGGATGTCTCCACCAGCTTTGCACATCTAGAGAGTGACATTTTTGCCCATTCTTCTTTGCAAAATAGCTCAAGCCCAGTCAGATTGGATGGAGAGCGTCTGTGAACAACAATTTTCAAGACTTGCCCCAGATTCTCAATTGGATTTAGGTCTGGACTTTGACTGGGCCATTCTAACACATGAGTATGCTTTGATCTAAACCATTCCATTGTAGCTCTGGCTGTATGTTTAGGGTCGTTGTCCTGCTAAAAAGATGAACCTCTGCCCCAGTCTCAAGTCTTTTGCAGACTCTAATGCCGCGTACACACGGTCGTACTTTTCGTCTACAAAAGTCCAACAGACGCTGATGGACTAAAGCTGGCTGGTAATCCGATCGTGTGTGGGCTTCTCCGGACTTTCAACCGACTTTTTTAGCCTCAAATACGACGTACTTTAGATTTGAAACATGCTTCAAAACTTTTACTTCGTACCTACGACGGACCCCGAAATCCGCTCGTCTGTGTGCTAGTCCGACGGACAAAAAGCCACGCTAGGGCACCTATTGGCTACTGGCTATGAACTTCCTTATTTTAGTCCGGTGTACGTCATCACGTACGAATCCGACCGACTTTTGTGTGGTCGTGTGTAGGCAAGTCCGGTCGTTAGAAAGTAGGCCGCAAGTCCGCGGCAAGTCCACCGAAAGTCTGCCGGAAGTCTGTCCGACAGGCTGTCCGACTTTTGTAGACGAAAAGTAGGACCGTGTGTACGCGGCATAACAGGTTTTCTTCTAAGATTGCCCTGTATTTGGCTCCATCCATCTTCCCAACAACTCTGACCAGCTTCCCTGTTCCTGCTGAAGAAAAGCATCCCCACAACATGATGGTGCCACCACCATGTTTCACGGTGGGGATGGTGTGTTCAGGTTGACGTGCAGTGTTAGTTTTCCGCCACACATAGCGTTTTGCTTTTAGGCCAAAAAGTTCAATTTTGGTCTCATCTGACCAGAGCATGGCTTTCTTCTTGCCACTCTTCCTTAAAGGCCAGATTTGTGGAGTGCACGACTAATAGTTGTCCTGTGGACAGATTCTCCCACCTGAGCTGTGGATCTCTGCAGCTCCTCCAGAGTTACCATGGGCCTCTTGGCTGCTCAGCCTGTCCACACAGGGTGTTGTTTTTATGTTGGTTATATGTTTTTTGTAATTTTGTAATTTTAATGATGTTGTAATACAATTTATACTTTTTTATCAAGTTTCCCTCTCATTGTGTGCCCACAAAGTCCAGCAATTTTTTGACTTGGTCAATTCTTATATATATATTTTGGATGTTGGCATGATGAGGGTCCTCCCTACCTCTCTAACAAACCTCTGAGGGCTTCACAGAACAGCTGTATTTACACTCTAAAATACTCTCTAAATACTCTATTTACTAATTAGGTGACTTCTGAAGGCAATTGGTTCCACTAGATTTTAGTTAGGGGTATCAGAGTAAAGGAGGCTGAATACAAATGCACGGCACACTTTTCAGATATTTATTTGTAAAACATTTTGAAAACCATTTATGATTTTCCTTTCAATTCACAGGTATGTGCCACTTTGTGTTGGTCTATCACATAAAATTGCAATAAAATTCCTTTTCCTTTTTTTGTTGTAACATGACAAAATGTGGAAAATTTCAAAGGGTATGAATACTTTTTCAAAGCACTGTATACCATAGTTTGTAGTAGAGCTGCACAATTAATCATTAAAAAATCGTTATCGCAATTCAACCCCCCTCACGATCGTAATACAGCATTTCCACGATTCACGTTAAACAAGTGCAGAGCCAAGCAGAGCTGTCAAAAGAAAAAAAAATCTCACCCGGCAAATGTTTATCAACAGAGATAAAGAGAAACAATGTATCTCTTGGTTCTTTTAGATCAAAAGAATGAACTTCTGTCTGTAAATAAGGTCAGTTTAACCACTTAAAGCGGTGTTCCACCCTCCCCTTTAAAAATTTAAAGTCTGCAGCTACACATACTGTAGCTGCTGACTTTTAACATTAGGACACGTACCTGTCCTGGAGTCCAGCGATGTCGGCACCGCAGCCGATGTAAGGGAACCCGTGCGTTCTCTCACTGGCCCAGCAGAAAAGGAGGGAGGAGACAGGTGGAGGGGGGCCGATCTGCTGATGTAATTCGCCTGAGCCTGGTCTCCCAGAAGTGGGGACAGTGATCTGTAAAAAACAGGTACCCGCTCCCCCCTTCCCCCCTGAAAGGTGCCAAATGTGGCAATCAGATAAGCGGAAGTTCTACTTTTGGGTGGAACTCTGCTTTAAAGACTAAACCTTTTTTGACACTTGTTGCTTACAAGTTAAAATCTGTATTTTTTGATAGAAAATGACTTGGAACCCTGAAACATTATTGTGACAGACTCACCCGGGACAGAGGCTTTTGGAGGGGACTGAATGCCTCTTGCCTACCGACTATGGGCCCTGGCATTTGAGGGAGCTACAATCATTTAGGAAGATATTCTGTTATGTAATGCAAAAGGACATTATTAAGGAGGCCATGAAGGTCTCTGCCAGCTTGGGGTGATTGGTATATTGTCTCATTTTGTTGTGTACTCTTTACTGGGTCGTTTGGGGTGTGGCTGTATTCCAATGTTCTATTGTGTCTGTCTGCCTTGGATATTATGGGATGTGTATGTAGATTAGCTGAGAGAGTGGTGGGGGCGAATTCCTCCAACAGCTCTCACTGCTGATTGGACAGTCTACCCCGCCCAGAATGCAAAAGTGTGGGGGGGGGGGATTGTCCGGAGTATTACCTATGTACCTGTGTTTTTAATAAACAGCCCATGTTCAGCAACCAAACGAGTATTGTCTTGTTGTTGGGAGTGGTTGGAATATCTGATATCTATATTCAGACTGGAAGGAAGCTGTATATGACGAAAGCACTCAAGCAGAGTGTGGGACGTTTCGTTACAATTATATATATTTTTTTTAGCAGAGACCCTAGAGAATAAAATGGAGATCGTTGCAATATATTATGTCACACGGTATTTGCGCCGCGTCTTTTTCAAAAGCAATTTTTTAGGAAAAAATATACAGTGGAACCTCGGATTACGAGCATAATCCGTTCCAGGAGTATATCAAAGCGAGTTTTTCCATTGAAGTCAATGGAAACTAAAATAATTTGTTCCGCATTGACTTCAATGGGATGCAATACCGCATACAGCCAGAGGCAGGGGGTGCCGGAGAGCCTCGGAAACGGCTGAAAAGGCCCAAGGACACTTCGGCTGACCTCGGCAAACCTCGGAAGGACTTCCTACCCGAGATTTGCTGTCCTCGGGCCTTTCCGTGCATTTCCGAACAGCGGCAATCGGCGACGTTCGGCTCTACTCGGCTCCGGCGCCCCTCCCACCTCAGGCCTAAAGTGGTACTGCACACCGCTTTGGCCTGAATAGTGCTCATTTTGCGAGACAACACTCGCAAACCGAGTTACGATTTTTAAAAATACAGTGTTCGTATTGCGAAACGCTTGTTAACCGCGTTACTCGCAATCCGAGGTTCCACTGTACTTCAATTAATTTAAAAAAAATAAACAGTAAAGTTAGCCCAAGTTTTTTGCATAATGTGAAAGATGATGTTACGCCGCGAGAATCGTGATCTTTATTCTAAGCAAAAAAAATTGTGATTCTCATTTTATCCAAAATCGTGAAGCTCTAGTTTGTAGACGCTATAAAGTTCACACAAACCAATTAATATACACTTATTGGGATTTTCCTTTTACCAAAGACATGAACCAGAATACATTTTGGCTGTACTACATTGCATGCACAATCTTTCTTTGAAATTCGGAATAAAAACATTGGAAACAGAATACATTTTGGTCTAAAATTATGAAGAAACTTGATTTTATTGGATATATTTTATAATAGAAAGTAGAAAATATTGTTTGTTTGTTTTTTTTTCAAAATGTTCAGACTTTTTTTTATATATATCTCAAAATAAAAAACCCACCAAAAGAAGGCTCTATTTATGGGAAAAAAATTATTAAAATTTAATTTGCATACAGTATTGCATTAAAGCGTAATTGCCAGTTAAAAGGGTGCAGCGCTAAATAGCAAAAATAGCTCTGGTCGTGAAGGGAGTAAAATAGGTTTATATACATTAGCACACATCTAAAAGAATATTTACAGCAAGTTTATGTTGTGTACATGTTTACGTACGCAGTATAGAAATGGCTATTCCTTCCCAGATCCTACATTATCTGTAGCAATCTTCAGTGTCAGGATCATCCCTCATAGGCCGCTGTCATTTCTACGCTCCCTGGACATTGTACATTCATTCCGTACCTCCCATCTATTCCAGCTCTGAGATGGGGGGGGGGGGGGGGGGGGGGAGTCCAGACTCCCTTTAAGGTGTCATCAGGGCAATCACAAACATCCATCACGAAATCACGAAATCCATTTGATTTCGGTGGCAGGTCCTTTTAATGCGTTCCCCGTGTGGATCGCCCGCTCTATAATTTCCCTGTCACAGAAAATGTACTTTAACTTACAACATATCTTAATTGCAGCAATAAGGTGGCCGAGTGACCTAGACAGATGAGACATGAGGAATAATTGACCACCCAGGGATTGTTCATTACCATGGAGGAAATCACTTTACACCAGAAGAGGAGATCTTGACACCCAATAATCTATATAAGAGGCTGTTCTCATAGTTATAAAACCATCCTTCAACGCTCGATATGGTGAAAGCAATGTCAATTTAATGTCAGTGAGAACTCCGGAGATAGAAACATTTTATTACAAGTCCTCTATGCCCCTGTTCTAGAACAAAAGACTGGAGATACTGAGGAGGACATTGTGATATAGTTGTTTGGAGAATATCAAAATTTTGAGTCAAATTTATTTTTCATTGTAAAAGTTTTAAAATGTATGTGATATATCTGTTTGTTCAGAAGCACACTATATTACCAAAAAGTATTGGGTCGCCTGCCTTTACACAAACATATGAACTTGTGGCATCCCAGTCTTAGTCCGTAGGGTTCAATATTGAGTTGGCCCACCCTTTGCCGCTATAACAGCTTTAACTCTTCTGGGAAGGCTGTCCACAAGGTTTAGGAGTGTGTCTATGGGAATGTTTGACCAATTTTCCAGAAGCACATTTGTGAGGTCAAGCACTGATGATGGTCGAGAAGGCCGGGCTCGCAGTCTCCGCTCTAATTCATTCCAAGGGTGTTCTATGGGGTTGAGGTCAGGACTCAACTGTGCAGGCCAGTCAAGTTCCTTCACCCCGAACTCGCTCATCCATGTCTTTGTAGACCTTGCTTTGTACACCGGTCCAAATCATTTGGTGGAGGGGGGATTATGGTGTGGGGTTGTTTTTTAGGGGTTGGGCTTGGCCTCTTAGTTCCAGTGAAGGGAACACTTAAGGTGTAAATCTCAATAAGTGTATATTAATTGGTTTGCATAAAAGTTATAGCGTCTATACACAAGCTATGGTATAGATACTGGGATTTTTTTTTTTTTTTAAATACTAGTAATGGCGACGATCAGCTACTTATAGTGGAACTGTGATAGTGCAGCAGACAAGCTGACACTAACTGATGCTGGGTGGGAACTGACTAAATGACACACTCATCTCCAGTGACACTAATACAGTATTCAGTGCTAATAATACTGTACTAATGACACTGGCAGGGCCAATCAAAGGGTTAACTGTGTGCCTAACAATGTATATTAGGTTTACTGTGTGCTGTTTTGCAGGGAAAGAAAAAAAACAGCACATCGCCCTGTGTTGGTTGTCATTCACTCAGCTGATCGGCGTATTCTGTCCATAAATCATTGGCCCGGGATTGGCATCTGTTGGAGCGGATGGTAGCAGAGCCAGGGCGGCGGGCGTGTCCTCGCCTGCCCCTACCCAGAAGAGTCGGATCAGGTACATTTACGTGTTCCGGCGCAGTGGTGCCGCCCTGCTGCAGTATATCTGTGGTAGGTGGCACCAAGTGGTTAAATAGTCAAATCTTTGTGGACACCAGACCACCACACCTATATATAAGCTTGTTTAACATCACATTCCAAACCCATGAGAGTTATAAAGTTGGCTCCCCCTTTGTGGCTATAACAGCCTGCGCTCCTCCAGGAAGGCTGTTCACAACATTTTGGAGGGTGTCTGTGAGAATTTATGCCTAGTAGGCTAAAACAGCATTGTGAGGTCAGTAGGGTTGAGGTCAGGGGTCAGGCCACTGAAGTTCCTCCAAATCAAACTCATTAAACCATATCTTTATGGAGCTAGCTTTGCACACGGGGCAATCCATTCACCTTCATGGGCTGCAAATACAAATAATTCCAAAACGAGGGACTGAGGTACAGAAAAAAATTGCTTTTTCCTTTAATTCCTTTTATCAACACGTGATACTATTGAACAATGGTTCATTGTGTTTGATAAAAGGAAGTAAAATAAAGAGCAATTTTTTTTCTGTGCCTCATCCCTTCTTTTGGAGAGAGTGGGCGGTTGCTCATAATTAGGCTTTGGACCACCCAGAAAGTCGGTGTGATCTGGACAGGAACACCCAGAAAGTGAAAGGGATCTAGGCAGGACCACCTGGAAGGTGGGAGTATCAGGTGTGGGCCGTTGGCGGGGGTCACAGCTGATCTGATGGAAGGGTATTAGCTGAGGGGTTTGCAGCTGTGAGTGGGTGGTTCCTCATAATTATAATTTGGTCCACCCAGAAAGTGGGTGTGATATGGACAGGACCACCCAGAAAGTGGGTGTGATATGGACAGGACTGCCCAGAAAGTTGACAGGATCTAGGTAGGACCATCTGGAAAGTGGGAGTATCAAGTTTGGGCCATTGGCAGGGGTGACAGCTGATGTTACTGAAGGGTATTAACTGATGGGTTCACAGCCATGAGTGGGCGGTTCCTCATGATTAGGCTTTGGACCACCCAGAAAGTTAGTGTGACCTTGACAGGAAGACCCAGAAAGTGAGTGGGATCTAGGCGGGACCACCTGGAAGGTGGGAGTATCAAGTGTTGGCCATTGGTGGGGGTGACAGCTGATCTGATGAAAGGGTATTAGCTGAGGGGTTCACAGCTGTGAGTATTGTGCAGAGTATTGCAATAAGCGCTGGAAGCTTCTTGGATGCAGTAATACGGCTTTAATTTCATGGAAAAATATATTACATGTCTTACAGCATGGAGAACATGAGCAGGAAGCAGGAATATACAAGGACATGCACTGAGATAGACAATACATCATGTTATATCATAGAAAACATGAACTGTACACTATAATACTACACGCCACCTGCTGCATAGATAGGTATAATGCATGCAGTATTGTCAGTTTATTAACAACTTTACATTACATGCTGTTGTTCTTTTCCAACAGTGAGTGGGTGGTTCCCTTATAAATATAATTTGGGCCACCCAGAAAGTGGGTGTGATAAGGACAGAACTGCCCAGAAAGTTGACAGGATCTAGGTAGGATCATCTGAAAGGTGGGAGTATCAAGTGTGGGCCATTGGCGGGGGTGACACCTGATGTGACTTAAGGGTATTAACAGTGGGTTACATAGCCATGAGCGGGTGGTTCCTTATGATTAGGCTTTGGACCACCCAGAAAGTGAGTGTGACCTGGACAGTAACTCCCAGAAATTGGGTGGGATCTTGGAAGGACTACCTGACATGAACACCCAGAAAGTGAGTTGGATCTAGGCAGGACCACCTGGAAGGTGGGAGTATCAATTGTGGGCCATTGGCGGGAGTGACAGCTGATCAGACTGAAGGGCATTAGCTGAGGGGTTTGCAGCTGCGAATGGGCAATTCCTAATAATTAGGCTTTAGATCACCCAGAAAGTGGGTGTGATCTGGACAGGACCACCCAGAAGTGGGCAGGATCTAGGCAGGACCATCTGCAAGGTGAGAGTATCAAGTTTGGGCCATTGGTGGAGGTGACAAAGTCCCGGGGACTGGGACGAAGATGTTAAAATACAACAAAACACACTATATGTGTATTTTATCAATTATGTTACCAGTCACCAATCATTTCTATGGGTCCCCAAAAGTGCTATTGAAGCAGTGAGCGGGGGCCTTGTTTACTAGAGAGAGGAATTGTTGTTTCAGAAAACGGGACAGAAAGGTTTACATGTGAAAGACAGACAGTTCATATTTTCTTTCCATAGAATGACCCACATCATTATCACCTGTCCTGCAGAATAGTATATTCATGTCAGAGAGGGTTTATAGCGACAAAGTAACACTGACAACTCCGCAATTGTATTGTATTGCGTAATATGTTCTATCCATCACCGACATGTCAATGATGATGTAGTAAAGAGCTCCCTTGGCTCCCGGCTCCTCGTCACCTCCAACTATTGATTGCACCACAAAGGAAAAGAGGTTTTTACTGCTGAGAATCCAGCAGCAGCTGGAATGAAAGTGAATTAACGGTACGACGGGAGGGAGAAAGGAGAGAGATGTGACGATGGAGAAAACAGACCTGGCAGCTATAACCCAGGCCTCCAACAATCAGCCGCCCGTGAGATTGGCTTTGCCAACAGCACTCAGCGCACCAAATGATCAGCAGTAATCTTATTTCAGGTCAAAAACTGGAGATTGTTTTGAGGATTACATTCAAATTCTTGTATGTAAAAAAGAGTAATAAGCTGGTAATCTCAGATGTAGATTAAAAAAAAAAAAAAAAACGTGCAACAAGAACACGTAAAACCGCAGAGGTAAAACCCTATTATATTTGTAACAAAAACTCTCTAAACATCTGCTGGTCAAAGGTATAGTTTTGTATATCAAATAGATCAGATACAGTGCTGTGAAAAAGTATTTGCCCCTTTCTGCATATTTGTCACACTTAAATGATTTTGACCATCAAAACACAATTCTAATATTACACAAAGATAACCCACGTAAATACAAAATGCATTTTTTAATAATTTTTTGATAATTAAAAAAAGCTGTCCAAACCTGCCTGGCCCTAAAAGGTAATTGCCCCTCCCCTTACTAAATCATGAATGAACAGTCATAACCACATTTTTTGGAAAGTTAAGGTAAATTTCACCTGCCACATCCAGGCCTGATTACTGCCAGAGCTGTTAAATCAAGAAATCACTTAAATAGAAGCTATCTGACAAAGTGAAGCACGCTAAAATATTTTAAAAGCTACACACCATGAACAGATGAGAAACAAAGTAATTGACGTGTATCAGTCTGGAAAAGGTTAGAAAGCCATTTCTAATGCCGCGTACACACGAGCGGACTGTTCCGACGGACTATCCGACAGACTTTCGGCAGACTTCCAACGGACTTTCTGAACGAACGGACTTGCCTACACATAATCACAACAAAGTCCGACGGATTCGTACTTGATGACGTACGACCGGATTAAAATAAGAAAGTTGATAGCCAGTAGCCAATAGCTGCCCTTGCGTTGGTTTTCGTCCGTCGGACTAGCATACAGACGAGCGGACTTTTCGACCGGACTCAAGTCCGTCGGAAAGATTTGAAACATGTTCCAAATCTAAAGTCCGTCAGATTTTTGACCGAAAAAGGTCAGATGAAGCCCGCACACGGTCGAATTGTCCACCGGACTTGGTCCGCCGGACCAGTCCGGTCGAAAAGCCTGCTCGTGTGTACGCGGCATAAGGCTTTGGGACTTCAGCGAACCATGATGAGAGCCATTATCCACAAATGGAGAAAATTTGGAACAGTGGTGAACCTTCCCAGGAGTGGCCAGCCTACCAAATTTAATCCAACAGCACAACGACTCATCCAGTAGGTCATAAGTGAACCCAGAAGAACATCTAAAGAACTGCAGGCCTCACTTGCCTCAGTTAAGATCAGTGTTCATGAATCAACAATAAGAAAGGGACTGGGCAAAAATGGCATCCATGGGAGAGTTCCAAGGCGAAAGCCCCTGCTGACCAAAAAGAACACAAAGGCTTCTCTCACACTTGCTGAAAAACATCTTGATTATCCCCAAAACTTTTGGGCAAATATTCTGTGGACTGATAAGACAAAAGGTAAACTTTTTGGAAGGTGTGCGACCTATTACATCAAAGAACATCATAGCAACAGTCAAACATGGTGGTGGCAGTGTGATGGTCTGGGGCTGCTTTGCCACTTCAGGACCTGGATCACTTGCCATGATTGTTGGAACCGTGAATTTGGTTCTCTACCAGAAAATCCTGAAGGAGAATGTCCAGCCATCGGTTCATGACCTCAAGCTCAAGCACACTTGGGTTATACAGTAGGACAATGATCTGAAAGTCCACCTCTGAATGGCTCAAAAAAAACAAAATGAAGGTTTTGGAAGGGCCTAGTCAAAGTCCAGACTTAAATACGATTGAGATGCTGTGGCATGACCTTAAACAGGCCGTTCATGCTCGAAAACCTTCCAATGTGGCTGATTTAAATGAATTCTGCAAAGAAGAGTGGGCCAAAATTCCTCCACAGCGACTCATTGCCTGTTATCGCAAACGCTTGATTGCAGTTGTTGCTGCCAAGGGTGGAACAACCAGTTATTAGGTTTCGTTGGCAATTACTTTTTCACAGGCAGGTTTGGACAGCTTTTTTCCCTTAATAAATGAAATCATAATTTAAAAACTGTATTCTGTATTTACTTAGGTTATCTTTGTGTAATATTAAACTTTGTTTGATGAGCTGAATCATTTAAGTGTGACAAATGTGCAAAAAAACAAAAACAAATCAGAAAGGGGGCAAATACTTTTTCGCAGCACTGTATATACTTACTAGTCCATGGAGTCCAGCATTGTTTTGTGTGCAGGCAAAGTTCTCCCTGCACTGCAGCAGCTGATCAGTGTATTCCGGTGAGGCTGGCAGAATTAATGATCGCCAGTTATAACCTGATCGTTCAGGAAAACTCAGACTGGCTGGTTGTGTACCAGTTGATATATAGATTGACTTGTGTGTAACCAGCTAGCCCATATATGGATGAAAATTCGGCCAGTCTCTGCTGAACCAGCTGAATTTTGATCATTGTATGGCTGTCTTAAATCATACCTCCGAATATGTCACGTATCTCCTAAAAAAACCTAGTGACATCAGAAGTCTCTCAATGTTGGTGACACACACAGGCACACAGCATACTCCAGTTACATTTCTTCATCCAATTTCCCCTATATACAGTAATCAATTAAATAGAATTTAAGCCTAAGCCCCCGTGACATGTCAAATCGTTGGTCAGAGTTGAGGGAAAGATGGATGGTGCTAAATACAGGGATATTCTTGAGCAAAACCTGTACCACTCTGTGTGTGATTTGAGGCTAGGACGGAGGTTCACCTTCCAGTTGGACAATGACCCCAAACACACTGCTAAAGCAACATTTGAGTAGTTTAACCGGTTCCCGACTGGCGCGCGCCGATGTACGTCGGCAGAATGGCACGGCTGGGCAAATGGGCGTACCTGTACGTCCATTTGAATTCCCCGCCGTGCCATTGCGTGCGCGCCGTAACACTGCGTGCGCGCCGCCACCGGCGCACGCACAGGCCGGCCGGGAGCTCCATGAGTCGGGACGCGGGTCCCGCGGACTCGATCGCCGCGGGGATACCCGCGATCGCCTCACAGACAGGACGAACGGGGAGATGCTGATGTAAACAGCATCTCCCCGTTCTGCCTAGTGACAAGTGTCACTCGATCTCTGCTCCCTGTCATCGGAGCAGAGATCAGTGACGTCACACATACAGCCCATCCCCCTACAGTTAGTAATCACTCCCCTAGGACACACTTAACCCCTCCCCGCCCCCTAGTGGTTAACCCCTTCACTGCCAGTGCCATTTACACAGGAATCAATGCATTTTTAATTGCACTGATCGCTGTATAAATGACAATGGTCCCAAAAATGTGTCAAAAATGTCCGACATGTCCGTCATAACGTCGCAGTCACAATAAAAATCGCTGATCGCCGCCATTACTAGTAAAAAAAAAAATATTAATAAAAATGCCATAAAACTATCCCCTATTTAGTAAACGCTGTAACGTTTGCGCAATTATTAAACGCTTATTGCGAATTTTTTTTACCAAAAATATGTAGAAGAATACGATCGGCCTAAACTGAGGAAAAAAAATGTTTTTTTATATATTTTTGGGGGATATTTATTATAGCAAAATGTAAAAAATAATGCGTTCTTTTCAAAATTGTCGCTCTTATTTTGTTTATAGCGCAAAAAATAAAAATCGCAGAGGTGATCAAATACCACCAAAAGAAAGCTCTATTTGTGGGGAAAAAAGGATGTCAATTTTGTTTGGGAGCCACGTCGCACGACCGCGCAATTGTCAGTTAAAGCGACGCAGTGCCGAATCGCAAAAAAACGCTCTGGTCAGGAAGGGGGTAAATTCTTCCAGGGCTGAAGTGGTTAAGGGAAAACATGTAATTGTGTTGGAATGGCCTAGTCAAAGCCCAGACCTCAATCCAATAGAAAATCTGTGGTCAGACTTAAAGATTGCTGTTCACAAGCGCAAACCATCCAACTTGAAGGAAATGGAGCAGTTTGGCAAGGAGGAATGGGCAAAAATCCCAGTGGTAAGATGTGGCAAGCCCATAGAGACTTATCAAAAGCGACTTGGAGCTGTGATAGCCGCAAAAGGTGGCTCTACAAAGTATTGACTTTAGGGGGGTGAATAGTTATGCACATTGACTTTTTCTGTTATTTTGTCCCTATTTGTTTACTTGCTTCACAATAAAAAAAAAAAAAAAAAAAAAAACGTCTTCAAAGTTGTGGGCATGTTCTGTAAATGAAATGATGCAAATCCTCAAACAATCCATGTTAATTCCAGGTTGTGAGGCAACAAAACATGAAAAATGCCAAGGGGGGTTGAATACTTTTGCAAGCCACTGTAAGCAATCAAATGGAATTTAAGCTTAAGCCCCCGTTCACATCGGCGCAATGTGACATGTCAAATCGCAGCCTATTGCAAGCAACGGCGCTGTCCCAATAGTTGGCGCCGCACCGATTTCCAAAAGTAGCTCCTGCACTACTTTTGGTGACTTAGGGGGGGGGGCCATTTCAATAGACATCTGTGCATGAACCCGCATAGATTTCTTTCAAATCACCCTCTGAACTCGCACTGGAATGCGGGTTTGAAATCGTGCGGGTTTAGCTGAACTTGACGAGGGCTGAGGGTCAGTTGACACCAGAACACAATGCAGGAAAGGCACGTTCAGTGTGTGCTTCTCGCACTGCATTCAAAACGCTCTGCTTTTGCAATTGGCTGCGGGTGCCAATACATTGTAAAAAGCACTCCAAACCCAGATCGCAAACGATCGTTAGATCAACTTCTCAAAATGTGGCCGGTTTATGCTGATTGCATAAAACTGAATCCATCAGGAGATTTTACCATTCCTTACTCCATCCAGAACTGAAAGACAACACTCTGGTTTTAGATATCACTTTGGTTCTAGTTATTCCAACTATTTAACTTTAAGTAAGGCCTCACGCACACTGGACGTTTTTAGACGTTTTTACAGCTGCTGTTTTTTGGCTTCAGATGTTTTTTTCTACAGTGCCTTGTAAAAGTTTTCACCCCCCTTGGCTTTTTACCTATTTGTTACATTTCAGCCTTTAGTTCAATGTTTTTTTTAATCTGAATTATATGTGGTGGATCAGAACACAATAGTCTAAGTTGGTGAAGTAAAATTAGAAAAATATATACGTAAAACTATTTTTTAGTAATAAAAAACTAATAATTGGCATCATGTGCGTATGTATTCACCCCCTTTGTTATGAAGCCCATAAAAAAGCTCTGGTGCAACCAATTACCTTCAGAAGTCACATAATTAGTGAAATGATGCCCTCCCCCCTCCAAAGCACCCATCACCCCCATGTTGAGGGCATGCGGCCTGGTATGGTTCGGGGGGGGGGGTCGTTCGCTTGTCCCCTCCCTTTCCTGGCCTGCCGGGCTGCATGCTCGGATAAGGGTTTCGATTTTGGAGGGGGACCCCCACGCCATTTAAAAAAAAAAAATTGGCGTGGGGGAGTCCCCTCCGAATTTATACTAGAGCCAAGGGCCTTGTATGGACCTGGGGGGGGGGGACCTCACGCTCTTTTTTTACACGATTTTTTTTTAGCCGGCAATTCTTTTTTTTTTTAACAATCAGTGGGGAAACCGGCTGACAGCTGATGACTCATCAGTTGTTAACCACTAGACATCCGCGCTATGGCCGAATGACGGCCACAGCGCGGACCTACATTCCCGGGAGGCCGTCATATGACGGCCTCCCCTGTGCACGCTCCCTGCGCGCGCCCTGCAGGGCGCGCGCCGGGCGCGGTGTGATCACCGAGTCACTGAGACTCGGCTGATCACCGATCTGAGTAAGGGGCCGGTCCCGGCCCCTTACCATGTGATCAGCTGTCAGCCAATGACAGCTGATCACATGATGTAAACAGGAAGATCGGTAATCGGTTTTTTTTTTACTCGCGCTGACAGCGCGAGTAGAGAAAAAAGCCGATCACCGGCTCAGATGCCAGGGACATCAGTCCCAAAGAGGAAGCACAAAAAATTCCTCATAAGTGCCACCCAAAAGTGCCACCTAACAGTGCCACCTAGCAGTGCCCACAGTGCCACCTAGCAGTGCCCACAGTGCCACCTAGCAGTGCCCACAGTGCCACCTATCAATGCCAACAAGTGCCACCTATCAATGCTCACAAGTGCCACCTACCAATGCCCACCTGTAGTGCCAATCAGTGCCACCTGTCAGTGCTGCCCATCACTGCCACCCATCAGTGCCCATCACTGCCACCCATCAGTGCCCATCACTGCCACCTATCAGTGCCCATCACTGCCGCCTCATCAACGTACATCAATGAAGGAGAAAAATTACCCGTTAAAAATTTTTTATAACAAAATATAAAAAAAAAAAATTTTTTTTTTTAAAAAAATTCTGGTTTTTACATTTTTTTAACAAAAAGTAAAAACCGCAGAGGTGATCAAATACCACCAAAAGAAAGCTCTATTTGTGGGAAAAAAATGATAAAAAATTCATTTGGGTACAGCGTTGTATGACCGCGCAATTGTCATTCAAAATGCGTTAGCGCTGAAAGCTAAAAATTGGTCTGGATAGGAGGGGGGTTTAAGTGCCCGGTAAGCAAGTGGTTAAGGACGCGGCGGCCCCCTCCTTAGGACCAGCTATAACCAGCTATATACAGTGTTAAAAAAAAGAAGCAAAATCACGTTAAAAATGCGGTACTGTACTTGTATTTTGGATGCGGGTCCATTGAAGTCTATTACATGCAAACGCTGCATTTTGCAGGAAAAAAGTCTCTGACCCTTTCAAAAAACGCAGAGGCACAAAAATGCGGGTTTTCGTTAATTCAGATATTTCCGAATGAACAAATTTGTCCCGTGTCTTTCTGCTGCTTCGTTCCTCCGTTATCAGCATGATAACTTTTGACAAGTTCTCCGACACACGAGATAACACCGGCCTGATAATTTGTGTCAGGGAAGGAACTTAAAGAGGAAGTAAACTCTCCCACTCTAATGCGTCTTTTCATTTAGTCCATTATAATAAGTAATTATCAAACTATAGCCACTGTAATCCAGCCCAAATCGCATATTACTTACTGTTTAAAGAAACTTTAAAAAACGTATTTCCAGGGGTAAGGCAGCGCCATCTTAAGTATTGTTTTCTGAGTCCACAGTAGAGTGTTTTTCCGCCCTTACATTGAGCACTTCCTGTACTGTTAACCAAGCCTCCTTCTCAATCCAACGTTTCTATGGCAACTATGCTTCCCTGCTCATAGCTGACTTGTTTTATTTCATAGTATTTACTTGTGCCGATTATCTAGTGTTTGCCTATGTCAGTCTTATCAGCTTCAGCTGATAAGACTGCAGTAATGCTGTCCTATGCCCAGGACATGGTCACATGGGGTGTAGTAGGAAGCTTTGAGTGATTATGCAGTCTCGTGGGATTTCAGTGTTGTGCCTTAGGAAGTCCTGATAATAGACAGACAAGCAGAGTGTGCCGTAAATCAGGGGAGATATGGGCATGCTCAGTGATGTCATTCCAAAGAACAAAAAGGATTACAACAATACTAAGCAAGTAAGGAAATATCTACAAGCAGTGTTCATTAGGGTTTTTTTATGCTGATTTACATGGGACAAAGTTGTGGGGGAGAGTTTACAACCACTTTAAAGATAGAAAAGCAGAGAGCTTGTCTATTGACTGCACAGCTCGGCATGTTTCTTTGTTCCTCTGCCTATGTGGAGGGGAGGGTGTGTGCCTTTCCTCCACTCAGCTGTCACACAGTGTATGCCCAGACTCCCCTCCCACTGCTGAAACAGGAAGAAAGATTTGTAACACGATGTGCACTTTCTAAAGAATATATAAATCTGAAGACAGGAAGACAGCAGATATACATGTAAAACTTATGTAGGGAGATTTGTTTTATCTCTGTGTATCATCTGAGGCTGTTCACTTCACTGGTTATGTGTGAGGGTTTACATCCACTCTATCAACCAGCATTTAAAAAAAAAAAAAAGATCATGTGACCTCCAAAAATGCACCAAAAAACACACCCTCGGTTTTCGGAGTGTCTCCATTGACTTAAAATAGACGGTAAATTTTCGGTGTGCTTTTGAAAAGCACACCAAAGATGCAGCATGCAGGCCATGAACCAACTCCTATACGCGCTATAGCCGAAAGACAGCTGCAGTGCAAACCTAATTTGCCGGGAGGGCATCCATGGACGTCTTCCCGTGCTCGAGCGGCAAGGCTGCAGATGGGCATTGATCAGGCTGCAATGATGGGCAAGGCTGCAATGATGGGCACTGATCAGGCTGCAATGATGGGCAATGGCGAGGCTGCAGATGGGCACTGATAAGGCTGCATTGATGGGCACTGACCATTTTTTTGCTTCATATTAGTTTGTTTTTTTTTAAAGTTTTTTTCCTGAAACTTCCCTCTTAAAATGAAGGTGCGTGTTCTACGCCTGTGCGTGTTATACGCCGATAAATACGGGTGATTCGATTCAGACATTCGACATTCTTTTATTTTTTTATTTTTTATTTGAATGTGGCTGCTGAACTTTTCACATCTAAGAATTGCAATATGTTTACATTTCATATTTGTTTCCAAATTTGAATCGAATTAGAATTTAGTTATTTTGGACAAATTTGGTTTCGTCATTTCGGAGGATTCTTTACTATTGAAATTCGGAATGTGGATACATAAGAGTTTCCGAATAACAAAAAAATTGTCCGAATTTCGATTTGAAACAAAACAAATCTCACATGTCTAGTTCACAGCAAAAGGCAGTGCAGGAAAATATGCATTCTTGTGTGTGTTTCCCCCACTGCTTTACAAACGCACTGTCTTTGCGATCTGCTGTGGGTGCCAATACATTGTTAATGGCACCCCAAGTGCAGAGCACAAAAGCAGTGCGTTTGTGGGCACCAAATCACCAGCTACTGCAGTTTCATGAGGTTTGATGCAGCACATTTTTCAAAAGTAGCGCATGTACTACTTTTTCTGGTGCAGCAAAATCGCACTGCAGGGGAACTCACAGGAACCACATTCCTGTGCGATTCTGGTGTGAAACGGTCCTAAGTGTATTTAAGGTCAGTTCACACCACTTGTGGTGCTAGAAACGATAGAGCAAGGGTTATATGTTTGTTTTTTGCCTAGGGGGGGCAGGAAGAAGGACTTTTACTTACCTTATCCCCCTCTCCTGCAGCCTCCTCCTTCTATGTGAACCATCCCTTGTAGCCTCTCCTCCGCAGCTGTGACATCATCACATCCAATACAGGACCAGCAGCCTGCCTACAGCCTGGAGCATCAGAGAAAAGTGAAGAGCAGAAGGAGAACGAGGGGTAAGGGAAGTAAAAATGTCCTTTTTCCTGGAATCCTGGGCATTCAACCCTTGCAGTGTGGTGGGTCTTTCTTCAGTTCCCCAGAGTTCCACTTTAACATCACTGCAACAATCATTAACAGTATTCTTTTTAAATCTGCAAATTTAAGTGAAATAATCCCTGATGATCCTGCCATGAAGATCATTGTTCAGACACTTCCTGTTATAAGGTGACAACACTCTGTCCCTGTCTCTCAGCTGTGTTTATGCATTGTCACCCTGTCACACGGGCTTCAAATGGAGGCCACAAGCTGTACTTTCAATGAGAAGTATAG
Source organism: Lithobates septentrionalis (assembly GCA_037952835.1). Taxonomy (NCBI): domain Eukaryota; kingdom Metazoa; phylum Chordata; class Amphibia; order Anura; family Ranidae; genus Lithobates; species Lithobates septentrionalis. The sequence goes on from JBBDGP010001460.1 coordinate 135,824, forward strand.
CACCCTGGTGTTTAGGCAGGGTTGCTAACAAATTTAGTCTGCCAGGTAGTAATTGTCCTGGCTAATTGTCAGAAGATCCACAAATTTGTTCCTAAATCTGGGTTTGCTGCACTTCTCTCTTCTGTCACTGGTTGGCACTGTTGCCGGTAACATTGGATTGACAAGGGCATAGCGAAGCCAGAGTTTTTGCTATAATAAATATCCCCCCCCCCAAAAAAATAAAACATTTCTTCATCAGTTTAGGCCAATATGTATTCTTCTACAAATTTTTGGTAAAAAAAATTGCAAGAAGCGTATATTGATTGGTTTGCGCAAAAGTTATAGCGTCTACAAAATAGAAAATAGATTTATGCCATTTTTTTTTTTTTTTACTAGTAATGGCGGTGATCAGCAATTTTTATTGGGACTGCGACATTGCGGCAGACAGATCGGACACTTTTGACAGTTTTTTGGGACCAGTGGCATTTATACAGCAATCAGTGCTAAAAATATCCACTGATTACTGTATAAATGTCACTGGCAGAGAAGAGGTTAACACTAGGGGGCGATCAAGGGGTTAAGTGTTCCCCAGGGAGTTGTTTCGAATTGTGGGGGGGGGGGAGTGGACTGACTGGGAGTACAGAGAGATCACTGTTCCTGATCACTAGGCACAGCAGATCTCTCTCTACTCCCCTGTCAGAACAGGGATCTGTTTGTTTACATTGCCAGATCCCCGTTCTGGCTCTCTGAGGAGCGATCGCGGGGTCACCGGCAAACATCACGACCGATGGCCCCTGCGCTTTGGCTCCCCCACTGTGCAGCGGGCACACGGGCGCCCACAGTAGCTTGTGCACAAAATGACGTACGGGTACTTTGTTTCGTGCAATAGGGCCGCCCAACCGCAGTATATATGCGGTGGGTGGTCCTTAAGTGGTTAAAGAAACTGCTCACTGACTTGTTCCTGCAGAATGCCAGCCAAAAATCTCAAGAAATGAAAATGAATAGTCCATTAAAGGATACAAAAACACTAGCTTCTGCTGCAACATATAACTTCAATCCAGGGATTTCCCTGCAGTACCTTTTTTTTGCCACTAGATGTCTTCAGTGTGATGGCCAGCATCATTAAACCCACTTCTTCTCAGCCCAGGTCATCCTGGACCCACCCCCAGATTTTGACTGGACAACGAAAGTAGAAGCAGTACAGTGTCACTCTGCTTTCTCCTATCAGCATGCTTCTTCTCAGCACATGAACTGGTCGGCAGGGACTGCAGGAGGCTATAAGCAGATACCACCTGCCAGTAAGTGGGGATAAATAAAAAAAACGGGAGGGGGGGGGGGTGTTGTGTAGAGATCCGCTTTAACCTGGAATATCCCGGCCCCCACCTGAAGGTCTAAAGTGAGCCCATGAGCCATAAATCCCGATGCAAGCAGTGGGTGGGTTCTGGAGTGAAAGTATGCAAATATTAAAATGTCTTGATAGGTGGGTGCCTGTCTGGAGGAGTGGGCATTCCCAGGCATGTATTTTCATGTAGACCACCATTGGTAGTGCCTACATGTGGTGCTGAGTCTTCATGACTGAAACAACTGAAATCCAATGTATGAAAGGGGTGGGCCAGGCAGGGGTGTATGTACGGAAAAGAGCTCCAATGGCAAGCACTGATATTACACCCCTGTCCACACATCTGACACAGTATATAATGGGCGGAAAGACTCTGACATCTGCACTGGATGAAGATATCACTCTCTCCCTGGTACTGCAGGGGTTGTCCCTCCTTCATATTAGAGGCCCCCTTTCAGGTCAGGAACCCCTTTAATATCGGAGTGCCCCCTTCATATCAAATTATCCTCTCCACATCACAGTCCCCCACTTATAATAGCGTCCCCCCCCCCCCATTTCACATTCCTCTCTTCACATCTCTGTCCCCTCTGATATCACAGTCTCCTCTTTACATCAGAGTCCCCCTTCACATCAAAGCCCCCCTTTACATCAGCATTCTTCTTTCATATCACGTTCCCCCCCTTCACATCGCAGTCCCCCCTTTACATCTCAGTCCCCCTTCACATCTCAGTCCCCCCTTCACATCTCAGTCCCCCCTTTACATCTCAGTCCCCCCTTCACATCTCAGTCCCCCCTTCACATCTCAGTCCCCCCTTCACATTACAGTCCTTTGTTTATATTGGAGACTTCCCTTTACATCAGTGTCCCCTGTCCTCACTTCTAATCACAGCCCCCTTTTACTTAGTAACCTCACCCTTCACATCAGTTTGCCCAGCCCCCCCCCCATTCAAACCACAGCCCCCCTTTACATTACAGTCCCCTCTTTACATTACAGCCCTCCGCCTTCACATCATAATCCCCCTTTACATCACAGCTCCCCTTTTTGTTGCGTTACAGTCCCCCTTCACATCACAGCCCCCCTTTACATCACAGCCCTCCTCTACACATCATAGCCCCACTTTACATAACAGTCCCCCTTCACATCACAGTACCCCATTTACATCACAGCCCCCTTTACATTACAGCCCTCCACCTGCACATCACAGCCCCCCCTTTACATCAGCTTCCCCCTTCATATCACATTTGCCCCTTCGCTTCTCAATCCCCCCTTCACATTACAGTCTCCTGTTTATATCAGAGTCCCTCCTTCACATGACCGTTCCCCCATTTCCATCTCAGTCTCTTCTTTACATTGGTGTCCCCAGTCCTTCCTTCACATCACGGTCCTATTTTACATTGTAATCTCCCCTTCACATCAGTTTTCCCAGTCACCTTCATATCACAGCCCCCCACCCTCTCCCCGCATTTACATCACAGTCCCCCCTTTACATCAGGGTCCCCCCTCAGATCACAGTCCCCCCTTTACATTATCGCCTCCCCTTCACATCAGTTTTCTTAGCCCCCTTTACATCACAGCCCCCATTCACATCACAGTCCCCTCTTTAAATCAGAGCCCCCCCTTTACATTACAGTCCCTCCTTTACATAGCAGCCCCCCCCCTTTACATCACAGTCCCCTCTTTACATCACAGTCCATCCTTTACAATACAGAACCCCTTTACATCACAGTCCCCTCTTTACATCACAGTCCATCCTTTACAATACAGAACCCCTTTACATCACAGTCCCCTCTTTACATCACAGTCCATCCTTTACATTATACCCATTCTCCCTTCATATCAGTTTTCACAGCCCCCCCCCCTTTCACGTCACAGCCCCCCCTTTCACGTCACAGCCCCCCTTCACATCAATGCTCCCCCTTCACATCAAATCCTCTTCTTCACACTGCCGCCTTACACAACTTCCCGGCAGCATGGTGGAGAGGTGGAGCAAGATCTGGATGGAGGCTGGGAGCTGCCCAGCTGTGCATATTGACAGATGCATGATTGGTTGCTAGGACAGGGGGTATCCTAGCAGTCACCCAGGCCCCTGAATGGCATGGCTGCAGTGTCTCGCTTCAAGTGGCACCCAGGGCATGTGCCTTAGCTTCCACAACCTGGATATACACTTGGCCCAGGGACAATCAAGCTGATAAGGAAAGGGGTAGATGGTGCTGGAAGTCCTCCAGCCAGGAAATGCAGCTGGCTCTATCTGACTTTTATTGCACATTGTGAGAAGCTCACAGTGTGCAGTGAAATCAGAGTAAGTCATTTCAGTACAGAAGAGTTGTCTATATTTAAACCCAAGTTAGGCTCTGACTGAATCTAATTAAAGTGTATGCATAGCCAAAACTTGTATTATTTGTTTGGAGTATTGGAGTAATAGAATACGTGTGAGATTTGTATTGCTTTTGGAACTGTAAGTGGGAGAACCTGGATACAAATAATATATGGGATTTGGAAAATATTAGGAAAACAACCCTTGTAAGGAAATCTACAAAGAATCAATACCTATACTGAACCCATAATAATCAATAATAGCAATGAAGAAAGAAATCGTTCCCACGGTATTATATCATTTGTATTAATATATTGGATTTCCCTTTAGATGCTGATGATCTATAACAGGTGTATAGTCTCTCTAATGAAGCAGATCTAGATACACCTAAAGAGAGACAAGAGGGTCACCTCAGATAAAGCCACCAAGAATATGAAAAGAGTGCCATTTGGATTGTTGAGATTCCAAACAAAATATTTATCTCATATAATAAGAGCCTAAAGGGTCTATTTATACAAAAAAAATCCCTATCACCACATTTACATAGCTGCTGCAAATATTCCCCATAATGTGTCTGATATGCGAATTTCCTATGCTCGTCAGCTCCATCTAGTGGTCATATTGAGGTCTTCTCCTGAAACACTTAAATCAGGAAATTACTGTATTATGGCCACTAGATGGAGCTGTCAAACATAGATACAATGATAAAAAAATATTGAAATATGAATAAGTACAAATGTATGACATTTAATATAACAATATTAGGTGTGGTGACTAGGTCTGTTTAACCGCTTCAGCCCCGGAAGGATTTACCCCCTTCTTGACCAGAGCACTTTTTGCGATTCGGCACTGCGTCGCTTTAACTGACAATTGTGCGGTCATGCACCATTGCACCCAAACAAAACTGACGTCCTTTTTTTCCCACAAATAGAGCTTTCTTTTGGTGGTATTTGATCGTCTCTGCGGTTTTTATTTTTTGCACTATAAACAAAAAAATAGCAACAATTTTGAAAAAAAAACGCATTATTTTTTCCTTTTTGCTATAATAAATATCTCCCAAAAATATATAAAAACATTTTTTTCCTCAGTTTAGGCCGATATATATTCTTCTACATATTTTTGGTAAAAAAAATCGCAATAAGTGTATATTGATTGGTTTGCGCAAAAGTTATAGCGTCTACAAAATAGGGGACAGTTTTATGGCATTTTTATTATTTTTTTTTTAATTAGTAATGGCGGCGATCTGCGATTTTTATCGGGACTGCGACATTATGGCGGACACATCGGACACTTTGACACTATTTTGGGACCATTGGCATTTATACAGCGATCAGTGCTATAAAAATGTATTGATTACTGTGTAAATGACACTGGCAGGGAAGGGGTTAACCACTAGGGGGCGATCAAGGGGTTAAGTGTGTCCTAGGGAGTGATTCTAACTGTTGGGGGGTGGGATGGGCTACTATACACATGACAGCGATCACCGCTCCCGATGACAGGCAGAACGGGGAACAAAGGCATCTCCCCGTTTTTCAGCTCCATGACACGATCGCGGGCGCCCGGCGGACATCGAGTCCGCTGGACCCGCGGTCACAGTCACGCAGCTCGCGATGAGCCCACAACAAAGGGGACTTACCTTATGCCCTTTTTCCCACCTATGCCATTCTGGCAGTCGGGAAGGTGTTAAGTATTGCAAAATCATTTCTCAACAGAAACAAGGTGTGATATTATGTACTGTAAATATTCCATAAATTGGCCACACATGTTACAATCTCTCTTAGAGTCAGTCCACCCAAACCTGATATTCACTGTTTGGAGGATGCTGGAGAGATAAACCATCTGAAAGTCTCTTCTGTCATTCAGAGACACCAGTGGTTCGATCTTTGGGCTGAGTTCCTGGGTCTGTACACCTGCTGTGCCCTTTATGAGGGGTTCCCATAATCCCTGCACTGAATTCCTGTGTCTGTATGCCTATTGTGCCCATTATGAAGGATAACCATCATCCCTGTGCTGAGTTCCCAGGTCTGCACACCTGCTGTGCCCATTATGAGGGGTTCCCACCATCCCTATACTGACTTTCCAGGTCTATATACCCTCTGGGCCCATTATAAGGGGTTTCCATCATCCCTGCACTGAGTTGCCAGGTCTATACACCCTCTGGGCCCATTATGAGGGGTTTCCACCATCCCTGTACTGAGTTTCCAGGTCTATACACCCCCTCTGGGCCCATTATGAGGGGTTTCCACCATCCCTGTACTGAGTTTCCAGGTCTATACACCCCCTCTGGGCCCATTATGAGGGGTTTCCACCATCCCTGTACTGAGTTTCCAGGTCTATACACCCCCTGGGCCCATTATAAGGGGTTTCCACCATCCCTGCACTGAGTTGCCAGATCTATACATCCCCCTGGGCCCATTATGAGGGGTTCCCACCATCCCTGCACTGAGTTTTCCCAGTCTATACATCCCCTGGGCCCACTATGAGCGGTTCCCACAATCCCTGCACTGATTTCCCAGGTCCATACATCCCCTGGGCCCATTATGAGGAGTTTCCACCATCCCTGCACTGAGTTCCAAGGTCTATACACCGCCCTTGGCTCACTATGAGGGGTTCCTACCATCCATGCACTGAGTTCCAAGGTCTATACACCGCCCTTGGCTCACTATGAGGGGTTCCTACCATCCATGCACTGAGTTCCAAGGTCTATAACCCCCCTGGGTCCATTATGAAGGGTTTCCACTATCCCTGCACTGAGTTGCCAGGTCTATAACCCCCTGGGCCCACTATGAGAGGTTCCCACCATCCCTGCACTGAGTTCCAAGGTCTATACACACCCCTTGGCTCACTATGAGGGGTTCCCACCATCCCTGCACTGATTTCCCAGGTCCATACATCCCCTGGGCCCATTATAAGGAGTTTCCACCATCCCTGCACTGAGTTCCAAGGGTTATACACCCCCCTGGGCTCACTATGAAGGGTTCTCACCATCTCTGCACTGGGTTCCCAGGTCTATACACTCCATGGGCCCATTATGAGTAGTTCTCACCATCCCTGCATTCAGTGGCAGCTGGTGCTCAATAATTTGGGAGGGGGGGGCGGCAAACCAACGCCAACGTCCTCCTTACCTTACCTCCGATCTCCCCTCCTCCTCCCTCCCCTGTCCGAGCCCGGGATTGCTGGATGCTGGATGGCTAAGCCGCTGTGGGTGAGCCATCCCTGGAGTCACAGTGGCGGCTGGTGGGTCGGTTCGTCCGGCCTCCCCTGCTTCACCTCCAGCCATGCGTCTCCTCCCTCATCCTCCTCCTTGGCCATGAAGATCGCTTCTCCTTTCGGCCAATCAGGAAATGGGTCTCACGACCCGCTTCCTGATTGGCTGGGAGGAGAATCAGTGTGACAATAGCGAATGTTCATTCGTTATTGTCACACAACTGGGTGGGCTTGCTGTGCCCCGAGCCCACCTTTTTTTTAAGTCAATTAGAGCTTCTGGCTCTAATCACGTGCTTCAAAAAAAAATTAAAAATGGACGGGCCGCCACTGCCTGCATTGAGCTCCTGGGTCTACAGACCTACAGTAGCCAGCCATGGACATATTGGACATATGGGGGCATATCCAAGTTTTCAGGCATTCAGGTGCACCACCAGCCCCTTCTCAATGAAGACACTACCTTACCTTCCACTCACATTAATGGGCTGCATTCACACAATGCGTAGCATGCTGAGGCCTTTACTATTGAAGGAGCTTCAATCAAGGTGGGTGATTATTGGATTTTACTCTGTTTAATATTCCTTTTCCAGTCTGTTTATTTTTCATCCAATTTTTTCCCGCTTCACCGTTAATCATTTCTATTTCAATGTTCTATGACCTGGAGTTCAATTTCCCTCTATAAATTCAGAGATAAACAGAACTCAATGATTTCCTCGACATTGAAGAATCCAATAAATGTGCTCAGTCCTCTCCAACAGACGGCCCAGATCAGGGACAGATGACTGAACCCAACATTCCCGTATGATAGGACCGAAAAAGAAACCAAAGATCTTCACACGGGGCACCAATCTCCATTATCAATGATTGTAGCCTTACAGCCCTGGGGTCCTGTGCTCAACTTCCACCACAAAGTGTGTATATCCATCTCCTGAACTCATACTTGTATCTTAAATGTCTTCAATCGCCACTAATAATGTCACTATGGTGTGGGGCATTAGATTGTAAGCTCCTCTGGTGCAGAAACTAATGAGACTGGCTCAGTGTTCGCTGTACAGAGTATGTCAGAGCTATAGAAATGTATAATAATATAGTGTGTGACTGCAGGGGTATATAGTGCCTTGAAAAAGTATTCACACCCCTTGAAATTTTCCACATTTTGTCATGTTACAAACAAAAATGTAAATGTATTTTATTGGGATTTTATGTGATAGACCAACACAAATCAACACATAATTGTGAAGTGGAAGGAAAATGATAAATGATTTTTAAATTTTTTTTTACAAATAAATATGTGAAAAGTGTGGCGTGCATTTATATTCAGCCCCCCTGAGTCAACACTTTGTAGAACCCCCTTTCTCTGCAATTACAGCTGTAAGTCTTTTTGGGGATGTCTCTATCAGCTTTGCACATCTAGAGAGTGACATTTTTGTCCATTTTTCTTTGCAAAATAGCTCAAGCTCTGTCAGATTGGATGCAGAGCGTCTGTGAACAGCAATTTTCAAGTCTTGCTACAGATTCTCAATTGGATTTAGGTCTGGACTTTGACTGGGCCATTCTAACACATGAATATGCTTTGATCTAAACCATTCCATTGTAGCTCTGGCTGTATGTTTAGGGTCATTGTCCTGCTGGAAGGTGAACCTCCGCCCCAGTCTCAAGTCTTTTGCAGACTCTAATGCCGCGTACACACGAGCGGACTTTACGGCAGACTTTGCCCGGCGGACTTTTCGACGGACTTTACGGCGGACTTTCCGAATGAACGGACTTGCCTACACACAATCAACCAAAGTCCGTCGAATTCGTACGTTATGACGTACGACCGGACTAAAATAAGGAAGTTCATAGCCAGTAGCCAATAGCTGCCCTAGCGTGGCTTTTTGTCCTTCGAACTAGCATACAGACGAGCGGACTTTTCGACCGGACTCAAGTCCGTCGGATAGATTTGAAACATGTTTCAAATCTAAGTCCGTCCAACTTTTGAGAAAACAAAGTCCGCTGGAGCCCACACACGATCGAATTGTCCGACCAAATCCCGTCCGCCGGGCAAAGTCTGCTGTAAAGTCCGCTCGTGTGTACGCGGCATAACAAGTTTTCTTCTAAGATCGCCCTGTATTTGTCTCCATCCATCTTCCCATCAACTCTGACCAGCTTCCCTGTCCCTTCTGAAGAAAAGTATCCCCACAACATGATGCTGCCACCACCATGTTTCACGGTGGGGATGGTGTGTTCAGGGGGATGTACAGTGTTAGTTTTCTGCCACAAAGCGTTTTGCTTTTTGGCCAAAAAGTTCAATTTTGGTCTCATCTGATCAGAGCACCTTCTTCCAGATGTTGGTGTGTCCCCCACATGGCTTCTCCCAAACTGCAAATGGGACTTCTATGGATTTCTTTCAACAATGGCTTTCTTCCTGCCAATCTTCCATAAAGGCCAGATTTGTGAAATGCACGACTAATAGTTGTCCTTTGGACAGATTTTCCCACCTGAGCTGTGGATCTCTGCAGCTCCTCCAGAGTTACCATGGAACTCTTGGTTGCTTCTCTAATTAATGCTCTCCTTGCTCAGCCTGTCAGTTTATGTTTTTGGTTGTAATATGACAAAATGTGGAAAATGTCAAGGGGTATGAATACTTTTTCAAGGCACTGTATTACAGTGTAAACTCCTAAGTGTTCATATGTCAGAGTTATAATAATGTATAATAATATTATTTGTGACTGTGGGGGTACATTAAAGTGTAAGCTCCTCTGATGCAGACGATGATGTGACTGGCCCACGTTTTCTGTACAGCACTGCAGTATATGTCAGAGCTATATAACTGCATACTAACAATAGCGTATGCATCACGGTGATAAGGGCATTAGAGTATAAGCTCTTCTGGTGCAGAGACTGATATGAATTGTTGCGTTCCCTGTACAACACTGCGGTATATGTCAGAGCTATATAATTGTATAACAATAATAGAGTGTGACTCTGGTGGGACATTAGAGTGTAAGCTCCACTGGTACAGAGACTGCAGTGATTGGCTCACTGTTCTCTGTACAGCACTACGGAACATGTCAGAGCTATAAAACGGCATACTAACAACAGTGTGTATGTGACTGTTATAAAGACTTTAGAGTGTAAGCTCCTGTGGTGCAGAGACTGGTGTGAATTGCTCAGCGTTCCCTGTACAGCACAGTGGTATATGTAAGAGCTACTGTATATAATTGTTATATAATCTGACAATAGTGTGTGACTGTTATAAGGACATTATAGTGAAAGCTCCTCTGATACACTGATGTAAGTATTTAAATATACTGTACTGCACTATGGAATATGTCAGAACTTTATAGGTTTAAAACAACAGTGCCTATATGACTATAATGAGGACATTAGAGTGTAAGCTCCTCGGGCGCGCAGACTGATGTGACTGGCTCATTGCCCCCCGTACAGTGACACAGACTAGGTCATTATATATTATTGAACTGGATGGACCTGTGTCTTTTCTCAAGCGTACAAACCATGTAACTATATCAGCACTGTAGTCATGTACAGTAATTATAATAACAGAGGATGTCATGTCATCCCCTCCAGGGCAGAAACAGATCTACCTAGATTAATGTGCTCTGTACAGCACCGCAGAATATGTCAGCGCCATATAAATGTATACTAAGAATAGTGTGTGACTGTGGTGGGACATTAGAGCGTTAGCTCTTCTGGTGCAGAGGCTGATGTGACTGGTTCAGTGTTCTCTGTACAGCATCGCGGAATATATCAGAGCTCTAAAAGTATATAATAATAAGAGTGTGTGGTTGCGTTTGGGGCATTAGAGTGTTAGCTCTTCTGGTGCAGAGGCTAATGTGACTGGCTCAGTGTTCTCTATACAGCACTACAGAATAGGTCAATGCTATATAAATGTATAATAATAATAGCAATAGAATGTAAGCTCCTCTGGTACAGACAGTGACGTGACTGGCTCAGCGTTCCCTGTACATCACCACTGAATATGTCAGAGCCATATACTATAACTGTATAATAATAATAATAATAATAATGATAGTGTAACTGTAGTTGGACATTATAGTGTATGTTCCTGGGGCACCGCCGTATACTGTATGTCAGAGCTAGAGCTATGTAAATGAAATAATATGTGAATGTGACCATGGAGGGGCATTAAATTGCAAGCTCTTCAGACAAAGTGATCACACAGCTCTGCAGAACATGTCAGAACTATGTAAATAAAATGTGATATTGTTAGTACATATGAGCATGGAGGGGCATAAGATTGCAAGCCCTTCAGACAAAATGATCATACATCTCTTCAGAATAAGGCAGCACTATGATATTAATAATAATAAAAAATAAATGGACGAGTATTAAATTGCAAGCTCTTCAGACAAAAGGATCACACAGCTCTGCAAAATATGTCAGAGCTATGTAAATTAAATAATATTGTCAGTGTATGTGACCATGGAGGGGCATTAGATTGCAAGCTCTTCCGACAAAGTGATCACACAGCTCTGCAGATTAAGGCAGCACTATGATAATAATAATAAGAAGAAGAAGAAGAAGAAGAAGAAAAAACTAGATGGACAAAGTATTAAATTGCAAGCTCTTCAGGCAAAAGGATGGTACAGCTCTGCAGAACATGTCAGAGCTATGTAAATTAAATAATATCATCAGTGCATGTGACCATGGAGGGGCATTAGATTGCAAGCTCTTTAGACAAAGTGATCACACAGCTCTGCAGAAAAAGGCAGCACTATGATAATAATAATAATAATAATAAAAAATACATGTATGAGTATTAAATTGCAAGCTCTTCAGACAAAGGGATCACACAGCTCTGCAGAACATGTCAGAGCTATGTAAATTAAAAAATATTGTCAGTGTATGTGACCATGGAGGGGCATTAGATTGCAAGCTCTTCAGACAAAGTGATCACACAGCTCTGCAGATTAAGGCAGCACTATGATAATAATAATAATAAAAACTAGATGGACAGGTATTAAATTGCAAGCTCTTCAGACAAAAGGATGGTACAGCTCTGCAGAACACGTCAGAGCTATGTAAATGAAATAGTATTATCAGTGCATGTGACCATGGAGGGGCATTAGATTGCAAGCTCTTCAGAGAAAGTGATCACACAGCTCTGCAGAAAAAGGCAGCACTATGATAATAATAATAATAAAAAATAGATGGACAGGTATTAAAATGCAAGCTCTTCAGACAAAGTTATCACACAGCTCTGCAGAACATGTCAGAGCTATGTAAAAAAAATATATATATATTGTCAGTCCATGTGACCATGGAGGGGCATTAGATTGCAAGCTCTTCAGACAAAGTGATCACAGCTCTACAGAATAAGGCAGCACTATGATGATGATGATAAAAATAATAATAATAAGTGGATTGGTATTAAATTGCAAGCTCTTCAGACAAATATATCACACAGCTCTACAGAACATGTCAGAGTTATGTAAATTAAATAATACTATCAGTGTATGTGACCATGGAGGGGCTTTAGATTGCAAACTCTTCAGCCAAAGTGATCACATGGCTCTGCAGAACTCGTTGGAGCAATGTAAATGAAACAATATTGTCAGTGCATGTGACCATTGAGGGGCATTAGATAGCAAGCTCTTCAGACTAGGTGATCACACAGCTCTGCAGAATAAGGCAGCACTATGATAATAATAATAATAATAAAAATAATAAAAACATTGATGGACGGGTATTAAATTGCAAGCTCTTCAGACAAAGAGATCACACAGCTCTGCAGAACATGTCAGAGCTATGTAAATGAAATAATATTGTCAGTGCATGTGACCATGGAGGGGCATTAGATTGCAAGCTTTTCAGACAAAGTGATCACACAACTCTGCAGAATAAGGCAGCACTGTGATAATAATAATAAACAGCAATGTATAAGAAGGGGATGTAGGTCCTGTCCTGCTCAGCAAGGGTTAAAGGCTACCCTGCCACCTTTCCCCTCCTCCGGTTCTGCGGAGAACTTTTGCCCCCCCCCCCCCCCCCACCATTGATGTATATACACACACACAAATATATATATATATAAACAGATGATATCTAGGCAGGGATGGTGCACCCTTCAGACAGGATCCATACAGCACAAGCCATGCAGAAGAAGCGTTCTACCTCTGAACATGACTTTGGCGATGCGGTCCCCCTTCCCGCGCAGGTCGTTGACGGTCTTCAGGTGTACTATTAAAGCCATAGCGATGGATGGGAGGACGGCTCATCCAGGCAGTGCGATAATCCTGTCTCCGGAGCTCGGCTCCTCTCTCCCTCTCTCACACACTGACAGAGGAGGGGGATTCTACTCTGTATAGTCTCATTCTCCTCCCACCATAGTCACAACCACTAAACTCTGTCCCCTCTTCCTTCCTTCTGCCCAAACCAGACCATTCAATTATTCACAATTTCTGTTCACTCTGTATCCAGCCTTCGTCTTCCCTCCGCAGAACACGCCGTAACTGGAGATCTCTGCGCCGTGTCTCAAATACGTCCCAGATACGCCAATGGGATCCAAGACCCTATAGTCTTACACTGTATTTTGTTATTATTTATTACAGGTATTTATATAGTGCTGACAATTGATAAAGCACAATTTGTGTGCAAAACATGTAAGCCGTTCCTCCCTTGCTTGTACATGTAGTGCTCCTCGTGTTCTTCATGGTTTTATGAAAAAAAGGCATTTGGATCTCAGTTTGGTGTGCAGCCATCCGGGCTTTCATTTCATTACCCTATAGTCTTGTACTGAATTTTTTTATTATTTATTACAGGTATTTATATAGCGCTGACAATTGATAAAGCACAATTTGTGTGTGAAATATGTAAGCCGTTCCTCCCTTGCACATGTAGTGCTCCTCATGTTCTTATGAATAAAGGCATTTGGATCTCAGTTTGGTGTGCAGCCATCCAGACTTTCCTTTCATTACCCTATACTCTTGCACTGTATTTTTTTAATTATAGGTATTTTTATAGTGCAGACAATTAATGCAGAGCTTTACATTATTATTTAAGATACTTATATAGCGCCATCAATTTACACAGCACTTTACATATACATTCACTACCCTCAAGGAGCTTACAATCTAAGGTCCCTAACCCACGTTCATATACTAGGGCCAAATTAAACAGAAGCCAATTTTACCTACCAGCATGACTTTGGAGTATGGGAGGAAACCCACACAGGCACAGGGAGAACTTGCAAACTCTGGGCAGGTAGCATCATGGTTGGGATTTGAACCAATGACCCTTTTTACTGCTAGGCAAGAGAGCTACCCACTACACCATTGCACCATCCACCATATGATCACATCAGTCCCTATTCTCAAGGAGCTTACAACCTAAAATTCTCAAGTCCCTGGGTCTTTACACGTGCTGTGCCCATTATGAGGGGTTCTCTGATTGCAGGGGAGCAGAATAGAATAGATAGTGGGGGGGGGGGATCCTTCCATCCATTCACTAAAATTAGAGGAAAAGCGATTTAACCGGAAACTGCGTAGAGGGTTCTTTACGGTAAGAATGTGGAATTCCCTTCCACAGGCGGTGGTCTCAGCGGGGAGCATCGATAGTTTAAAAAATCTATTAGATAAGCACCTGAACGACCACAACATACAGGTATATACAATGTAATAGTGACATATAATCACACACATAGGTTGGATTTGATGGACTTGTGTCTTTTTTCAACCTTACCAACTACTGTATGTAACTGCTACTTTTACAAATAAATATCTAGGTTTGCAAAGGTATTTGGTGCACACAAAGTGGATTTATATCCTTTGTGGCTTATGAGGATTATATAAAAAGGATAGTTTTTTTGCCTGTAACTCAGCTTTAAATTCTGTAAATCACACAGGCACAGATGGGGATTGAACCCATGATCTTTGGTTTACGAGACCAACGCCTTACCACTTGGCCACTGTGCCCTCCGCTTACTGGGACTGCATGGTGATTTTTCCCACAGGACAGCTATTGCTTGACACCCCCCAAACATTCATTTTCTGAAAAGAAAAGGCCCTGGAGAATAAAATAGTGACAGTTGCAGTTTTTTTACGTCCCAGGATATTTGCACAGTTGTGTATCAAACGCATATTTTCAGGGGAAAAAAAGCACTAAAATGAATCTTTGTGCACACAATCACAATACACGCCCATTTTTGGAAAAATAGAAAAGATGGGGTTGTGTTGAGTAAATAGATACCAAACATACATTGTGCATGCCCGTGAAATAGCTAAAAATGACGGTACTTTAAAGTGTCACCTATGAAGATTTTTCGTTACCATAATTATTTCAGTTTAGAGTTAATCAAGAGTTATGGCGCTAGACTGATTGCTCTCACTCTGACATTTGTGATACCTTACATGTGTGGTGCATGTTTACATACACATGCAAGCTCTACACATGTGTATGCATTCACAAGTATATAGAGGGGAGAATGGGGGTGCTTTTAAATTTGTTAAATTATTTATTTTATTACAATTTTTATGCTTTTACTATGGCAAGGGGGGGGGGGGCTAAGAAGCACAGACAGGTTCTCTTTAGGAGACAGCTGTAGCCATAAGCTTGTTTTACCAATTAATAAAGATAAGGGACCTCTGAGCTACTAAAAATCTAAAATAAATACAAATAAACGTGGAGATGCTGCAAAATCAGTATAGTGATCACTAATCACCTAAATAGGATAGAGGGTATTTAATTCAATTATATGTGATCTTGCGCATAAATCCCAGTAAAGTGAATGGTTGAAACAGGTGCAAATAATAAATGGCGTGTGTACGGCCAAATCATCGTTTTAATAATAAAACTTTACACCAAGAAACTCATGTAAAAAGATGTGCTCACATGTGTAACAGAATAAAAATGGTCAATACATAACACAATAAATGTGCAAAATATATATCAAAAGAAGGTATATTCAATGAATGTTCATAAAAAAAGTGTTCAAAACAATGTGCAAACATCCAATGTATCCAGTGAGAATACTGACTGAAATTCCAAAAAAGTTCAAATAAAAAATTCCAATGTGTACAACCTTCAAGAGTCTTCACCAGCAGATGGAAAATAAACAATGTGTTGACCGTGGTTCAAATGATATCCCTTCATTGTGCTCCCATTGCTCTTACCTTAAGGGCATAGATCAAATGCCTTGAACCATTCCTAGGATAATCACCTCGGTGTTAGAGCCCACACTCAATCTGGATAGGAGACGGCAAAAAAAAACAGAGAAAAAGGTGAATTCTTCAATGAGGAACATGCAGTAGTCAGATCATAAAAATATTATTTATTGAAAAAAACTCACTTTAAACACCAATCCAGAAAATATCCTGAATTAACAGGTACCATCACCAATTTAAAATTGACAAATAAGTCATACACAGACGCAGATGGCCACCTAACCAACCCAACCAATCACACCACATCTATAGATTCATGCATAATAATGTAATACATGGAACTGCAGTTAGATAAACTGATAGGCTAGAGTCCATAGATGCCAGGGGAATAAACAACAAGTAGCGTTGAGAGTTCCTTGGATGGTGTTGGGTAACTGACGTAATCGGCCCAATGGGAGTCTTGGTAGAGCGGGGAACCCAGGATAATTCACTGGGAGAGAGGAGGGGAGGGGGAGGGGAGAGGAGAGAACGGCCTTTCAGGTGGAAACCAGAGACAGAGGGACCAGGGACTAGATCAGCAGTGGCTGAAAGGATATGCAAGGGTACATGACTGTACAATGGAAGTCTCTCTGATTAGGTAATGGTTCACAACACTGGAGGCCAAATCTGGTGCGGAGACAGAAGATGAAGGTAAATACGAGACTGAGGAATGGTGAAGTAAAAGCCTGGGACAAACTGGATGGCTTACTGGGTGGACCGGGTAGCGTGTGGTGGATACCAAATGATCATAAGAAATAACTGTCCCCAGCTGGGGATATGAACAGGTAAGGTCTCACCCGGAGCTGATTGCGGTCCACATCAGGAGCAGAAAGTAGAGCTCTCACCGACTTCCAGTTACACGAAGTTCCGTCCCTTAGGAAAGCGTCCTCAGTAGATATCCGGTAACGGTGTCTTGGAAATGGCAGTAGATGGTAAGATGAATGCCACGAGTAACACCGACTCTCCTCGTACCGTAGACTCCCCTCGTGCTATTCCCGCGGGCTGATTCAAACAGCCAGTACGTTCCTGGGCCAATGATGTCAGGGCTGGTAGGTGGAACTGCAGGTCTGGAGCAGCGCTATGGACAGCGTGATGGCGTCATGCTGACGCGTTTCATCCGTAACATGGATTTCATCAGAGCATGCGCAGTAGCTAAATTCCTCGTCTTATAAAGCATCAAGGCGGAGCCACGTACGGGCTTTACGTCTTGTTGTCCTAGCTACGGCGTTAATCACTGACAGCCACACACATAAACAAATAATTAAAAGCACATACGTAATAGGGGCGGGTCCGTGAGTGCGTGCAAACAGGAAAAGAGATTAGAAGGGAAAGTGATAACATAAATAAAAACCCCAGAAGAAAAATTAAAAGGGAAGAGAGTCAGAGTAGTAATAACAAGACAAAAGAAAAACACAGGCGCTAGCTTGGAAACAAAAGAAGGGAAAAGAAAGGGAAGATAAAACAGACTATGATTGGATGGACTAACAGTGGGACGTACAGTTGAAGAGTAAACAAAGGAGACCAAGGGGGGAGCCGTTAATACTAGAGTTACTAAGTTAACGACAGACCAGGTAGACCTCGACAGGACAGACCAGCAATAGGAAGGAGAAAATGAACAAGGTAATAGATGAACTACTGTGTAAGAAACACAGCAAGATTACACTCGTTATTTAACCCCTGTGGATACATACTGTTAATATTGTATATCCACATTTTCTCCTTCTGGTACAGTATCCTGTCGAAATCACCTCTTCTTTGTGGAAGGTTAAGTCTATAGATGCCTTTGAAAGAAAGCCCGTCGGGCTTCCCTCCATGGCATTGAAGAAAATGTAAAGGAATGGGTCGTTCATCATCCTTAGCAAGGATGCTCTGAACATGCTCACCCATTCTGACCTTCAGCTGTCTCTTTGTTTTGCCTACATAGTGTTTCCCACATGGGCAAGTAAGCATGTAGATAACCCTGGTGGTATTACAATTGATGAAATTATCTATTGTAAAGTGCTTTTTACCCTCAGAGTCAGTAAACGTGTCAGTGCGTTCAACATACTTGCAAACCGAACAATGGCCACATTTAAACATACCTTTCAAGGGAGGTAGTTGAGTAAGCCAGTTAGGAGTGGGTGATCTTGTGTATTCAGAGTGTATAAGGTTATCTTTTAAATTTTTGGAACGGCGAGCAGTTAGAAGTGGTCTAGTGCCCACTATTTTACCCAAAGTGGGAGACTCAGACAGGATGTACCAGTGTTGGTTGAGAATGGACCTCACTTGGTCCCAGTGGGCACCATATTTGGTGATAATCCTAAGGGGCGCCTCTGAGTCTTTGGAGGACACAGGGTCCTTCTTCTTAAGGAGTATTGGCCGTTCCGTCTGAGTCGCCCTCCTTCTGGCCTCCCTGATGCAGGAATGAGAGTAGCCTCTCTCTCTGAATCTTTTGTAAAGCTCCCTTGATTCAGCAGCAAAGTCCTCTTGACTAGAGCAATTTCTACGAGCTCTAAGAAATTGGCCCACTGGTATTGCTTTAATAAGGGATTTGGGATGATCACTTGAAGCCAGGAGAAGTGTATTTGCTGCTGTGGGCTTTCTGAAGGTCTTGGTTTTAATCAGACCATTGTTGACTTGTATTGTTAGATCAAGAAATGAGAGAGTGTGGGGACTAGAGGAAAAGGTGAGCCTAATGTTTCGATCGTTGGAATTCAGCTCATCCATAAATGAATGCAGTTCATATTCGGAGCCACCCCAGATCATGAGGACATCGTCAATGTACCTCAGCCACATGTGACAGTGGCCGAGGTACATCGACGAGGGATAAACCAGCTCTTCCTCCCACATACCCAGGTGTAAACAGGCATACGAGGGTGCCCATGGAGCTCCCATGGAGGTCCCCCTTATTTGCTGGTAGAAGGTTCCCAGGAATTGGAAGCAGTTATGCTCAAAGTAAAAAGGTGAGAATTTCACCTATGAATTCGTTCTGCTGTCCAAGAGAAGGGAATCTCCGCTCAAGGAAAAATTGAACTGCACGTAAACCCCAAGTATGGGGTATGGACGTGTACAGAGATTCAACATCAATCCCCACTAGTAGTGCTCCAGGGGGCACAATCAGGGAATCAAGCCGCCGCAGGACGTCCCTGGTGTCTTGTACAAACGAAGGTAGATCAAACAGCAGGTCCTTGATGAGGGCATCAATAAACTTGCCCACTTTTTCAAGGGGACCATTGACGGCAGACACAATAGGTCTGCCGGGGGGATTTTGCAAGGACTTGTGGAGTTTAGGGATGATGTAGAATGTAGGGGTGTTGAACTGTTGTACACACAGGTAGTTGAATTCTTTTTTAGTGATCAGCTTCTCCTCCAGGCCGAGGCTTAAGAGGCGATTAAGGGCATTGACAATGGTAGTGAAAGGATTAGAGTGCAGCTTACGATAGGTGGATTCGTCTGCATCCCAAATCCCTTATTAAAGCAATACCAGTGGGCCAATTTCTTAGAGCTCGTAGAAATTGCTCTAGTCAAGAGGACTTTGCTGCTGAATCAAGGGAGCTTTACAAAAGATTCAGAGAGAGAGGCTACTCTCATTCCTGCATCAGGGAGGCCAGAAGGAGGGCGACTCAGACAGAACGGCCAATACTCCTTAAGAAGAAGGACCCTGTGTCCTCCAAAGACTCAGAGGCGCCCCTTAGGATTATCACCAAATATGGTGCCCACTGGGACCAAGTGAGGTCCATTCTCAACCAACACTGGTACATCCTGTCTGAGTCTCCCACTTTGGGTAAAATAGTGGGCACTAGACCACTTCTAACTGCTCGCCGTTCCAAAAATTTAAAAGATAACCTTATACACTCTGAATACACAAGATCACCCACTCCTAACTGGCTTACTCAACTACCTCCCTTGAAAGGTATGTTTAAATGTGGCCATTGTTCGGTTTGCAAGTATGTTGAACGCACTGACACGTTTACTGACTCTGAGGGTAAAAAGCACTTTACAATAGATAATTTCATCAATTGTAATACCACCAGGGTTATCTACATGCTTACTTGCCCATGTGGGAAACACTATGTAGGCAAAACAAAGAGACAGCTGAAGGTCAGAATGGGTGAGCATGTTCAGAGCATCCTTGCTAAGGATGATGAACGACCCATTCCTTTACATTTTCTTCAATGCCATGGAGGGAAGCCCGACGGGCTTTCTTTCAAAGGCATCTATAGACTTAACCTTCCACAAAGAAGAGGTGATTTCGACAGGATACTGTACCAGAAGGAGAAAATGTGGATATACAATATTAACAGTATGTATCCACAGGGGTTAAATAACGAGTGTAATCTTGCTGTGTTTCTTACACAGTAGTTCATCTATTACCTTGTTCATTTTCTCCTTCCTATTGCTGGTCTGTCCTGTCGAGGTCTACCTGGTCTGTCGTTAACTTAGTAACTCTAGTATTAACGGCTCCCCCCTTGGTCTCCTTTGTTTACTCTTCAACTGTACGTCCCACTGTTAGTCCATCCAATCATAGTCTGTTTTATCTTCCCTTTCTTTTCCCTTCTTTTGTTTCCAAGCTAGCGCCTGTGTTTTTCTTTTGTCTTGTTATTACTACTCTGACTCTCTTCCCTTTTAATTTTTCTTCTGGGGTTTTTATTTATGTTATCACTTTCCCTTCTAATCTCTTTTCCTGTTTGCACGCACTCACGGACCCGCCCCTATTACGTATGTGCTTTTAATTATTTGTTTATGTGTGTGGCTGTCAGTGATTAACGCCGTAGCTAGGACAACAAGACGTAAAGCCCGTACGTGGCTCCGC
The DNA here is from genome assembly GCA_037952835.1 of Lithobates septentrionalis. Taxonomy (NCBI): domain Eukaryota; kingdom Metazoa; phylum Chordata; class Amphibia; order Anura; family Ranidae; genus Lithobates; species Lithobates septentrionalis. Next base: position 156,614 of record JBBDGP010001460.1, read on the forward strand.
CTTGATGCTTTATAAGACGAGGAATTTAGCTACTGCGCATGCTCTGATGAAATCCATGTTACGGATGAAACGCGTCAGCATGACGCCATCACGCTGTCCATAGCGCTGCTCCAGACCTGCAGTTCCACCTACCAGCCCTGACATCATTGGCCCAGGAACGTACTGGCTGTTTGAATCAGCCCGCGGGAATAGCACGAGGGGAGTCTACGGTACGAGGAGAGTCGGTGTTACTCGTGGCATTCATCTTACCATCTACTGCCATTTCCAAGACACCGTTACCGGATATCTACTGAGGACGCTTTCCTAAGGGACGGAACTTCGTGTAACTGGAAGTCGGTGAGAGCTCTACTTTCTGCTCCTGATGTGGACCGCAATCAGCTCCGGGTGAGACCTTACCTGTTCATATCCCCAGCTGGGGACAGTTATTTCTTATGATCATTTGGTATCCACCACACGCTACCCGGTCCACCCAGTAAGCCATCCAGTTTGTCCCAGGCTTTTACTTCACCATTCCTCAGTCTCGTATTTACCTTCATCTTCTGTCTCCGCACCAGATTTGGCCTCCAGTGTTGTGAACCATTACCTAATCAGAGAGACTTCCATTGTACAGTCATGTACCCTTGCATATCCTTTCAGCCACTGCTGATCTAGTCCCTGGTCCCTCTGTCTCTGGTTTCCACCTGAAAGGCCGTTCTCTCCTCTCCCCTCCCCCTCCCCTCCTCTCTCCCAGTGAATTATCCTGGGTTCCCCGCTCTACCAAGACTCCCATTGGGCCGATTACGTCAGTTACCCAACACCATCCAAGGAACTCTCAACGCTACTTGTTGTTTATTCCCCTGGCATCTATGGACTCTAGCCTATCAGTTTATCTAACTGCAGTTCCATGTATTACATTATTATGCATGAATCTATAGATGTGGTGTGATTGGTTGGGTTGGTTAGGTGGCCATCTGCGTCTGTGTATGACTTATTTGTCAATTTTAAATTGGTGATGGTACCTGTTAATTCAGGATATTTTCTGGATTGGTGTTTAAAGTGAGTTTTTTTCAATAAATAATATTTTTATGATCTGACTACTGCATGTTCCTCATTGAAGAATTCACCTTTTTCTCTGTTTTTTTTGCATATGTTTTTTGAATTCAGAGGAACACACCCATTATCTATTTGGTGTTAGCAACTGTCTGTAGATCTACTTAAACAGGGCTTACTTCTGCCCTTAGTCCGTTAATTATACTTGCCTGCAGAGTGTTTTAGTTCTTTTTATCATTTTTTCTTTTGGATAGGAGACGGATTCTTGATGCAATAGGTTAATATCAGCTCCAGTCCGATATCCGGATCCACATGTAAAGGAATAGCCTCCAATAGTGTGTAGCACTAACACTCGGTGGAGCTGCTGGTTTAAGCGGGTCTGTTACCTTCACTTTTCTTCCCTCTGTTTCACCAGCACCGGGTCTAGGGGTTCCATTGAGTTTACTGCTGGACGACACACGCACCAACACTGGAGTACGTTTTCAATGCTTTATTAAACAGTCAAACTTTAGAAAGTAGCAGGAAAGAGGTGGAAAGGGAAAATTTCAGGACAAAAAAAAAATATCTTCTTCTAATATCTTAACAACAAATGTCCTGGTAGATTTCAGATAATTGGATGGAATGCGCTCCCCTCATGGGACGCACTCTTTGCTCGTCTGGATAGGCCTCTCTCACTGGTCTAGCAGCCAGTACGCAGCACGAATCTAAAGTCTCTGCCACAGACTTATTTGGGGGGGTAAATCTGCACGATCCTCTGCCACAGGATGTAACAGATCTTCTGCAGTGAACAGTCAGTCACAGTGCCTGAACCTTTAAGCCGAACCGGCGACACTATGCTGTATAGTTACTTCTTTTGGATACGTCCTTCAGCCGAGTCACCAGGCCCCTCTATAGACCAGCACGCTGCGTGATCCCTCCAAGACGGGTCCTCCTCTGGGATCTCCTCGGTTGTCCAGCTTCGTCACACAGGATCGACAGCTCAGGACCATTCCTGGGTCGCGGTGGTAGGCCCCAAACAAGCCTCTGGACCCACCCCTGCGCTGCAGCATCGTGGGCCTCCCGATCAAAGGACCACGAGGTAGCTCCTTAACGCATACCTGTCGGCCAGGAGGGCCAGCAGGTGGCTGTAAAACGACCCTAAAACATGGCATCTGTCCCATAAATATCCCTTTCCCAGAATGCAACTCAGAGGACCACCTCCACCGAGCTGTCTCCGAGACAGAGGAGCATCTATACACTTCGACACGTTGCCTTTCCAACCCTGACCAGTGGTAACAGCGACACCCACCAGTCAGCACGGAAGCACACACAACGTCAGCCAAGCTGGAACAGAGGCAAACTTTTAACCTTCCTAAACCCAATTTACTAAATTTACCTAATCTGCGGTAGATTGTAAATCTACCAGCGCTACAAGTGTATTACCACAAAAGACCAATTTATTAAAGATAAAATTATGCTTACTTCAAACAAATGAAGGATAGGCCAAACAAAGACCAGAAAACAGCGTGTTTTCGCCACCTCATACGTCACTTCCGGTCCACGGTAACCACTTCCGGTTCGCGGTCAACTCCCGATTCGCGGTAAACAGCTTCTGGTTACACTTTGCGCCTTACGCGTTACGTCACACCCTCGTGACTTCCTCCTTACCAATTGAAGTCCAGGAAGTTTTAAAACACCTAAGGACGTCAAATGATTAAAGTGGAAGGAAAGGCTATGCAATAAACCAACCAGTAACCAGTGTTACTAAACCCAGGACCCTGCATTCACTATATCTGCTCTCCTACAGTGCACAGAACATGGAAATGCAATTATTTTAGTAAATATAAACTGCTAAATACCTTTTCTCATCAGCAGTATATACCAGTCTTGTGACTTCTATCAGTTCTTGGAAAAGCTTGTAAGAGGAGTTTTCATACTGCACTGAGCAGTTCTATCAGGATGCAGGACCCCTGAAGCTCTGTCTGGACAGTGATGATTGGCCCTCTGCTGATCACATGCACCCTCCCAAGAAAAAAAAAACTCTCTAGCAATACACATCAAACAGAGCATGTGCAGCCTTACAAGCATAATCTTCAGTAACAAGCCCAGAGACCTGACAGCATGGGAATCGAGTTATAGACATTAGACACCGAGAGGTGTGAAGAGGGGCGTAGTCAGATGCCGGGAGGCATGAAGGAAGTGTGACTACGCGTTTCAAATCGGTAATGCCTTTTTCTCAAGCCTCTAAGGATGTCTGTTGATTAAAGTGGAAGGAAAGGCTAAGCAGTAAACCAACATTTAAATTTTCTCTTCCCTGGCCATCTATACATACCAATGTAAATACCCTTTTTAGCATTTTTTCTATGTGATCATGTGACCGCAAAGCTCCGCTCTCTTGCGTCTTGTGCAGTTGCTAGGAGGCATCTCTCTGCCTTTGTAATGACTAGAGCAGTAGATGCCAGGGAGTGATTTCACTGCGCTATAGAATTCATCCTGGTTTCCAGCCCTTCACATTACAGAGGGGAGATGGAGATTTGCAGTCGCATGACAGCGTAGAAAAAAGAACACAAAAAAAAAAGATATTGCTTTAGTGAATTAGACTACATTTAGACTTGTATTGTAAGAAAGAGCAGTGAGGCCTCATGCAGTGTTTACCCTAGCGGTTCACAAGGCTTTGGCAGTTAGACGGTACTGGTGCCGCATCCAGCACTGCTAACAGTAGGCTGTCAAACTCTATGAGAGGCTGATGGCTGCTGCGGCTGCATGGTGCACCAAGTGGTTACAATGTTTAGGGCAGTATATGTCGAAGGATGAATGCCCGGAATGCAAGGGGCACATACTGCCATAAACATTCATCACACTTAGTGCACTGTCCAGCCCCAGCAGCTGTCAGCCCCTCATTAAGCTTGACAGGCTGCAGCAGAACTAGATCAGGCACCTGTGCCTTAAACCTGCACTGCAACCTGCATTGGAACTAAACGCCCAGTGTGTATGAGGCCCAAAACACAACTATCGTACAGGGCAGGAAGTCCTGAAGAGCCGAAACGCGTAGGCTCCTTATGTGGCTGTTTTATAGTGTTCCTTGCTAATAAATGGATACCCTTGAGCTGATTTTCACTGTGGTTCTGCCTTTTTTTTTCTTGGATTGTGTTTGCATTGTGGTCTACAGAAACTATTATGCCGCGTACACACGGTCGGAATTTCGGCCCGCAAAAGGCAGATGAGATTTTTGTGTGTATGCTCCATCGATCTTTTGCTGGCAGAATTCCAGCCAGCAAAAGATTGAGAGCATGCTCTCAATTTTTCGGTCGGGAAAAGTTCCTATCCGAAAATGCGATCGTCTGTGGCAAATCCCTACGCATGCTCGGAAACAATTCGACGCATGCTCGGAAGCATTGAACGTCATTTTCTCGGCTCGTCGTAGTGTTGTACATCACCGCGTTCTTGACGGTCGTAATTTCAGCAAACTTTGTCGTGATCGTGTGTATGCAAGGCAAACTTGAGCGGAATCCCGTTGGAAAAGCCATCATATCTTTTTCCGACTAGAAAACCAATCGTGTGTACCCGGCATAAGCCAGAGGACCGGTGATCCTAATTAGTTGGATTGGAGAGTGGAGGTAGCAGCACTGCTCTTTTTGCTTTATAGGAAGTACAGCATGCCTATGTAATAGAAAACAAGCTTCTCCCGTGTGCATGTGTATGTATGTACAGGGTGTATAGTGCCTTGAAAAAGTATTCATACCCCTTGACAATTTCCACATTTTGTCATGTTACAACCAAAAACGTAAATGTATTTTATTGGGATTTTATGTGATAGACCAACATAAAGTGGCACATAATTGTTAAGTGGAAGGAAAATGATAAATGGTTTTCAACATTTAAAAAAAAAATGTGAAAAGTGTGGCGTGCATTTGTATTCAGCCCCTTTGAGTCAATACTTTGTAGAACCACCTTTCACTGCAATTACAACTGCAGGGCTTTTGGGGATGTCTCTACCAGCTTTACAAATCTAGAAAGTGACATTTTTGCCCATTCTTCTTTGCAAAATACCTCAAGCTCTGTCCGATTGGATGGATAGCGTCTGCGAACAGCAATTTTCAAGTCTTGCCACAGATTCTCAATTGGATTCAGGTCTGGACTTTGACTGGGCCATTCTGACACATGAATATGCTTTGATATAAACCATTCCATTGTAGCTCTGGCTGTATTGCCGCGTACACACGATCGGATTTTCCGACGGGAAATGTTGGATGTAAGCTTGTTGGTACGACCGTGAGTATGCTCCATCGGACAATTGTTGTCGGACTTTCTGCCAACAAATGTTGGCTAGCATGTTCTCAAATTTTCTGCCAACATATGTGTGTTGTCGGACATTCCGATCGTGTGTACACAAGTCTGTTCTCAAATTTTCCGCCAACAAATGTGTGCTGTCGGACTTTCCGATCGTGTGTACACAAGTCTGTTCTCAAATTTTCCGCCAACAAATGTGTGTTGTCGGACTTTCCGATTGTGTGTACACAAGTCCGTCGGACAAAAGTCTAAAGTACAAACACGCATGCTCGGAATCAAGGACATGTAAAACTAGCTTCCGTAATGGAGATATCACATGACTATTGAACTTCCTTTTTATCGGCTCGCCGTACGTCTTGTACGTCACTGCGTTCGTAATTGTTGACCAACATTTGTGTGACTGTGTGTATGCAAGACAAGTTGGAGCCAACACCCTTCGAACAAAATTCCACGGTTTTGTTGTCGGAAAGTCCAATTGTGTGTAAGGGGCTTATGTTTAGGGTCGTTTTCCTGCTGGAAGGTAAACCTCTGCCCAAGTTTCAAGTCTATTGCCGACTCGAACAGGTTTTCTTCTAAGATTGCCCTGTATTTGGCTTTATCCATCTTCCCATCAACCGTGATTAGCTTTCCTGTCCCTGTTGAAGAAAAGAATCGCCACAACATGATGCTGCCACCACTATGTTTCACGGTGGGGATGGTGTGTTCAGGGTGATGTGCAGTGTTCGTTTTGCTTTTTGGCCATAAAGTTTAATGTTGGTCTCATCTGACTAGAGCACCTTCCACATGTTTGCCGTGTCCCCCACATGGCCTCTCGCAAACTGCAAAAACTGGACTTCTAATGGCTTTCTTTCAACAATGGCTTTCTTCTTGCCACTCTTTCATAAAGGCCAGATTTGTGGAGTGCACGACTAATAGTTGTCCTGTGGACAGATTCTCCCACCTGAGCTGTGGATCTCTGCAGCTCCTCCAGAGTTACCATGGGCCTCTTGGCTGCTTCTCTGATTAATGCTCTCCTTGCCCGGCCTGTCAGTTTAGGTGGACGGCCATGTCTTGGTAGGTTTGCAGTTGTGCCATACTCTTTTCCATTTTTGGATGATGGATTGAACAGTGAGATGTTCAAAGCTTGGAATATTTTTTTATAACCTAACCCTGCTTTAACCACTTGCCCACTGGGCACTTAAACCCCCTTCCTAACCAGACCAATTTTCAGTTTTCAGTGCTCTCACATTTTGAATGACAATTACTCAGTCATGCAACACTGTACCCATATTAAATTGCTGTCCTTTTTTCACACAAATAGAGCTTTCTTTTGGTGGTCTTTAATTACCACTAGTTTTTTTTAATTTTTTGCGCTATAAAAGAAAAATTGTGAAAAAAATGAATTTTTCTTAGTTTCTGTTATAAAATTTAGCAAATTAGTAATTTTTCTTCATAAATTTTGGCCAGAATTTACTACATATCTTTGCTAAAAATAACCTAAATAAGTGTATATGACTTGGTCTTTGTGAAGGTTAGAGAGTCTACAAGCTATGGTGCCAATCATTGATAATTGATCACACCTGATGTACTAATGGCCTCTCATTTCTTGAGACTAGGGATGAGCTTCGTGTTCGAGTCGAACCCATGTTCGACTCGAACATCGGCTGTTCGACCGTCCGTCGAATTGCGAACGATATGGGCCGTTCGCGCCAAATTCGTGTGGCGCGTCACGGCCCATAATTCACTGCGGCATCGCAGTGCATTGCTGGCTGATGATTGGCCAAGCATGCACTATGACCCGCATGCTTGGCCAATCACAGCGCCGTCAGTAGAGAGAGCTGTAATTGGCCAAAGCCAGGGTGGCTTTGGCCAATTATGGCTCAGGGGATTTAGTACACACCCCACACTATATAAGGCCGCCTGCACGGCGGCCCTGTGTAGTGTGTGTTCCGGTGTGCTGAGAGATAGAGAGAGAGAGAGACAGTGTCATTTGATTTGAGTTAGATAGATTAGGCAGAACAGTCAGTCAGTTAGCTGCACTTACAGTGTATTGTGTATATATATGCATCCCAGGTGTTGCATATATATATATACACTGTATTCAGTTTAGCTAGATCCGTTCCTGTTATCTTCTATCTAGACTATTTAGTGCAGTGTGTCCTGCTCACAGTGTTCAGCTAGATCCGTTCCTGCTATTTACATTCAGTGCAGTGCGTCCTGCTCACAGTGTTCAGCTAGATCCGTTCCTGCTATTTACATTCAGTGCAGTGCGTCCTGCTCACAGTGTTCAGCTAGATCCGTTCCTGCTATTTACATTCAGTGCAGTGCGTCCTGCTCACAGTGTTCAGCTAGATCCGTTCCTGCTATTTACATTCAGTGCAGTGCGTCCTGCTCACAGTGTTCAGCTAGATCCGTTCCTGCTATTTACATTCAGTGCAGTGCGTCCTGCTCACAGTGTTCAGCTAGATCCGTTCCTGCTATTTACATTCAGTGCAGTGCGTCCTGCTCACAGTGTTCAGCTAGATCCGTTCCTGCTATTTACATTCAGTGCAGTGCGTCCTGCTCACAGTGTTCAGCTAGATCCGTTCCTGCTATTTACATTCAGTGCAGTGCGTCCTGCTCACAGTGTTCAGCTAGATCCGTTCCTGGTATTTACATTTAGTGCAGTGCGTCCTGCTCACAGTGTTCAGCTAGATCCGTTCCTGCTATTTACATTCAGTGCAGTGCGTCCTGCTCACAGTGTTCAGCTAGATCCGTTCCTGCTATATACATTTAGTGCAGTACGTCCTGCTCACAGTGTTCAGCTAGATCCGTTCCTGCTATTTACATTCAGTGCAGTGCGTCCTGCTCACAGTGTTCAGCTAGATCCGTTCCTGGTATTTACATTTAGTGCAGTGCGTCCTGCTCACAGTGTTCAGCTAGATCCGTTCCTGCTATTTACATTCAGTGCAGTGCGTCCTGCTCACAGTGTTCAGCTAGATCCGTTCCTGCTATTTACATTCAGTGCAGTGCGTCCTGCTCACAGTGTTCAGCTAGATCCGTTCCTGTTCTCTTCCTACTGACAGGCAGGCTTGTCTGGTTACAGTATATAAAGCTACCTGAAGAAAATTACAGGTGTTCTTTTTGATCCTATTAGTACCACGGTCAGGCAGCTAGACTATTTACATTTAGTACAGTGTGTCCTGCTCACAGTGTTCAGCTAGATCCGTTCCTGTTATCTTCCTACTGACAGGCAGGCTTGTCTGGTTACAGTATATAAAGCTACCTGAAGAAAATTACAGGTGTTCTTTTTGATCCTATTAGTACCACGGTCAGGCAGCTAGACTATTTACATTTAGTACAGTGTGTCCTGCTCACAGTGTTCAGCTAGATCCGTTCCTGTTATCTTCCTACTGACAGGCAGGCTTGTCTGGTTACAGTATATAAAGCTACCTTAAGAAAATTACAGGTGTTCTTTTTGATCCTATTAGTACCACGGTCAGGCAGCTAGACTATTTACATTTAGTACAGTGCGTCCTGCTCACAGTGTTCAGCTAGATCCGTTCCTGCTATATACATTTAGTGCAGTACGTCCTGCTCACAGTGTTCAGCTAGATCCGTTCCTGTTATCTTCCTACTGACAGGCAGGCTTGTCTGGTTACAGTATATAAAGCTACCTGAAGAAAATTACAGGTGTTCTATCCCAGCTTAGTGCAGCTACAGGCCATTAGTATGTCTGGAAGGCCAAGAAGAAGAGGCAGACAGTCACAAGCCAATAAGAGAGGGCAAGCAGGCTCTGTGTCTAGTGCTGGTCGTGGAGACGGTGCATCCTCATCAGCACGTGGCCATGGGACATGCTTGGCCTTTTTTTCAGCAGCTGGCCGTGTTGAGCCGCAACATGCGGAAGACTTGGTCGAGTGGATGACCAAGCCGTCCTCATCCTCCTCATCCTCTCTCACCCATGCCCAGGGTGCTTTGTCTGGCAAAGCAGCGGCCTCTTCCCTCAGCTCAATGTCATCAGTGACTCCTTCCCTAGCTCCACCATGTCCTCATGAGGATTCCCTCGAACTGTTTGACCACAGTGTTGGGTACATGCTCCAGGAGGATGCCCAGCGTTTGGAAGGCTCTGATGATGATACTGAGCTCAATGAAGGCAGTAACATGAGCACGGACAGAGGGGGTGCCCAAGAAGGACAGCAATCTGGCAGTCATGCTCCCCCTGCTGCAGCATACTGCCAGGTTTGCTCCAGTGATGAGGAGGGAGGGGATGATGAGGTCACTGACTCAACGTGGGTGCCTGATAGGAGAGAGGAGGAGGAGGAGGAGGAGGAGGAGGAGGTGGCACATCACCAACTAGGCAGGATGCCCTCCAGGGGCCAGCCTAAGGGCAGCACATTGACTGCATCACACCCCAAAGCTCCACATGTGCAGGGCGCTGCAGTCTCTGCGCGTTATTCAAAAAGTTCTTTGGTGTGGGCCTTTTTTGAGACGAGTGCATCAGATCGCACCGCTGCTATTTGCAACATATGTCTCAAGCGTATCTCGCGTGGCCAAAACATCTCCCGCTTGGGTACCACATGCTTGACCAGACATATGTTGACCTGCCATGCAGTTCGTTGGCAAGCGTATCTGAAAGACGCACACCAAAGAACAAAGAGGATCTCTCCTTGCTCCTCATCAGCTGAGATTTCCAACCCCACTAGACCTTCAGTCCTCTCTGAGACCTGCAGTGAGAGGAATGAAGGTGTAGAATTAGGTGTGTCACAGCCAAGTACTTGTGGGCAATCTGCTTTTGGTACACCGACGTCAGATTGTACCAGGCAAATTTCCCTGCCCCAGCTGCTGCACCGCCGAAAGAAGTTTGCTCCCAGCCATCCACATGCCCAGCGGTTGAATGCTAGCTTGGCAAAATTGCTAGCACTTCAACTGCTGCCTTTTCAGTTGGTAGACTCTGCCCCCTTCCGTGAGTTTGTGGAATGTGCGGTTCCTCAGTGGCAGGTACCCAAACGCCACTTTTTCTCACGGAAGGCGATTCCGGCTCTCTACCGGCATGTGGAAGGCAATGTCCATGCCTCGCTGGACAGGGCGGTCAGCGGTAAGGTGCATATTACCGCTGACTCATGGTCCAGCAGGCATGGACAGGGACGTTACTTAAGTTTCACGGCGCATTGGGTGACTCTGCTGGCAGCTGGGAAGGATGCAGGACAAGGTGCAGTAGTGTTGGAGGTTGTTCCGCCACCACGCCTCCAAAATGCTGATTGTGACACACCTCTCTCCTCCACCCCCTCCTCTTCTTCTTCCTCCATGGCCTCTTCCTCGGAACCAGCGGTGCTCCGTAGGCGTTCAAGGGGCTACGCAAGTACGCAGGCCAAAAGATGCCATGCGGTGCTTGAGCTGGTGTGCTTGGGGGACAGGAGCCACACTGGGGCAGAGGTTCTGTCAGCTCTGCAGGGGCAGGTTCAGAGGTGGTTGACGCCACGCCAACTTAAGGCAGGAATGGTGGTTTGCGACAATGGCACCAACCTCCTCTCTGCCCTCCGACAGGGACAACTGACCCATGTGCCCTGTTTGGCTCACGTCCTTAACTTGGTGGTGCAGCGGTTCTTGGGCAGGTACCCGGGCTTACAGGATGTCCTGAGGCAGGCCAGGAAAGTCTCTGTGCATTTCCGCCGGTCATATAATGCCAGTGCTCGGCTGACGGACCTCCAAAAGGAGTTTAACCTGCCCAAGAACCGCCTAATCTGTGACATGCCCACCAGGTGGAACTCGACGTTGGCCATGCTGCAGCGGCTGCACACGCAGCAGAGGGCCATCAATGAGTACCTGTGCGACTATGGCACCAGGACAGGGTCAGGGGACCCTGGTTTTTTTTCCCCACGCCAGTGGGCCATGATCAGGGATGCATGCACTGTCCTGTCACCATTCGAGGAGGCCACGAGGATGGTGAGCACTGACAGTGCATGCATCAGTGACACTGTCCCCCTTGTCCACCTGTTGGAGCACACGCTGCGTGGAATAATGGACAGGGCACTTGAGGCAGAACAGAGGCAGGAAGAGGAGGACTTCCTTAGCTCTCAAGGCCCCCTTTATCCAGACAGTGTTCCTGCGTGCCCGCCGATCACACAGGAAGAGGACGAGGAGGAGGAGGAGGAGGAGGAGGAGGAGGAAGATTGTGTCAGTATGGAGGTGGAGCCTGGCACTCAGCATCAGCAGTCTTTAAGGGATCAGTCCCAAGGAACACATGGACTTGTACGTGGCTGGGAGGAGGTGGCTGCGGACGTTGTTGTCCTTAGTGACCCAGAGGACTCCGGACCGAATGCCTCAGCAAACCTACGCTGCATGGCCTCCCTGATCCTGCAAAGCCTGCGTAAGGATCCTCGTATTCGTGGTATCAAGGAGAAGGACCAATACTGGCTGGCAACCCTCCTTGATCCACGTTACAAGGGTAAGGTTGCGGACCTTATCTTGCCATCGCAGAGGGAGCAGAGGATGAAACATCTTCGGGAGGCCTTGCAGAAAGGTCTGTGCAACGCGTTCCCAGAGACTGGGAGGTTACAAACTCCTGTTTCTGGACAACGTGTTGCTGAGGCTTCGGTCAGTCAAAGAAGGAGCGGTGGAGAAGGTGGCCGTCTGACCGATGCGTTCAGACAATTTTTTGGTCCGCAGCCCCAAGGTATGATCGGTTCCAGCAACCATCGCCAGCGTCTGTTTTACATGGTGCAGGAATACCTAGGGGCAAGATCAGACTTGGACACCTTTCCCACCGAAAATCCTCTGGGTTACTGGGTCTTGAGGATGGATCACTGGCCAGAGCTTGCACAGTATGCAATTGAGCTACTGGCCTGTCCTGCATCCAGCGTTCTTTCGGAACGTACATTCAGTGCTGCTGGAGGCGTGGTAACCGATCACAGGGTGCGTCTGTCCACTGACTCGGTCGATCGGCTGACCTTCATAAAAATGAATCAGTCTTGGATCACCACCAGCTACCAAGCACCTGATGCTGATGTAACTGAATAATTTTTTTCAGATCCCTTCAAAGACTGCCTATGCTGATGCTGAGTGATTATCCCTGAGTAATTATCCTCTTCCTCCTCAATCATCACGCTGATAGCTTGTAAGAACATTTTTGGTTCTGGGCGCCACCACCAGTGCCTAAGGCCCAATTTTTCTGCCCCTGTCTAACAGGGGCGTGAAATTACAATTTTTGATGCAATACTTTGCAGCAGGGCTCGTTCCTGCGTTCCAACTAGAGTGTCTGTGAGGGGTTGCAGTGTTGTGGCACCAGCACCAGTGCCTAAGGCCCAATTTTTCTGCCCCTGTCTAACAGGGGCGTGAAATTACAATTTTTGATGCAATACTTTGCAGCAGGGCTCGTTCCTGCGTTCCAACTAGAGTGTCTGTGAGGGGTTGCAGTGTTGTGGCACCAGCACCAGTGCCTAAGGCCCAATTTTTCTGCCCCTGTCTAACAGGGGCGTGAAATTACAATTTTTGATGCAATACTTTGCAGCAGGGCTCGTTCCTGCATTCCAACTAGAGTGTCTGTGAGGGGTTGCAGTGTTGTGGCACCAGCACCAGTGCCTAAGGCCCAATTTTTCTGCCCCTGTCTAACAGGGGCGTGTAATTACAATTTTTGATGCAATACTTTGCAGCAGTGCTCGTTCCTGCGTTCCAACTAGAGTGTCTGTGAGGGGTTGCAGTGTTGTGGCACCAGCACCAGTGCCTAAGGCCCAATTTTTCTGCCCCTGTCTAACAGGGGCGTGTAATTACAATTTTTGATGCAATACTTTGCAGCAGGGCTCGTTCCTGCATTCCAACTAGAGTGTCTGTGAGGGGTTGCAGTGTTGTGGCACCAGCACCAGTGCCTAAGGCCTAATTTTTCAGCTCCTGTTCAACAGGGGCATGTAATTACAATTCTTGATCTAATATTTCACAGCAGGGCCCTGTGAGGGCTTACAGTGTTTTGGCCACAGCAACACCTAAGGCCCAAATTTCTGCTGAGTATATAGGGCAGGACCCTACTTTCAAACATCTAACTTACAAACGACTCCTACTTGCAAACGGAAGGAGACAACAGGAAGTGAGATGAAATCTACCCATAGGAAGGGAAATTCTCTCATGTAAGAGTTAATATGGGAAAACAATTTCTCCTTTCCACTGATGCTTTCCAATCCTTGTTCCACAAAAAAACCCAAATTTTCAAAAAACATTTTTCATTGGGACAAAAAAGTGAGGTGAAATCTTCTGAAGAGGAGGAAAGACGCAAAACAAATGTCACAGGGGTGATAACCCTTCCCTATGTTTTCCAAAAAGCTTAGAAAAGATTTTTTGGCTGGAGCTAAACACATTAAAAATGTTCAAAATTACAAACAGATTCTACTTAACAACAAACCTACAGTCCCTGTCTTGTTTGCACCGCCTGTATACTGCTGTTCAGAGTATATAGGGACCTTTCCTTATTTTAATTTGGGTGCGGGGTTCCCCTTAATATCCATACAAGACCCAAAGGGCCTGGTAATGGACTGGGGGGTACCCATGCCGTTTGTCTCACTGATTTTCATCCATATTGCCAGGACCCGACATGACATTAAACCCGCAAGCAGTTTTAAATGAGATTTTTTCCTTTAAAAATGACATTTGGTGCAGGGACTGTTCTAAACATGGGAAACACGCGTCACTTTACAGGCATACTATAGACACCCCCCAGGTACGATATTTAAAGGAATATTTCACTTTTTTTTTTTACTTTAAGCATCATTAAAATCACTGCTCCCGAAAAAACGGCCGTTTTTAAAAGTTTTTTTTGCATTGATACATGTCCCCTGGGGTAGGACCCGGGTCCCCAAACCCTTTTTAGGACAATACCATGCAAATTAGCCTTTAAAATGAGCACTTTTGATTTCGAACGTTCGAGTCCCATAGACGTCAATGGGGTTCTAACGTTCGTGCGAACTTGCGGTCCGTTCGCGGGTTCTGGTGCGAACCGAACCGGGGGGTGTTCGGCTCATCCCTACTTGAGACACTTAGGCTAGCCATACATTATACAATTTTCTTGTGCAACTTTGGTTTAGATTTACCAAAACCATATAATAGGAGGTCAAACCTAAACACTTTCAATTTGTATGCAATCAGGCAGGCCCTTCTACTACATAGTTGAAGGTAAATCTAAAGAAAATTGAATAAGAAAATTGTATGGTGTATGGCCAGCTTAAGGCTGGCCATACATTATACAATTTTCTCGTACAACTTTCCTTTAGATTTACCAAAACCATATAATATGAGGTCAAACCTAAACACTTTCAATTTGTATTCAATCAGGCAGGCTCTTATACTACATAGTTGAAGGTAAAACTAAAGAAAATTGAATAAGAAAATTGCATGGTGTATGGCCAGCTTCACAAGCCAGGACAGTACAAATACCCCCCAAATAACCCCTTTTTGGAAAGTAGACATTCTAAGGTATTTAGTATGAGGCATGGTGAGTTTTTTTGAAGTTGTATTCTTTTACCACAATTCTTTGCAAAATGAAGATTTTTCTTTTTCACAAAATTGTTATATTAACAGGTTATTTCTCACACACAGCATATGCATACTTGCAACTACACCCCAAAATACATTATGTTACTCTTCCTGAGTATGACAATACCACATGTTTGAGAGTTTTCCACAACCTGGCCACATACAGAGGCCCAACATGCAGGGAGCACCATCAGGCGTTCTAAGGGCATAAATTTCAAATCTAATTTGACTACCTACTACACTTTTGTGAGACACTGATGGGCACTGTAGTGGCACTGATGGGCACTGTAGTGGCATGGATGTAGCATGGATGAGAACTGATGTGGCGTGGATGAGTACTGATGTGGCATGGATGAGCACTGATGTGGCATGGATGTGGCACGGATGAGTACTGATGTTGCACGGATGAATATGGATGTGTCACGGATGAGTACTGATGTGGCACGGATGAGCACTGATGTGGCACGGATGAGAACTGATGTGGCATGGATGAGCACTGATGTGACACAGATGAGCCCTGATGTAGCATGGATGTGGCAGGAATGAGCACTGATGTGGCATGGATGAGCACTGATGTGGCATGGATGTGTCACGAATGAGCACTGATGTGGCATGGATGTGGCAAGGATGAGCACTGATGTGGCATGGATGAGCACTGATGTGACATGGATGAGCACTGATGTGGCATGGATGTTGCACGGATGATCACTGATGTGGCACATATGAGCACTGATGTGGCACGTATGAGCACTGATGTGGCACATATGAGCACTGATGTGGCATGGATAAAGCATGGATGAGAACAGATGTTGCATGGATGAGCACTGATGTGGCACGGATGTGGCAAGGATGAGCACTGATGCGGTATGGATGAGCACTAATGTGGCATGGATGTGACAAGGATGATCACTGATGTGGCACATATGTGCACTGATGTGGCACATATGAGCACTGATGTGGCACGGATGAGCACTGATGTGGCATGGATGAGCACTGATGTGGCATGGATGTGGCAAGGATGATCACTGATGTGGCACATATGTGCACTGATGTGGCACGTATGAGCACTGATGTGGCATGGATGAAGCATGGATGGGCACAGATGAGCACTGTTGAGCACTGATGTGGCATGGATGAGCATGAATGAGCCCTGGATAAGCATAGATGAGCCATGAATGGGCATGAATGAGCCATAGATGGGCATGGATGAGCCATGGATTGGCATGGATAAGCCATGGGTGAGCCATGGATGAGCATGGATGAGCCGTGGATGAGCACAGATGAGCATGTATGAGCCATGGATGTACACGGATGAGCATGTATGAGCATGTATGAGCCATGAATGTACACGGATGAGCATGGATGAGCCGTGGATGGGCATGGATGAGCATGGATGAGCACGTATGAGCCATGAATGTACACGGATGAGCATGGATGAGCCATGGATGGGCATGGATGAGCATGGATTAGCATGGATGAGCCATGGATGAGCCATGGGTGAGACGTGGGTGAGTCGTGGATGAGCATGGATGAGTCGTGGATGAGCACGGATGAGCACGTATGAGCCATGGATGTACACGGATGAGCATGGATGAGCTGTGGATGGGCATGGATGAGCACGGATGAGCATGGATGCGCCATGGATGGTCACGGATGAGCATGGAAGAGCCATGGATGGGCACGGATGAGCCATGGATAAGCACTGATGAATGGGCATGGATGAGCCATGGATGAGCACTGATGAGCATGGATGGGCACGGGTGAGCATGGATGAGCATGGATGAACCATGGATGGGCACGGATGAGCCATGGATGGGCACGGATGAGCCATGGATGGGCACAGATGAGCCATGAATGAGCACGGATGAGCCATGGATGGGCACAGATGAGCATGGATGAGCCATGGATAGGCACGGATGAGCCATGGATTGGCACGGATAAGCCCTGATGAGCATGGATGGGCAGAAATGAGCCATGGATGGGCACGGATGAGCATGGATGGGCATGGATGAGCCATGGATGGGCACGGATGAGCATGGATGAACACGGATGAGCATGGAAGGGCATGGATGAGCCATGGATGGGCATAAATAAGCACAGATCAGTGCTGTGGGCACTTCAGATCCAACTCATAGCCCTGCAGCACCTAGCTCCCTCCTCTCACACGCTGTACCGATCTATGTGAGGAGAGGGGAGGAGCTGGACCAGACATGCTACGGTATGTTGACAACTGATCGCTCCGTCATTGGATGGAGCGATCACGTGGTAAAGGGCTTCTGTCATTGGCCCTTTACCCCATTCCGTGACGCGCTGGGTCCTCCGGATCCGACAGTCAAGGATATTCCCGGGGCTGTAGCCATCATTCGGCTATGGCCAGGTCGGTATGTGGTTAAACTTCTCCATAACTTTATCTCTGACCTGTGTGGTGTGTTCCGTGGCCTTCATGATGCTGTTTGTTCATGAAAGTTCTCTAACAAACCTCTGAGGGCTTCACAGAACAGCTGTATTTATACTGAGATTAAATTACACACAGGTGGGCTTTATTTACTAATTAGGTGATTTCTGAAGACAATTGATTCCACTAGATTTTAGTTAGGGGTAGCAGAGTAAAGGGGGCTGAATACAAATGTACGCCACACTTTTCACATATTTATTTGAAAAAAAAATGTTGAAAACCATTTATCATTTTCCTTCCACTTCACAATTATGTGCCCCTTTGTGTTGGTCTATCACATAAAATCCCAATAAAATACATTTACATTTTTGGTTGTAACATGACAAACTGTGGACAATTTTAAGGGGTATGAATACTTTTTCAAGGCACTGTAATATATACTGTGTATATATATATATATATATATATATATATATATATATATACAGCATAAATATAGTTGAAGGTTATATACGTTTTATGTTTTTTGCATTGGCAAAGCACAACAGCACAACATCAAAGATTTTGGCATTAGAAGTTGCCCTCCTTGGCATATGTTGATACTGCAGAAAGCCTCTTCTTTATAGCTGGACTCAATCATTGTCTCTCCAGATCTTCCATCGGGGATGTCAGGGGAGGTTGAACATGAATAGGCTTGTAGCATACATGTACAAAAGGCCTCAAAAATGGTTATTCATAGAATCAAACAAATTCTGAATAATTATTAAAATGATTACGCAGCAATCTTGCGCTGCAAATTGCAGCAACTGAAGAAGGAGATGGAATCAGAAGTAGCAGGTTGGAAATGTCTCCTTTGATCTTCTATTAATCTGGGATAGTAATGCGGAGATAGTGAGAATATCTCCGCTCTCAATAATGACTAATAGGCGGTAACGGGGGTACCAGCCAACATGCACTGAACAGCCATCTTCCACAGCCAGATCATCTATAGCCCTGGTGTCCAACCTGCGGCCCGAGGGCCACGTGGGGCCCTTTGGTATAGAATGTGTGGCCTTCAGCAGTCTGTAGAAGGAACATTGCTTAGGGTGATAGCATTGATCTCTACTAGCCTCAGGTAACATGTTCCCAGTTTCACATTGTCTTCTGCAGCATATCCCCAGACAACAATGTAGCCTAAGCCTAGCCACACTCTCTGATTTCCTCTACTAGGTCTAGCAGTTTTTGATCGTCCTCTCACGCATTACATACTGTATATTGCACATTATGTGCTTGGTGATGTCAGGGGTCACATTGGAAGCCCCCTTTAGCTCATAAGTGGACAACCACTGCTCTATAGAATGTGACCAATAGAGGACTGCAAGTTCCAGAACAATCGTCCAGTACAGATTTTGATTTATTTCAAGAGTTACTGAAAAGTACTTTTAGACGCAGGGTAGCCTAGAGTAGCGAGTCACATTTAACTGAAGGCATTATACCCAAGTAGCTTCCTTGGTTCAGTGAACTTCTACAATATTCAATCAGTTCTGGAATTATTATTTTTTTCCTAAAAATTGCAAACCTTAAAATTCCTAAACTTTAAAGTGGAAGATCTAATGAAGTTTATAGGAAAACCTTAAAATTCCTAAACTTTAAAGTGGAAGATCTAATGAAGTTTATAGGAAAACCTTAAAATTCCTAAACTTTAAAGTGGAAGATCTAATGAAGTTTATAGGAAAACCTTAAAATTCCTAAACTTTAAAGTGGAAGATCTAATGAAGTTTATAGGAAAACCTTAAAATTCCTAAACTTTAAAGTGGAAGATCTAATGAAGTTTATAGGAAAACCTTAAAATTCCTAAACTTTGAAGTGGAAGATCTAATGAAGTTTATAGGAAAACCTTAAAATTCCTAAACTTTGAAGTGGAAGATCTAATGAAGTTTATAGGAAAACCTTAAAATTCCTAAACTTTAAAGTGGAAGATCTAATGAAGTTTATAGGAAAAGCTTAAAATTCCTAGACTTTAAAGTGGAAGATCTAATGAAGTTTATAGGAAAAGCTTACAATTCCTAAACTTTAAAGTGGAAGATCTAATGAAGTTTATAGGAAAACCTTAAAATTCCTAAACTTTAAAGTGGAAGATCTAATGAAGTTTATAGGACACTAAACCAAAATCCCTAAAAATGTGCTGTAGTGAACAATGCCAAATTGTGAGTGGTTTGGGAGGATCCTGGTAGACGTGTGCAATACGTTTAGTTCCGAATTTGTTTTTTAACTAATTTCGACAAGTTTGTTAATTTGGAAACATCTGAATTAACGAAAACCCGTTTAACTAATTTTTTCCGAATATTCGTAAATTTGTAGATGTGTAAATTTGTAAATTCTTAAAGTTCGAAAATCCAAAAACCTGAAAGTTCAAAAATCTGAAATAATAACAAACTATAAAATTATAGGTATTGGAATTTCCTTTCAAATTTGGCTGTTAGTAAACGTAACGAATACGAATTTATCCAAAGTTACGAATTATCCAAAATAACTAATGAAGTTTCTAAATGAATAGAACGTAACAAATTAATAATAATAAATAACAATAATAATAATACGAACTATAAATAATTATTATTTATTATTAATTTGATCCGTTCCATTTGTTTAGATGCGGCATTTGGCATTTCGGATAATTCGCAACTTCGAATAAATTCGTATTCGTTACGTTTACTAACAGCCAAATTTGAAAGGAAATTCCAATACCTATAATTTAATAGTTAGTCATTATTAGTTAGTTAGTTACCATATATACTCAAGTATAAGCCGAGTTTTTCAGCCCATTTTTTTGGCTGAAAACCCCCCCTTGGGTTATACTCGAGTGAGCCGTACCTTACATTGCTAAAACAGTGTGTCTCTCGCTGTGTTATGCAGTCTGTTCGGCCGTCTATTGTAACAAAGCCCCGCCTCCTCCTCGTCCGTGATAGAGGAACAATCATGAAATGCTAGGAAACTGTATCAGCGTTCCGTCTATCAGAGGCGAGGAGGAGGCGGGGCTTTGTTACAATAGACGGCCGAACAGACTGCATAACACAGCGAGAGACACACGCTGTTACACGTGCTGTTTTAGTAATGAAAGGTACAGCTGCAGATGGGCACAGTGTCACTACAGATGGGCACAGTGTCACTACAGATGGGCACAGTGACACTACAGATGGGCACAGTGTCACTACAGATGGGCACAGTGACACTACAGATGGGCACAGTTTCACTACAGATGGGCACAGTGTCAATACAACAGTGACAATTCAGATGGGCACAGTGTCACTACAGATGAGCACAGTGTCACTACAGATGGGCACAGTGACACTACAGGTGGGCACAGTGTCACTACAGATGGGCACAGTGACACTACAGATGGGCACAGTGTCACTACAGATGGGCACAGTGACACTACAGGTGGGCACAGTGTCACTACAGATGGGCACAGTGACGCTACAGATGGGCACAGTGACACTACAGATGGGCACAGTGTCACTACAGATGGGCACAGTGACACTACAGGTGGGCACAGTGTCACTACAGATGGGTACAGTGTCACTACAGATGGGCACAGTGACACTACAGATTGGCACAGTGACACTACAGATGGGCACAGTGACACTACAGATGGGCACAATTATGCTGCAAATGGGAACAATTATGCCGCATACACATGATCGGACATTCCGACAACAAAATCCTGGATTTATTTCCGACGGATGTTGGCTCAAACTTGTCTTGCATACACACGATCACACAAAGTTGGTCGGAAATTCCGAACATCAAGAACGCAGTGACGTACAACACGTACGACGAGCCGACAAAAATGAAGTTCAATAGCCAGTGCGGCTGTTTTGCTTGTTTCCGAGCATGCGTGGAACTTTGTGCGTAGAAATTGTGTACACACGATCGGAATTTCCGACAACGGATTTTGTTGCCGGAAAATTTGAGAACCAGCTCTCAAATTTTTGTTGTCAGAAATTCCGATGGGAAATGTCCGATGGAGCCTACACACGGTCGGAATTTCCGACAACAATCTCCCATCGAACATTTGTTATCGGAAATTCTGATCGTGTGTACGCAGCATAAAGCCCTGTACACACGATCGCACATTCCAACAACAAAATCCATCAGATTTTTTCCGACAGATGTTGGCTCAAACTTGTTTTGCATACACACGGTCGCACAAATGTTGTCGGAAATTCCGAACGTTAGGAACGCGGTGACGTACAACACGTACGACGAGCCGAGAAAAATGAAGTTCAATAGCCAGTGCGGCTCTTCTGCTTGATTCCAAGCATGCGTGGCACTTTGTTTGTTGGAATTGTCCACACACGATTGGAATTTACGTGAACGGATTTTGTTGTCGGAAAATTTTATAGCCTGCTCTCAAACTTTGTGTGTCGGAAATTCCAATGGAAAAAGTCAGATGGAGCCTACACAAGGTCGAAATTTCTGACAACCGCCAAGCTCCGATCACACATTTTCTATCGGAAAGTCTGATCGTGTGTATGGGACATTAGACTGCAAATGGGCACAGTGAGGCTGCAAATGGGCACAGTGAGGCTGCAAATGGGCACAGTGAGGCTGCAGAGGGGCATTGTTTTTCCCAGTAGCTGCTGCATTTTCTCACCCTAGGCTTATACTCGAGTCACTATGTTTTCCCAGTTTTTTGTGGTAAAATTAGGTGCCTCGGCTTATATTCGGGTCGGCCTATAAGCGAGTTCATACGGTAGTTAGTTAATATTTGGAATTTTCAGATTTTCGTTCTTTCAAATTTTCGGATTTTTTCTTATTTTCCTATTTTTCAAATTTTCAAATTTACGAATTTGCAAATTTTCGAATTTACGAGTTGCGATCATAACGAATGACCCTAAAACGAAAAAAAAAAAAATCAAAGAAAAATGAACAAATTTTTCGGCAGTGCACGTGTCCTGCTTCTGGACACAACTGCTTGACGAGAAAACACTTGAGGCGTGCAAATGCGCCTATATGCCTATAAATGCCTAAACGCTAGCTGTGTTTAGCGCTTGAGTGTTTATTAATTCGAATGGCCAGAATAAATTCATATTCTGGCTAATAAAATCCATAAATGCTCAAAGAGCTTGACGTGCCTATACACATTTAAATGCATGAGCAAAATGAAAAGGCGTTAAGAGGAGCTGAGCAAATAATAAATGATGTTAAGATCAATGACGTGTATTGTCACAGTTGTTTACAAAAAGTTTGGTTCAAACTTGGTTCAAAGTTTGGTTCAAACAGATGGTTCAAATCACGGCTGGTTCATCAGGGACCTGGGATCTCTGGTTTAGCAGATTTAAACCTCCATCTATGGGCAGGCTGATTGTACCCAAGTTGATCCATTGATTGACTTGGATACAACCAGCATGCTGGATTTTTACATGCTAACCCCCCCCCCCCCACACACACACACACACACACACACACACACACACTGGGAGAACACATTAGCTCCACAAGAGGGATTCCACTGTCAGGAATCAAGCTATTTTCTTTCCTGCAACCCATGGTTGCAGGAAAGAACATCGCATCATCTATGGCCTGTCTAAGTTAGGGGCCCCATCAGAAATTTGCTATGAAACCCCACAATACATAGTTACATCCCTGAGTGTAGTTAGTGTTGTTAGTTTGGGCTTTATACACTTTAGTGCTCAGCCTTGGGTAAAATAATTTTAACATGTTGTCCACTCTGCACCCCACTCTGCACCACTTTTTAACAGTTGGCATACATTATGCAATCTGATTTTACAATCCCTTTACAATCTCATATACATTTATCAATACTATGTAATATCCACCCAATTTCTTTCCAAGTAGTTTTTAGGTAGATCTAATTTTCAATCACATTGTATGGTGTATGGCCTGTATAAAGCACGGTCCTTCCCACGGTCCCTCTCAAGTAAGAATAGACTTTATTATGAACTGCTTTTTATGTAGTTTTTGACTCACTGGTTTCTCCGGTTAGTAGTAACCCCTGTCATGTCACAGGCTGAAGGCGTGTATTGTGTACAGTGTGGTGTTGTCGGGTTGCTCGGTGACGGTCACCAGGGAGACTCAGGTTAGCGTTGTCAGGACAGAGCTGTGTGTTCTGGGTACTGAAGCCTCCAGCCAAGGGTCTTGGGTTTCCCTGTGAGTCACATTGGTCACGGCACCGGGTGACAGATGGCGTCCAGGAGTGCCGGCACATTGATCACCCACAACAATGCCACCTACATCCCACCTGCTCTCATGCCTGGGTAAGTGTCAGTGGATGACATGTGCTCCATGTCTGCACACCTAAAGGACAACTGATCCCTCTCCCCTCCCCACCTGCTCACTGCCTAATGCACTATATACACAGACCTGAATGAGGGGAAGGAAAGTGTATTAGCTCTGACATATACCGTAGTGCTGTACAAAGATCACTGAGCCAGTCACATTCTCTGTACCAGAGGAGCTTACACTCTAATGCCTCACCACACATACAATAGTATTATACTTTTATATAGCTCTATCATATGCTACAGTGTTGTACAGTAAACACATTTCCCATCAGACTCTCACCAGAAGAGCTTACACTCTAATGTCACACACAAATATTTTTTTTTTTATACATTTATATAGCTCTGACATATACCACAGCACTGTACAGAAAACACTATGCCAGTAACATCACTGTCTGTACCAGAAGAGCTTACACTCTAATGTCCTCCCACAGTCACACACTACTATCATACATTTATATAGCTCTGACATATTCCATGGTGCTGTACAGAGATTACTAAGCCAGTCACATTCTCTGCACCAGAAGAGCTTACATTCTAATGTTCCCACCACAGTCACACACAATATTATTATACATTAGTATAGCTCTGACATATACCACAGTGCTGCTACTAAGCCGGTAACATTCTCTGTATCAGAGGAGCTTACACTCTAATGTCCTCCCACAGTCACACACTACTATTATACATTTATATAGCTCTGACATATACCACAGCACTGTATAGAAAACACTAGGCCAGTAACATCACTGTCTGTACCAGAAGAGATTACACTCTAATGTCCTCCCACAGTCATACACTATTATTATTGTACATTTATATAGCTCTGACATATACCGCAGTGTTGTACAGAGAACACTGAGTCAGTCCCATCAGAAGAGCTTGCACTTTAATATTTCTACCATAGTCATACACTATTATTATATATTTATTTAGGTCTCACATA
Source organism: Lithobates septentrionalis (assembly GCA_037952835.1). NCBI lineage: Eukaryota > Metazoa > Chordata > Amphibia > Anura > Ranidae > Lithobates > Lithobates septentrionalis. The sequence continues at coordinate 181,014 of JBBDGP010001460.1, forward strand.
TTCCAGTGTTGTTCAAAACACTGAGCAATTTACACATCCATAGCAAAGGGTGTATTTATAAAAATAAAATAAAAAAAATGCATAGTAATTCAACCAGTGAAAGTTCATGTACATTCGTTCTGTGTGAATGGGGCAAAAAAAAAAATGTTATTAGGTTTTTCCTGTGCTTGTTGAATGTTTTTTAATTGATTTAAAATGGAAAAATAAAACATTTGTCCACTAGATGGTGCTAACTATTACAGGAAAGTCCAATATGTGGCGCCATATAGTGGCCAAATGCAGTATATTCCATTTTAAATCAATGAAAAAAATTCGATCCACACAGGAAATAGTCTAATAAGATTCATTTTTGCCCAATTCACACAGAATGAGGGTTACTAGGGTTGGTGTCACCTGGTGCGGAAATACCATGTTTTACCGCACCACCACAGCTCTCACTTCCTAGCCTGCTACCGTGCTCTGTCCTGTCGCTGTGGAGTGACAGCAGAAGCAGGACAGAGCAGTAGACACTTGGCAGGGTAGCGCATAAGGCTCTCTCTTGTCTAACCTGCCACAATACACTTGATGGTGTCACCCAAGACTCAACCACACCCCCACTACAACCCCCCCCCCCCCCCACAGGGGGAGAGCACAACGCGATCAAGGGTAGGTGTGACCGAATTGTGCTGTCAATGGGAGGGCCATACAAAGGCATTGTTAACCACTTGACAACTGGGCACTTAAACCCCCTTCGTGACCAGACCAATTTTCAGCTTTCAGCGCTCTCACTCTTTGAATGACAATTACTCAGTCATGTAATACTGTACCCAAATGAATTTTGTGTCCTATTTTTCATACAAATAGAGCTTTCTTTTGGTGGTATTTGATCACCTCTGGGCTTTTTATTTTTTGCGCTATAAATGAAAAAAGACCGAAAATTTTGAAAAAAAACACATTTTTCTTCGTTTCTGTGATAAAATTTTGCAAAATATTAATTTTTCGTCATAAATTTTGGCCACAATTTATACTGCTACATATCTTTGGTGAAAATAACCAAAATTAGTGGATATTATTTGGTCTTTGTGAGAGTTAGAGAGTCCACAAGTTATGGTGCAAATCATAAAAAATTGATCACATCTGAAAGTACAAATACCCCCCAAATGACCCCTTTTTTGAAAGTAGACATTCCAAGGTATTTAGTAAGATGCATGCTGAGGTTTTTGATGTTGTCATTTTTTCCCACAATTCTTTGCAAAATGAAGATCCCCCCCCCCCCCCCACAAAATTGTCATTGTAATAGGTTATTTCTCTCACATGGCATGTGTATACCACAAATAACGCCCCAAAATACATTCTGCTACTCCTCCTGAGTATTACGATACCACATGTGTGGGACTTTTTCACAGCCTGGCCACATACAGAGACCCAACATGCAGGGAGCACCATCAGGTGTTCTAGGAGCATAAATTACACATCTAACTTGTTGACTACCTATTACACTTTTGAAGGCCCTGGAGCACCAGGACAATGACATGTGACACTGATGTGGCCCTGATGACAGATGGCACTGATACGTGGCACTGATGTGGCACCGATGACAGATGGCACTGATACGTGGCACTGACACTGATGTGGCACTGATGACAGATGGCACTGATACGTGGCACTGATGACAGATGGCACTAATACATGGCACTGAAAACAGATGGCACTAATACGTGGCACTGACAGATGGCACTAATACGTGGCACTGATGACACGTGACACTGATGACAAATGGCACTAATATGTGGCACTGATGACACGTGGCACTGATGACAGATGGCACTAATACGTGGCACTGATGACAGATGGCACTAATACGTGGCACTGATCACAGATCGCACTAATATGTGGCACTGATGACACTGATGACAGATGGCACTGATACGTGGCACTGATGACACGTGACACTAATGACAGATGGCACTGATGACAGATGGCACTGATGACAGGTGGCACTGATGACAGATGGCACTGATGACAGATGGAACTTATACGTGGCACTGGGGACAGATGGTAGTGGGGACAGATGGCAGGGACATGACAGCAGGGACATGATGACAGGGTCATGACAGCAGGGACATGATGACAGGGACAGATGACAGGGACATGATGACAGGGACAGATGACAGGGACATGATGACAGAGACAGATGACAGGGACATGATGACAGGGACATGATGGCAGGGACAGATGACAGGGACAGATGACAGGGACAGATCAGATGACAGGGACAAATGACAGGGACAGATGACAGGGACATGATGACAGGGACAGATGACAGGGACATGATGACAGAGACAGATGACAGGGACATGATGACAGGGACATGATGGCAGGGACAGATGACAGGGACAGATGACAGGGACATGATGACAGAGACAGATGACAGGGACATGATGACAGGGACATGATGGCAGGGACAGATGACAGGGACAGATGACAGGGACAGATCAGATGACAGGGACAAATGACAGGGACAGATGTCAGTGAGGACACTTTATTTTTATTTTTTTTCACTTACCGCCGCAGCGGTTCGCTCTCCCTCCTCACACGCTGTCTCTGTGTGAGGAGGCAGAGCCGCAAAACACCGGCGATGAGAAATGATCTCATATGTTTACATATGAGATCATTTCTCATTGGCACCGCCGATCGCGCTGAAAACGGCCGCTAGGATTGGCCGTTTTCAGCGATCTGTGACTTGCTGTGTCCGAGGGACACGGCCAGCACAAAACTTCCTCGATGCACGCCCGCGGGAGCGCGCAACGCGGAAGTAAACAGGAGGCCGTCCAGGGACGGCCTCCCGGCAATTAGCGTCCGCGCTGTAGCCGTCTTTCGGCTATAGCGCGGACGCCTAGTGGTTAAATACCATGAGTGCATTATGCACAGGGTTCAGAAGTACACTACAGAGTGCAGCGTTCAGGAATGTGATACAAACAGGGCCCAGAAGTTTGCTATGTACTCTAGTGTCACCCCTCTGACGGGTGTCGGCCGCACCCCCGCACCCCCATAGCAACGCCACAGGGTGCAGGGCCCAGAAGTTTGCTATGTACAGGGTGCAGGGCCCAGAAGTTTGCTATGTACAGGGTGCAGGGCTCAGAAGTTTGCTATGTACAGGGTGCAAGGCTCAGAAGTTTGCTATGTACAGGGTGCAGGGCTCAGAAGTTTGCTATGTACAGGGTGCAGGGCTCAGAAGTTTGCTATGTACAGGGTGCAGGGCTCAGAAGTTTGCTATGTACAGGGTGCAGGGCTCAGAAGTTTGCTATGTACAGGGTGCAGGGCTCAGAAGTTTGCTATGTACAGGGTGCAGGGCTCAGAAGTTTGCTATGTACAGGGTGCAGGGCTCAGAAGTTTGCTATGTACAGGGTGCAAGGCCCAGACATTTGCTATGTACAGGGTGCAGGGCTCAGAAGTTTGCTATGTACAGGGTGCAGGGCTCAGAAGTTTGCTATGTACAGGGTGCAGGGCTCAGAAGTTTGCTATGTACAGGGTGCAGGGCTCAGAAGTTTGCTATGTACAGGGTGCAGGGCTCAGAAGTTTGCTATGTACAGGGTGCAGGGCTCAGAAGTTTGCTATGTACAGGGTGCAAGGCCCAGACATTTGCTATGTACAGGGTGCAGGGCTCAGAAGTTTGCTATGTACAGGGTGCAGGGCTCAGAAGTTTGCTATGTACAGGGTGCAGGGCTCAGAAGTTTGCTATGTACAGGGTGCAGGGCTCAGAAGTTTGCTATGTACAGGGTGCAGGGCTCAGAAGTTTGCAATGTACAGGGTGCAGGGCTCAGAAGTTTGCTATGTACAGGGTGCAGGGCTCAGAAGTTTGCTATGTACAGGGTGCAGGGCTCAGAAGTTTGCTATGTACAGGGTGCAAGGCCCAGACATTTGCTATGTACAGGGTGCAGGGCTCAGAAGTTTGCTATGTACAGGGTGCAGGGCTCAGAAGTTTGCTATGTACAGGGTGCAGGGCTCAGAAGTTTGCTATGTACAGGGTGCAGGGCTCAGAAGTTTGCTATGTACAGGGTGCAGGGCTCAGAAGTTTGCTATGTACAGGGTGCAGGGCTCAGAAGTTTGCTATGTACAGGGTGCAGGGCTCAGAAGTTTGCTATGTACAGGGTGCAGGGCTCAGAAGTTTGCTATGTACAGGGTGCAGGGCTCAGAAGTTTGCTATGTACAGGGTGCAAGGCCCAGACATTTGCTATGTACAGGGTGCAGGGCTCAGAAGTTTGCTATGTACAGGGTGCAGGGCTCAGAAGTTTGCTATGTACAGGGTGCAGGGCTCAGAAGTTTGCTATGTACAGGGTGCAGGGCTCAGAAGTTTGCTATGTACAGGGTGCAAGGCCCAGACATTTGCTATGTACAGGGTGCAGAGCTCAGAAGTTTGCTATGTACAGGGTGCAGGGCCCAGAAGTTTGCAATGTACAGGGTTCAGGCCCAGAAGTTTGCTATGTACAGGGTGCAGGGCTCAGAAGTTTGCTATGTACAGGGTGCAAGGCCCAGAAGTTTGCTATGTACAGGGTGCAAGGCCCAGAAGTTTGCTATGTACAGGGTGCAAGGTTCAGAAGTTTGCTATGTAGAGGGTGCAGGGCTCAGAAGCTCTGGTGTCACCCCTCTGACGGGTGTCGGCCGCACCCCCGCACCCCCATAGCAACGCCACTGTCCCTAAGGGTCCCTTTTACACCTTTGTGAATGATCCCCATGATTATATTGCCATCATTAAAGACTGCAGAGAGTGGACAATATCGAGGCAGGCCCGGTCTGGTAGACCTTGCAGTGAGATTGAAGGATCAGTATGGCCACACTGTAAGGCAGAAAGCAGGTCTGCGGTCATCTTCATCCACTATATAATTACTACCTACTGTATACATAGAAGCAAGGTGTGATATACAGGAATGTGATCATTTCATCTTCATTACCCTGATCCTTTACAATGCGAACCTAACACCGATTAGAACCACGCAGTCTCCTTTCAGAGCATTGTGTTCTAATTCTAAGTCATTTGTAGCAGAGATCTCAGGGAATAGATAGGATTGTGCAATCAGAGGAAGAAAAAACATGTTCACATACTACGGTTTGAAAAAGATCCCTTGTAGTATTGTGTGTGCACTACCGCCCCCTGCTGTCACATTGACATGATGTCATATTATCCTTTAATTCATCCCAGATGTGCCCCCCCCCCCCCCCCCGGTCCTTGTCTGGTAGGTCTGATGTGATCACCTTCCTGCCAAATTCTTTATATATGAAGAAAGATTTTTACTGCAGTCCGACTTCCATCCAAATTCTACTTGATTGCATTTGTGATTTTTAAAGACGAGCTTTTATCAGTATAACCAAAATGTGTACATTGCATAGTATTGTCTGCAAATAATAGGAACCAGAAAAGAAACACACAGCTAATAATTGCTCTTCCTCCCTACATTGGTGGTCAGTCAGTGTGGTGCTCCTCGTACATTGGTGGTCAGTGTAGTGCCCCCTTTCATTAGTGGATAGTTTAGTACCTCCTTGCATTGGGGGTCAGTGTAGTGTTCTCGTACATTGGGGGTCAGTGTAGTGCCCCGTACATTGGTGGTCAGTGTAGTATCCTTGTACATTGGTGGTCAGTGTAGTGCCCCCCGTACATTGGTGGTCAGTGTAGTGCCCCCGTACATTGGTGGTCAGTGTAGTGCCCCCGTACATTGGTGGTCAGTGTAGTATCCTTGTACATTGGTGGTCAGTGTAGTGCCCCCCGTACATTGGTGGTCAGTGTAGTGCCCCCGTACATAGGTGGTCAGTGTAGTGTCCTTGTACATTGGTGGTCAGTGTAGTATCCTTGTACATTGGTGGTCAGTGTAGTGCCCCCGTACATTGGTGGTCAGTGTAGTGCCCTTGTACATTGGTGGTCAGTGTAGTGTCCTCGTACATTGGTGGTCAGTGTAGTGTCCTTGTACATTGGTGGTCAGTGTAGTGTCCTCGTACATTGGTGGTCAGTGTAGTGTTCTCGTACATTGGTGGTCAGTGGTGTAGTGTCCTCGTACATTGGTGGTCAGTGTAGTGCCCCCGTACATTGGTGGTCAGTATAGTGCCCTCGTACATTGGTGGTCAGTGGTGTAGTGTCCTCGTACATTGGTGGTCAGTGTAGTGTCCTTGTACATTGGTGGTCAGTGTAGTGTCCTCGTACATTGGTGGTCAGTGTAGTGCCCTCGTACATTGGTGGTCAGTGGTGTAGTGTCCTCGTACATTGGTGGTCAGTGTAGTGCCCTCGTACATTGGTGGTCAGTGTAGTGCCCCCGTACATTGGTGGTCAGTGTAGTACCCCTGTACATTGGTGGTCAGTGTAGTAGCCCAGTACATTGGTGTTCATTGTAGTACCCCTGTACATTGGTGGTCAGAGTAGTACCCCTGTACATTGGTGGTCAGTGTAGTGTCCCCGTACATTGGTGGTCAGTGTAGTACCCCCGTACATTGGTGGTCAGTGTAGTGTCCCCGTACATTGGTGGTCAGTGTAGTGTCCTCGTACATCGGTGGTCAGTGTAGTGTCCTCGTACATCGGTGGTCAGTGTAGTGTCCTCGTACATTGATGATCAGTGTAGTGCCCCCGTACATTGGTGGTCAGTGTAGTGCCCCCGTACATTGGTGGTCAGTGTAGTGTCCCCGTACATTGGTGGTCAATGTAGTGTCCCCGTACATTGGTGGTCAGTGTAGTGTCCCCGTACATTGGTGGTCAGTGTAGTGCCCCGTACATTGGTGGTCAGTGTAGTGTCCCCGTACATTGGTGGTCAGTGTAGTGTCCCCGTACATTGGTGGTCAGTGTAGTGTCCCCGTACATTGGTGGTCAGTGTAGTGCCCCGTACATTGGTGGTCAGTGTAGTGCCCCGTACATTGGTGGTCAGTGTAGTGCCCCGTACATTGGTGGTCAGTGTAGTGCCCCGTACATTGGTGGTCAGTGTAGTGCCCCGTACATTGGTGGTCAGTGTAGTGCCCCGTACATTGGTGGTCAGTGTAGTGCCCCCGTACATTGGTGGTCAGTGTAGTGCCCCGTACATTGGTGGTCAGTGTAGTGTCCCCGTACATTGGTGGTCAGTGTAGTGCCCCTGTACATTGGTGTTCAGCGTAGTACCCCTGTACATTGGTGGTCAGTGTAGTGCCCTCGTACATTGGTGGTCAGTGTAGTGTCCTTGTACATTGGTGGTCAGTGTAGTGTCCTCGTACATTGGTGGTCAGTGTAGTGCCCTCGTACATTGGTGGTCAGTGTAGTGTCCTTGTACATTGGTGGTCAGTGGTGTAGTGTCCTCGTACATTGGTGGTCAGTGTAGTGTCCTTGTACATTGGTGGTCAGTGTAGTGCCCCCGTACATTGGTGGTCAGTGTAGTGCCCTCGTACATTGGTGGTCAGTGTAGTGTCCTCGTACATTGGTGGTCAGTGTAGTATCCTTGTACATTGGTGGTCAGTGTAGTGTCCTCGTAAATTGGTGGTCAGTGTAGTGTTCTCGTACCTTGGTGGTCAGTGGTGTAGTGTCCTCGTACATTGGTGGTCAGTGTAGTGTCCTCGTACATTGGTGGTCAGTGTAGTGTCCTTGTACATTGGTGGTCAGTGTAGTGTCCTCGTACATTGGTGGTCAGTGTAGTGTCCTTGTACATTGGTGGTCAGTGTAGTGTCCTCGTACATTGGTGGTCAGTGTAGTGTCCTTGTACATTGGTGGTCAGTGTAGTGTCCCCGTACATTGGTGGTCAGTGTAGTGTCCCCGTACATTGGTGGTCAGTGTAGTGTCCCCGTACATTGGTGGTCAGTGTAGTGCCCCGTACATTGGTGGTCAGTGTAGTGCCCCCGTACATTGGTGGTCAGTGTAGTGTCCCCGTACATTGGTGGTCAATGTAGTGTCCCCGTACATTGGTGGTCAGTGTAGTGTCCCCGTACATTGGTGGTCAGTGTAGTGCCCCGTACATTGGTGGTCAGTGTAGTGTCCCCGTACATTGGTGGTCAGTGTAGTGTCCCCGTACATTGGTGGTCAGTGTAGTGTCCCCGTACATTGGTGGTCAGTGTAGTGCCCCGTACATTGGTGGTCAGTGTAGTGCCCCGTACATTGGTGGTCAGTGTAGTGCCCCGTACATTGGTGGTCAGTGTAGTGCCCCCGTACATTGGTGGTCAGTGTAGTGCCCCGTACATTGGTGGTCAGTGTAGTGCCCCCGTACATTGGTGGTCAGTGTAGTGTCCCCGTACATTGGTGGTCAGTGTAGTGTCCCCGTACATTGGTGGTCAGTGTAGTGTCCCCGTACATTGGTGGTCAGTGTAGTGCCCCGTACATTGGTGGTCAGTGTAGTGCCCCGTACATTGGTGGTCAGTGTAGTGCCCCGTACATTGGTGGTCAGTGTAGTGCCCCCGTACATTGGTGGTCAGTGTAGTGCCCCGTACATTGGTGGTCAGTGTAGTGCCCCGTACATTGGTGGTCAGTGTAGTGCCCCCGTACATTGGTGGTCAGTGTAGTGCCCCGTACATTGGTGGTCAGTGTAGTGTCCCCGTACATTGGTGGTCAGTGTAGTGCCCCTGTACATTGGTGTTCAGCGTAGTACCCCTGTACATTGGTGGTCAGTGTAGTGCCCTCGTACATTGGTGGTCAGTGTAGTGTCCTTGTACATTGGTGGTCAGTGTAGTGTCCTCGTACATTGGTGGTCAGTGTAGTGCCCCCGTACATTGGTGGTCAGTGTAGTGTCCTTGTACATTGGTGGTCAGTGTAGTGTTCTCGTACATTGGTGGTCAGTGGTGTAGTGTCCTCGTACATTGGTGGTCAGTGTAGTGTCCTTGTACATTGGTGGTCAGTGTAGTGCCCCCGTACATTGGTGGTCAGTGTAGTGCCCTCGTACATTGGTGGTCAGTGTAGTGTCCTCGTACATTGGTGGTCAGTGTAGTATCCTTGTACATTGGTGGTCAGTGTAGTGTCCTCGTAAATTGGTGGTCAGTGTAGTGTTCTCGTACATTGGTGGTCAGTGGTGTAGTGTCCTCGTACATTGGTGGTCAGTGTAGTGTCCTTGTACATTGGTGGTCAGTGTAGTGTCCTCGTACATTGGTGGTCAGTGTAGTGTCCTTGTACATTGGTGGTCAGTGTAGTGTCCTCGTACATTGGTGGTCAGTGTAGTGTCCTTGTACATTGGTGGTCAGTGTAGTGTCCCCGTACATTGGTGGTCAGTGTAGTGTCCCCGTACATTGGTGGTCAGTGTAGTGTCCCCGTACATTGGTGGTCAGTGTAGTGCCCCGTACATTGGTGGTCAGTGTAGTGCCCCGTACATTGGTGGTCAGTGTAGTGCCCCGTACATTGGTGGTCAGTGTAGTGCCCCCGTACATTGGTGGTCAGTGTAGTGTCCCCGTACATTGGTGGTCAGTGTAGTGCCCCTGTACATTGGTGGTCAGTGTAGTGTCCCCGTACATTGGTGGTCAGTGTAGTGTCCCCGTACATTGGTGGTCAGTGTAGTGTCCCCGTACATTGGTGGTCAGTGTAGTGTCCCCGTACATTGGTGTTCAGCGTAGTACCCCTGTACATTGGTGGTCAGTGTAGTGCCCCCGTACATTGGTGGTCAGTGTAGTGTCCTTGTACATTGGTGGTCAGTGTAGTGTCCTCGTACATTGGTGGTCAGTGTAGTGTCCTTGTACATTGGTGGTCAGTGTAGTGTCCTCGTACATTGGTGGTCAGTGTAGTGTTCTCGTACATTGGTGGTCAGTGGTGTAGTGTCCTCGTACATTGGTGGTCAGTGTAGTGTCCTTGTACATTGGTGGTCAGTGTAGTGCCCCCGTACATTGGTGGTCAGTGTAGTGCCCTCGTACATTGGTGGTCAGTGTAGTGTCCTCGTACATTGGTGGTCAGTGTAGTATCCTTGTACATTGGTGGTCAGTGTAGTGTCCTCGTAAATTGGTGGTCAGTGTAGTGTTCTCGTACATTGGTGGTCAGTGGTGTAGTGTCCTCGTACATTGGTGGTCAGTGTAGTGTCCTTGTACATTGGTGTCAGTGTAGTGTCCTCGTACATTGGTGGTCAGTGTAGTGTCCTTGTACATTGGTGGTCAGTGTAGTGTCCTCGTACATTGGTGGTCAGTGTAGTGTTCTCGTACATTGGTGGTCAGTGGTGTAGTGTCCTCGTACATTGGTGGTCAGTGTAGTGTCCTTGTACATTGGTGGTCAGTGTAGTGTCCTCGTACATTGGTGGTCAGTGTAGTGTCCTTGTACATTGGTGGTCAGTGTAGTGCCCCCGTACATTGGTGGTCAGTGTAGTACCCCTGTACATTGGTGGTCAGTGTAGTGCCCTCGTACATTGGTGGTCAGTGTAGTAGCCCAGTACATTGGTGTTCATTGTAGTACCCCCGTACATTGGTGGTCAGAGTAGTACCCCTGTACATTGGTGGTCAGTGTAGTGCCCCCGTACATTGGTGTTCAGTGTAGTACCCCTGTACATTGGTGGTCAGTGTAGTGTCCCCGTACATTGGTGGTCAGTGTAGTACCCCCGTACATTGGTGGTCAGTGTAGTGTCCCCGTACATTGGTGGTCAGTGTAGTGCCCCCGTACATTGGTGTTCAGTGTAGTACCCCTGTACATTGGTGGTCAGTGTAGTGTCCCCGTACATTGGTGGTCAGTGTAGTGTCCTCGTACATCGGTGGTCAGTGTAGTGCCCTTGTACATCGGTGGTCAGTGTAGTGTCCTTGTACATTGGTGGTCAGTGTAGTGCCCCCATACATTGGTGGTCAGTGTAGTGCCCCCGTACATTGGTGGTCAGTGTAGTACCCCTGTACATTGGTGGTCAGTGTAGTGCCCTCGTACATTGGTGGTCAGTGTAATAGCCCAGTACATTGGTGTTCATTGTAGTACCCCCGTACATTGGTGGTCAGAGTAGTACCCCTGTACATTGGTGGTCAGTGTAGTGCCCCCGTACATTGGTGTTCAGTGTAGTACCCCTGTACATTGGTGGTCAGTGTAGTGTCCCCGTACATTGGTGGTCAGTGTAGTACCCCTGTACATTGGTGGTCAGTGTAGTGCCCCCGTACATTGGTGTTCAGTGTAGTACCCCTGTACATTGGTGGTCAGTGTAGTGTCCCCGTACATTGGTGGTCAGTGTAGTACCCCCGTACATTGGTGGTCAGTGTAGTGTCCCCGTACATTGGTGGTCAGTGTAGTGTCCTCGTACATCGGTGGTCAGTGTAGTGCCCTTGTACATCGGTGGTCAGTGTAGTGTCCTCGTACATTGATGATCAGTGTAGTGCCCCCGTACATTGGTGGTCAGTGTAGTGCCCCCGTACATTGGTGGTCAGTGTAGTGTCCCCGTACATTGGTGGTCAATGTAGTGTCCCCGTACATTGGTGGTCAGTGTAGTGTCCCCGTACATTGGTGGTCAGTGTAGTGTCCCCGTACATTGGTGGTCAGTGTAGTGTCCCCGTACATTGGTGGTCAGTGTAGTGTCCCCGTACATTGGTGGTCAGTGTTGTGCCCCGTACATTGGTGGTCAGTGTAGTGCCCCGTACATTGGTGGTCAGTGTAGTGCCCCGTACATTGGTGGTCAGTGTAGTGCCCCGTACATTGGTGGTCAGTGTAGTGTCCCCGTACATTGGTGGTCAGTGTAGTGCCCCGTACATTGGTGGTCAGTGTAGTGCCCCGTACATTGGTGGTCAGTGTAGTGCCCCGTACATTGGTGGTCAGTGTAGTGTCCCCGTACATTGGTGGTCAGTGTAGTGTCCCCGTACATTGGTGGTCAGTGTAGTACCCCCGTACATTGGTGGTCAGTGTAGTGTCCCCGTACATTGGTGGTCAGTGTAGTGCCCCCGTACATTGGTGTTCAGTGTAGTACCCCTGTACATTGGTGGTCAGTGTAGTGCCCCCGTACATTGGTGTTCAGTGTAGTACCCCTGTACATTGGTGGTCAGTGTAGTGTCCCCGTACATTGGTGGTCAGTGTAGTACCCCCGTACATTGGTGGTCAGTGTAGTGTCCCCGTACATTGGTGGTCAGTGTAGTGTCCTCGTACATCGGTGGTCAGTGTAGTGCCCTTGTACATCGGTGGTCAGTGTAGTGTCCTCGTACATTGATGATCAGTGTAGTGCCCCCGTACATTGGTGGTCAGTGTAGTGTCCCCGTACATTGGTGGTCAGTGTAGTGTCCCCGTACATTGGTGGTCAATGTAGTGTCCCCGTACATTGGTGGTCAGTGTAGTGTCCCCGTACATTGGTGGTCAGTGTAGTGTCCCCGTACATTGGTGGTCAGTGTTGTGCCCCGTACATTGGTGGTCAGTGTAGTGCCCCGTACATTGGTGGTCAGTGTAGTGCCCCGTACATTGGTGGTCAGTGTAGTGCCCCGTACATTGGTGGTCAGTGTAGTGTCCCCGTACATTGGTGGTCAGTGTAGTGCCCCGTACATTGGTGGTCAGTGTAGTGCCCCGTACATTGGTGGTCAGTGTAGTGCCCCGTACATTGGTGGTCAGTGTAGTGTCCCCGTACATTGGTGGTCAGTGTAGTGTCCCGTACATTGGTGGTCAGTGTAGTGCCCCGTACATTGGTGGTCAGTGTAGTGTCCCCGTACATTGGTGTTCAGCGTAGTACCCCTGTACATTGGTGGTCAGTGTAGTGCCCCCGTACATTGGTGGTCAGTGTAGTGTCCTTGTACATTGGTGGTCAGTGTAGTGTCCTCGTACATTGGTGGTCAGTGTAGTGTCCTTGTACATTGGTGGTCAGTGTAGTGTCCTCGTACATTGGTGGTCAGTGTAGTGTTCTCGTACATTGGTGGTCAGTGGTGTAGTGTCCTCGTACATTGGTGGTCAGTGTAGTGTCCTTGTACATTGGTGGTCAGTGTAGTGCCCCCGTACATTGGTGGTCAGTGTAGTGCCCTCGTACATTGGTGGTCAGTGTAGTGTCCTCGTACATTGGTGGTCAGTGTAGTATCCTTGTACATTGGTGGTCAGTGTAGTGTCCTCGTAAATTGGTGGTCAGTGTAGTGTTCTCGTACATTGGTGGTCAGTGGTGTAGTGTCCTCGTACATTGGTGGTCAGTGTAGTGTCCTTGTACATTGGTGTCAGTGTAGTGTCCTCGTACATTGGTGGTCAGTGTAGTGTCCTTGTACATTGGTGGTCAGTGTAGTGTCCTCGTACATTGGTGGTCAGTGTAGTGTTCTCGTACATTGGTGGTCAGTGGTGTAGTGTCCTCGTACATTGGTGGTCAGTGTAGTGTCCTTGTACATTGGTGGTCAGTGTAGTGTCCTCGTACATTGGTGGTCAGTGTAGTGTCCTTGTACATTGGTGGTCAGTGTAGTGCCCCCGTACATTGGTGGTCAGTGTAGTGCCCCCGTACATTGGTGGTCAGTGTAGTACCCCTGTACATTGGTGGTCAGTGTAGTGCCCTCGTACATTGGTGGTCAGTGTAGTAGCCCAGTACATTGGTGTTCATTGTAGTACCCCCGTACATTGGTGGTCAGAGTAGTACCCCTGTACATTGGTGGTCAGTGTAGTGCCCCCGTACATTGGTGTTCAGTGTAGTACCCCTGTACATTGGTGGTCAGTGTAGTGTCCCCGTACATTGGTGGTCAGTGTAGTACCCCTGTACATTGGTGGTCAGTGTAGTGTCCCCGTACATTGGTGGTCAGTGTAGTGCCCCCGTACATTGGTGTTCAGTGTAGTACCCCTGTACATTGGTGGTCAGTGTAGTGTCCCCGTACATTGGTGGTCAGTGTAGTGTCCTCGTACATCGGTGGTCAGTGTAGTGCCCTTGTACATCGGTGGTCAGTGTAGTGTCCTTGTACATTGGTGGTCAGTGTAGTGCCCCCATACATTGGTGGTCAGTGTAGTGCCCCCGTACATTGGTGGTCAGTGTAGTACCCCTGTACATTGGTGGTCAGTGTAGTGCCCTCGTACATTGGTGGTCAGTGTAATAGCCCAGTACATTGGTGTTCATTGTAGTACCCCCGTACATTGGTGGTCAGAGTAGTACCCCTGTACATTGGTGGTCAGTGTAGTGCCCCCGTACATTGGTGTTCAGTGTAGTACCCCTGTACATTGGTGGTCAGTGTAGTGTCCCCGTACATTGGTGGTCAGTGTAGTACCCCTGTACATTGGTGGTCAGTGTAGTGCCCCCGTACATTGGTGTTCAGTGTAGTACCCCTGTACATTGGTGGTCAGTGTAGTGTCCCCGTACATTGGTGGTCAGTGTAGTACCCCCGTACATTGGTGGTCAGTGTAGTGTCCCCGTACATTGGTGGTCAGTGTAGTGTCCTCGTACATCGGTGGTCAGTGTAGTGCCCTTGTACATCGGTGGTCAGTGTAGTGTCCTCGTACATTGATGATCAGTGTAGTGCCCCCGTACATTGGTGGTCAGTGTAGTGCCCCCGTACATTGGTGGTCAGTGTAGTGTCCCCGTACATTGGTGGTCAATGTAGTGTCCCCGTACATTGGTGGTCAGTGTAGTGTCCCCGTACATTGGTGGTCAGTGTAGTGTCCCCGTACATTGGTGGTCAGTGTAGTGTCCCCGTACATTGGTGGTCAGTGTAGTGTCCCCGTACATTGGTGGTCAGTGTTGTGCCCCGTACATTGGTGGTCAGTGTAGTGCCCCGTACATTGGTGGTCAGTGTAGTGCCCCGTACATTGGTGGTCAGTGTAGTGCCCCGTACATTGGTGGTCAGTGTAGTGTCCCCGTACATTGGTGGTCAGTGTAGTGCCCCGTACATTGGTGGTCAGTGTAGTGCCCCGTACATTGGTGGTCAGTGTAGTGCCCCGTACATTGGTGGTCAGTGTAGTGTCCCCGTACATTGGTGGTCAGTGTAGTGTCCCCGTACATTGGTGGTCAGTGTAGTACCCCCGTACATTGGTGGTCAGTGTAGTGTCCCCGTACATTGGTGGTCAGTGTAGTGCCCCCGTACATTGGTGTTCAGTGTAGTACCCCTGTACATTGGTGGTCAGTGTAGTGCCCCCGTACATTGGTGTTCAGTGTAGTACCCCTGTACATTGGTGGTCAGTGTAGTGTCCCCGTACATTGGTGGTCAGTGTAGTACCCCCGTACATTGGTGGTCAGTGTAGTGTCCCCGTACATTGGTGGTCAGTGTAGTGTCCTCGTACATCGGTGGTCAGTGTAGTGCCCTTGTACATCGGTGGTCAGTGTAGTGTCCTCGTACATTGATGATCAGTGTAGTGCCCCCGTACATTGGTGGTCAGTGTAGTGTCCCCGTACATTGGTGGTCAGTGTAGTGTCCCCGTACATTGGTGGTCAATGTAGTGTCCCCGTACATTGGTGGTCAGTGTAGTGTCCCCGTACATTGGTGGTCAGTGTAGTGTCCCCGTACATTGGTGGTCAGTGTTGTGCCCCGTACATTGGTGGTCAGTGTAGTGCCCCGTACATTGGTGGTCAGTGTAGTGCCCCGTACATTGGTGGTCAGTGTAGTGCCCCGTACATTGGTGGTCAGTGTAGTGTCCCCGTACATTGGTGGTCAGTGTAGTGCCCCGTACATTGGTGGTCAGTGTAGTGCCCCGTACATTGGTGGTCAGTGTAGTGCCCCGTACATTGGTGGTCAGTGTAGTGTCCCCGTACATTGGTGGTCAGTGTAGTGTCCCGTACATTGGTGGTCAGTGTAGTGCCCCGTACATTGGTGGTCAGTGTAGTGTCCCCGTACATTGGTGGTCAGTGTAGTGCCCCGTACATTGGTGGTCAGTGTAGTGCCCCGTACATTGGTGGTCAGTGTAGTGTCCCCGTACATTGGTGGTCAGTGTAGTGCCCCCGTACATTGGTGTTCAGTGTAGTACCCCTGTACATTGGTGGTCAGTGTAGTGCCCCCGTACATTGGTGTTCAGTGTAGTACCCCTGTACATTGGTGGTCAGTGTAGTGTCCCCGTACATTGGTGGTCAGTGTAGTACCCCCGTACATTGGTGGTCAGTGTAGTGTCCCCGTACATTGGTGGTCAGTGTAGTGTCCTCATACATCGGTGGTCAGTGTAGTGCCCTTGTACATCGGTGGTCAGTGTAGTGTCCTCGTACATTGATGATCAGTGTAGTGCCCCCGTACATTGGTGGTCAGTGTAGTGCCCCCGTACATTGGTGGTCAGTGTAGTGTCCCCGTACATTGGTGGTCAATGTAGTGTCCCCGTACATTGGTGGTCAGTGTAGTGTCCCCGTACATTGGTGGTCAGTGTAGTGCCCCCGTACATTGGTGGTCAGTGTAGTGTCCCCGTACATTGGTGGTCAATGTAGTGTCCCCGTACATTGGTGGTCAGTGTAGTGTCCCCGTACATTGGTGGTCAGTGTAGTGTCCCCGTACATTGGTGGTCAGTGTAGTGCCCCGTACATTGGTGGTCAGTGTAGTGCCCCGTACATTGGTGGTCAGTGTAGTGTCCCCGTACATTGGTGGTCAATGTAGTGTCCCCGTACATTGGTGGTCAGTGTAGTGTCCCCGTACATTGGTGGTCAGTGTAGTGTCCCCGTACATTGGTGGTCAGTGTAGTGCCCCGTACATTGGTGGTCAGTGTAGTGCCCCGTACATTGGTGGTCAGTGTAGTGTCCCCGTACATTGGTGGTCAGTGTAGTGTCCTCGTACATTGATGATCAGTGTAGTGCCCCCGTACATTGGTGGTCAGTGTAGTGCCCCCGTACATTGGTGGTCAGTGTAGTGTCCCCGTACATTGGTGGTCAATGTAGTGTCCCCGTACATTGGTGGTCAGTGTAGTGTCCCCGTACATTGGTGGTCAGTGTAGTGTCCCCGTACATTGGTGGTCAGTGTTGTGCCCCGTACATTGGTGGTCAGTGTAGTGCCCCGTACATTGGTGGTCAGTGTAGTGCCCCGTACATTGGTGGTCAGTGTAGTGCCCCGTACATTGGTGGTCAGTGTAGTGTCCCCGTACATTGGTGGTCAGTGTAGTGCCCCGTACATTGGTGGTCAGTGTAGTGCCCCGTACATTGGTGGTCAGTGTAGTGCCCCGTACATTG
Organism: Lithobates septentrionalis; assembly: GCA_037952835.1. Lineage (NCBI taxonomy): Eukaryota > Metazoa > Chordata > Amphibia > Anura > Ranidae > Lithobates > Lithobates septentrionalis. The sequence goes on from JBBDGP010001460.1 coordinate 197,933, forward strand.
GTGGTCAGTGTAGTGTCCCCGTACATTGGTGGTCAGTGTAGTGCCCCGTACATTGGTGGTCAGTGTAGTGCCCCGTACATTGGTGGCCAGTGTAGTGTCCCCGTACATTGGTGGTCAGTGTAGTGTCCCCGTACATTGGTGGTCAGTGTGGTTCTCCTGTGGAATTCTGAAGTCATGATGCATTATTGATGGGTCCTCTATAATATAAAGGTTCCTGTATTCAGTCATACGTTGGTTAGCTGAGAAGAATGATCATTATAAGGGTTTGTATTGTGCCCTCCCATGGTGGCAGCGCCCTCTCCTGATGGTGTATACAGAAGCCTGGCACTGAGCGTGAATACCGCGGGGGGGTTATCTGTTGGTGGGGCCCCGGCGGAGAGGATAGAAATGTCTTGAATCTTTCATTAAACCTTGTGTATGGAAGACGTCCTCCCAGACATCCCCCGTAATTGGGCTTTGTTTTATTGGCTGTATAATGAAGCACAGGGGGGCAATCGTGGCTGGCGATGGATGGCAGGCTGGCAGCCCTCTCACCACTCATACTGATGAGGATTGGAATCACATCATTTGTGATAATAGTTCCACACTGGATGGGGGGCCCCTCGGGGGCTCATTTTATTTCTTATTTTAATAGCCGATTTTCCTTCACAGCGGTTATTACAATGATATTCCATGTCAGAGATATTCCCCGCCATCCCTACCGCCTGCAGACCGAACGCTTTTCCTACTACTTAGAAACATTCATAACCTTGCTTTTAAATAGCGCTGTCTGTACCGGGGCTTCTTAAAGCGATTGGAAACGATCACCTTGTAAAATAACCCATTCCGCTTAAAATAGAAATGAAAGGCAAAACATTTTTGTATAGATATAAAAAAACAATAAATACTACGACAGCACCAATACCACTTTTTAAGATCGAGTACAAGTACCGATACTTTTGTATGTCATGTGACATTGGCACTAATATGCTGCACCGATGGGCACTGATAGGTGGCACTGATGTGCACTAATATGTAGAGCCAATGGGCACTGATAGGTAGCACCGATGGGCACTGATAGGTGGCACTGATGAGGCATGGACTGTGTCAGTAGTTTTTTTTTATTTTTATAATTACGCATTACGAAAGTTCGAAAATTTGGAAATCCAAAAATAAGAATGAAAATCCGAAAATTAAAAAAAAATCAAAATTTGAAAATATGAAATAATAACTAACTAATAATAGCTATTACTAACCATTACATTGTAGTTATTGGAATATCCTTTCAAATTTGGCTATTAGTGAACGTAACGAATACAAATTTATCCGAAGTTACAAATAATCCATAATAACGAATGCCGTATCTAAAGTAATGGAACATTACGAATTAATAAAAATAAATAACAATAATAATAACCTATTATTATTATTTAATATTTATTATTATTTTGTTCCGTTCCATTCCTTTAGATGCGGCATACGTTTTTTCGGATAATTCGGAACTTCAGATAAATTTGTATTCGTTACGTTCACTAATAGCCAAATTTGAAAGGAAATTCCAATACCTATAATTTAATAGTTAGTTATTATTTCAAATTTTTGGATGTTCGGATTTTCGTTCCTTTTGAATTTTCAGATTTTTGGATTTTCAAGTTTCCAAGTTTCCGAATTTTCAAATTTTCAAATTCCTGAAATTTCTCATTTAAGAATTTCCGAATATTCTAAAAAATTTGGAAATTCGAAAATTCGTCAATTCGGCTATTTCCGAATTAACAATTTTTTTTAAATTAGTTAAAAAATATATTTAAAACTAAAGGAATTGCAAATGTCTATTTTTTACTTTAAACCAAACAGCACCTCAAAGGGTCACTGGGAGTGTACTTCCTAAACCCTTCACCCTGCAACCCCCCCCCCCGTCATTCCACTTCCTTTAGCACTAATTACATTCCAAATTCCAAAACAACTTTGATACCAATTTAAGTTCTCTTTCAAATTTCTCAATTTTTGAAACAGACTACAACCCAACCAGGTCACATGGTCGTTTTTTTTCCATGCAATCCGGTGCAGGCAAACAGACTGCGTTTGCGACCTGCGTTTTGGGATGTCATTAACACTGCACTAACACCCGCTGCAGATCTGAAAGGCAGTGCAATTTGAATGCGGTGCAGGAAACACACACCGATTGCACTTTTTCCGGCATCGTGTTCTAGTATGAACCGGGGCTAACTGTTCACTGATTGGTTTCTTTTGTTGCTTCAAATTGCTCTCCAAAAACATATATAGGGAATGTAAAGTTATCTTATCATGTGTTTACTTGACTACTCTAAGTTGCTTTGTTGAAACTTTCCTCCCCCAACATTATTGTCTAGGCACAGTGGCCAAGTGGTAAGGCGTTGGTCTCGTAAACCAAAGATCATGGGTTCAATCCCCATCTGTGCCTGAAGCCAATATCTGATGGCAGTGGTTTCTTTATAATGTGTTCCATATAATCTATTATTTATTAACAGGGTAAAATGCTGAGTTACTTAAAAATGCCCTAATAGTATAGACAAGCAGTGGCTTTTGAGAATTGCTCATGTGTCAATATCTACATACTGTATATTAAAAATCTTTTAAACATACAACATAATACAAACATATCTACATATATACAGGAAAAAAAAAATATATATATATATACACAGTATATATATATATATATATATATATATATATATATGTATATATATGTATATGTCTATATATATATATATATATATATATATATATATATATATACTCACTGGTCACTTTATTAGGTTCACCTGTTCAATTTCTTGGTAACACAAATTGCTAATCAGCCAATCAACCCAATGGGCATCAATGGGACTTGTAGTTTTGCAACAGCTGGAGGGCCGCCCATTTGAGACCCCTGGACTAGAGTCACTAGACCAGGGGTCTCGAACTGGCGGCCCTCCAGCTATTGCGGAACTACAAGTCCCATCATGCCTCTGCCTGTGGGAGTCATGCTTGTAACTGTCAGCCTTGCAATGCCTCATGGGACTTGTAGTTTCGCAACAGCTGGAGGGCCGCCCGTTTGAGACCCCTGCACTAGACTGATGTAATATTATAAGACTAGGAAATGTTTTTCAACACATTTACTGTTTTTTTAACGTAGTGCATCAAGACTAAACTAAAATCACACAATTTGAGACAAATATAAGGATTGAACCCAGGGGCGTAACTACCACCAAAGCGACCCATGCGGGTGCTATGGGGCCCCCAGCCGAGTGGGGCCCAGTGAGGATAAGAGCACCGCCGGCACAGTCTCCCAGCCAGGGGAAGAGAGAGGAAAGGAAGAGGTGAGCTGTCCGTATCAGCAGAGAGCTGAATTGCCCGATGTAAGAGCTTTCATTAGAACTTCCAGTGTTCCCGGGGCTTACGTCACATAGCTCGACTTTTTGGCCCGGTGCCTTTGATAGACAGAACGCCGATCCAATGCGGGACATGTGACGTCATCAAAGGCGTCGGGCCAAGAGGTGGGGCTATGTGACGATGAGCCCCGGGAAGACAGGAAATTCAAATGAAAGCTATTACAGCGGGCAATCCCGCTCTCTGCTGATCCGGGTGGCTTGCCTCTTCCTCTGCACAGGTGAGGCTGTATGGGGCACAGGCAGACCAGGCTGTATGGGGCACAGGTCACACTGTATGGGGCACAGGTCACGCTGCATTGGGCACAGGTCACGCTGCATTGGGCACAGGCCACGCTGTATGTGGCACAGGTCACGCTGCATTGACACTAGGGCAGCTGTGGGGGGGGGCTGTTTGCAGGGGGGCCCCATACAACATTTTGCTATGGGGCCCTGCTATTTCTAGTTACGCCCCTGATTGAACCCATGATTTTTGTGTTGCAAGATCAACACCTTACCACTTGGCCACTGTGCCTTCACCTTTCTCACGTCAGACACCAAACACAAACACTATACTGAGACCCAAAGGACACACAGCAGGGACGTTTTACACCCTCTTCCTCATAATAGGGAATGAAAAGTCTTTCTTTTCATATGTTAATGTGGCTGTGCTCACATGTTTTGGTGAAACTTCTTCCCACAATTGACACTCAGAGAGGGCACAGTGGCCAAGTGGAGGGTTGTTCGGATGCATGTGGGTGCATTTGTCTGGCAAGACCAACATGTGTATCTTGGGCATGTACCAAGGGGATGCTTTGCTAAGATACCCCTGCCGATCTAAGTGCCTCTTATATTATTATGAAATCCTTTCATTCCGGTAGCCCTCGATAAGCATGTGTTTTCCTGATAAATGGGACTAGACTGATGCATTATTATAATACTAGGAAATGTTTTTTATCACATTTACTGTTTTTTTATTTAGTGCATCATGACTAAACTAAAATCACAAGATTTCAGGCAATTGCCTAGAACAGGAACAGATGGGGATTGAGGCCATTATCCTTGAGTTGTTGGGACCAAAGCCTTGCCACTTGGCCACTGTACCCTCAACTATAGCAAGCTTAGGTCTAATAGACAGTATATTGAGGTTTGTAGGAGACCTGGCCGGCTAATTGAAAAGTCTGAATCCTTCAGGTGGGCTATTTACTTTAAACCATAACTACTTGGCTGTCTTTAGATTCTTTATTGAAAACTTCCATACCCAAGAGCCACTTGAGGAAGGCACCATGGCCAAGTGGTAAGGTGGGGATCTTAGAACCCACATTTGACTGGAGGCATAGGCTAGCTGTGTAGCCTAGAAGCTCCCAACAGTGTAAGAAATGCTCAGAGGATGTAGATAGTGTTTAATGCCCCCCCTTTACATATTCTAGAATGTTTTACCTGTCTATTCTTTGCTCTTTGATCTACTTGTAACTGACAAATCAATAAACCCGCGCCTCGGACTAACCAAGAAAAATGACAAATTATACAAAAACTTTCCATATATGTACTAATCGCTGCTACCCTTACACCCCCAGTGTATAAGTGCTATATTATATAGCCCAATGTAGCGGCGCTAGGTGAAAAATCAGGTTTTTCAAAACAACTTAAACCAGTGTTTCAATGTAAATCAGCAAAAACAATATAATATAAATCATAAGCGGAAGTGTTTTTAATAAAGTGAGGATTTTACACAATGCAAGCTTTTCTTCCTTTTTGGTGACGCCTAATTTGGGAGAGTGATTTTCTTTGGAGGAGAGAGAGCTACTGGTCCGGGGTCCCCCTCCCTTAAAGGGGAAAAGGGCTGTATGACCCACATTACAATAGACTAGAGGGTCATGACGATCCGGTGAGTGGTCTGTGTTAAAGGATGAAATACATGTGTAGCGGTGTAGTTGCCACTAGTAACAAACATCCACCAATTCATCCCGCTGCCAGACTCCCAAACATCACTTGCAGAGACAATTAACGGTCTTTTTCTGGTTTTGTTTTTGTTTATTGGGGGGGGGTACAACTTGGTTGGGGAAGAGGTTATATGGGATGCCCGTAGGATAGTTCATTTGCCATCATATTTTAAAGATTTCACACACTAGCACATAGTTAGAGCCAGAAGAGATGATGTGCATTTATTAATTGCTATGATCTTCCTCCTGCATCACAATGCAGACTGTTGCTCCTCCTCTGCATAACTCCCGCAAACTATTGTTTCCAGGCATTCCTCACCCATTACCATGTAAGGAATGAGGACATCACTCTTGACCGTGTAAAGGTGATGTTCCCAGAACTCCTCTCCTCCTGCATAAAAGCTTTTCCTGAAGTAAAGTAATGTCACATCCTCTTCTGTAAGCAAGAAGGACCCACTCTGAATAAATCCTTAAGCTGGCTCTGATTGCTCACTGCTACTAGGCCAGAGGCCTGCATCAACTCTCACCGGAGGCCTAGTAGTTTAAAAGCACATGCTGCTTGGTGGACTACTGTTCCCAGCCAGCCCAGCTTGCAAATCCTGTGCCCTCAGGCCACATCGATTTGACACATATCCCCACAGTCTATCCTCTGATCCAGGACTCCCCATTATTGACCGTGTAATGATGAAGACTTTGCTGATGACTGTGTAAAAGCAAAGTTCCCTCACAGACTTCCTGGCACATCCAGACCTCTACTGTGGTACACTCACCGACCTTTCTTTGCCCTGAGTCCTTGATGGAGAACTTGACCGGACCATACGTTCCAACAGCTTCACCTGCCCCTCTGCTCCAGGAGTTCTTTACCAATGACCGTGTGATGATAAAGACATTGCCAATGACCATATAATGGCAAAGTTCTTTCACAGCTCTCCCTGGGCCTCCTCCTGCAATCGGCGCACCACTCCCCCCCCCCCCCCCCACAGGGGGTGCCCCCCTGCTGCTGTCTAGTATTCCATCCTCCACTTCACTCAGCCGACAACTCCCCCCCAGTGGCATGTTACCTCAGCTTATATAGGAGGCCTGCCCCCTGCCAATACCAGTTGAGGATTGGTCAGGGCTTCCACATGAGCTGCCTGCCACTCCAGTCCCAGGCCCTACCCCTCTTCCAGAACATTCTCCCTGGAAGCAGGAGAGGCGCCTCAGAATTAGAGCACAGGTGGACACACCCACTGCTACACTAACCACTCCCAGCCCCCAGATCAAAACAGACAGGCCTAGCTTACAGCATAGGCCTGTCTAAATTTGCCTGACAGTCTCCTAGTAAAAATCCTATTACTACTAGCACCTACTTATTGCTACACATGGGTGACTTATCTACACAGAAGAAGCTGCTCGATTGTTGAAGTATATTGAGGAGCACAGAGCACTGCATGATTCTATGGACACTTTTGATGGACACTTGATGATTTGCCCTTCATGATTTATATTATAATGTTTTTTTGCTGATTTACGTTGAAACACTGGTTTAAGTTGTTTTGAAAAAACTGATTTTTCATCTAGCTCAGTTACATTGGGGTATATATTACAGCATATCTACTTGTAGGTTACACGCGCCTCCACAGACTGCCACCAAGGTACCAGTACACTACCCGCCAAAAAGTCATGTACTATCCTTTCTTACACTTGACTATTGTATACCAGATGTATCTAGTTTCCCTTTAATATCACAGCCTTTAAACCTGCTACGTACCCCCATCCCTATTTACCCCAAATAATTGAGACCACACCCATCTGGAGTAAAATATTGGCCGTAGCAGCCAATTATCTTTATTAATAATAACCAATAAAATTAATTTCAATATCAACTTAACGTAACTGTATAAAAACACCTGACATATCAGTTAAATACTCCCGTTGGTCTTTGCAGGGAAAAACCCACCAATCTTAAACTCGATCCAATCAGGCACTGCGGTACCTTAACTAAAATAGGCCTCCAGCTGACATGCTAGCTCGGAGACAACAAACCAATTGACCGCAGTGCACCCAATAACCAATTCCAGCTAAAACCTCCGTTAGCTGGAATACCACCAACGGGCCTCATACTACTGATGGGTCCCAAACTTTACCATAACTGGGGTTTAATCCTTCACCCGCAAAGACCAACATCACGCCACTGCCACGACATTCCAACATTTGAAATTGTACCAACAAAATCCATATAGACCATACTTACCAATTTTAGGGAGGGAGGGTGGGAAGCTCTCTCTTCCAGACCAACTGAGCTGGGAAGGGACCTTGCCCCCTGCTCAGTTAATTTTTGCTCCACCCCTTCCTAATAACCTACCAATCCCAATTGTTCTAACATAAACATCCCTCAAACTATGTTCCACTGTTATCTCTGTCATGCCCGCCCTTTGCTTATTATTTTTATTTCTTTGCTCCGGGCTTTCTAATTAGAAATGTTTAAAAGAAGGTATTTAGAAGGTAATATTCATATGTAGTTCATTATAACGCACTGGACTTCACACAGGCACAGATGGGGATTGAACCCATGATCTTTGGTTTACGAGACCAACGCCTTACCACTTGGCCACTGTGCCTTCCTCTGTCTACTGTCTGAACCCAAACTCAAACACTATACTGAGACTTGTGGGACACGCCATAGGGACATTTTAAACCCTCTTTCCTCTTAATACGGAATGAAAAAGCTTATTTCCTAATGTTTGTATGGCTGTGCTTAAATGTTTTGTTGAAACTTCCTCTGACAATTGATGCTCAGGGTGGAAACGGTGGGCAAGTGAAGAATAATAATGCATAGGGCAATGATTTGTGGTGAAGGTTGTGCAGTTACAATGTCAGCAGTTAGTGGAGGATTGCTCAATGTGTGTACCTACCTAGCAAGATCTACAGGTATATCCAGGTTATGCTACCTGTTTGGGTGTGCTAAAGCAGTGGTTCTCAACCTTGGTCCTCAAGTACCCTCCAACAGGCCATGTTTTCAGGTTTTTCTTTATTAGTCCAGAGTCAATGGCTTGGTATTTTGGACAGCTATTGGCCTGTTGGGGGCACTTAAGGGCCAAGATTGAGGACCACTGTGCTAAAGCATCGCAGCTGAGTTTATTATAAAATCCTTTATTTCCAATAGTCCTCTAGTTTATGGTGTCACAAAGAGGCATATGTTTTCATAATGCAGGCAATTGTCAAACTGCTACACTATGCTTTAGTATAACACTTAGAAATTTTTAAACTGTGTTTGGTCATGATGCACTACATACAAATCTAGCAATCTCAAATCACAAGCTAAAGCTTTTAGGCAATTGCCTAATGCAGGCACAGATGGGGATCAAACCCACGATCTTTGGTTTACGAAACCAACACCTTACCACTGCGCCCCCAGCTGTAATGCAGGCACAGATGGGGATCGAACCCACAATCTTTGGTTTACGAAACCAACACCTTACCACTTGGCCACTGCACCCCAAGCTGTAATGCAGGCACAGATGGGGATCAAACCCACAATCTTTGGTTTACGAAACCAACACCTTACCACTTGGCCACTGCACCCCAAGCTGTAATGCAGGCACAGATGGGGATCGAACCCACGATCTTTGGTTTACAAAACCAACGCCTTACCACTTGGCCACTGCGCCCCCAGCTGCTGTAATCCTAAATCTAATAATAATATACTGAGGCTTGTAGCACACTTGGCTAATTGTAAGATCTAAAACCTTCTGGTGGGCTACGAAATGGTCTAGGCTTATTCACTTAAAAAAAACAACTACTTGGCTATTCTTTGATTCTTTGTTAAAAACTTCCTTCCCCAAGAGCTGCACATGAGGGCACAGTTTTTAGCGCTGTAGCGCCTGTAAAGCTTCTCAGTGTGAAAGTAGCCTAAAGTAAATTCTCAAAACATGGCCAAGATTGAGAACCACTGTGCTAAGGCACCTCAGCTGAGTTTATTTTATTGTGAAATCCTTTATTTCCTGTAGTCCTCTATTTTATGGTACCACAAAGAAGCATATGGTTGTCACCCAGGCAGGACTTCATTAACTAATGGTGACTTAACTCGGCTATGTGCCACATCCCTAGGATTCAATACATGAAAGAGAAAATTCCCCAAGGAGGTGGGATTTTAAAGGCACTTGAATAACAAAAATATATAAAGTCCATAAAAACAATATTTAATAATACATCAATGGATAAAAAAAATGAGCACATGACCAAAGAGCTACTAGTACACCAACTATGAGAGTTGTGATGATACAATGAGTCTTCCTTTATCCAACATGTTTCAGAGAATTCACATCTCCTTCATCAGTGGCATGAGGAGTATCTATAATGTAATAAAAATACATAAGTCATAATGAACATATTTGTCATACTGATATAACTCAGATTCTTGTTAAAGAGTTATTCTACTGTATCAAAGCTCTTTTGTTTATTTTTTTCATCTCACGAGAAGTCACATCTCATTCATGCATTAATGGGGGTTAGCCATTACTTTTAACATGGTTATGTTACAATAAAGACTTCAGATGGAATCTCCAGAGTTACCGGCCTTTCTGTTTATGTATTTGAATAAATGGAGGTATAGCCCATAATCTTTTGTTTATGAGACCAAAGTCTTACCAATTAGTAGCACACCTCCTGCATGGGGTAGAGGAGTGGACTCACATCTAGCAGAGAGAAGGCTAGAATTTACCTAAGGGTGGATCCATTGCCGCAGTGGAGAGTGTCACACGACAAAGAAGGGCACCAGTCACTTTGACCTTTTCGAGTTTTATTGCTCCAGCTTCACAGGGAGAAAGTGTTAGGTCTCCATTAGCAAAAAGGATTTCCAGTCTTTTTTTTTTATTATTATTATAATACAGGATTTATATAGCACTAACAGTTTACGCAGCGCTTTACAACATTAGGGCAGACAGTACAAGTACAATACAATTCAATACAGGAGGAATCAGAGGGCCCTGCTAGTTAGAGCTTACAATCTAGGAGGGAGGGTCAAGTTATACAAAAGGGTAATAGCTGTGGGGGATGAGCTAATGGAGAAAATAGTGCAGTTGTTAGATGGAGGCAGGATAGGCTTCTGCGAAGAGGAAAGTTTTCAGGGATCGCCTAAATGTGGATAAATTTGGAGACAGTCTGACAGATTGGGGTAGGGAATTCCAAAGGATGGGCGAGGCTCGGGAGAAGTCCTGGAGGTGGATATGGGAGGAGGTGATGAGGGAGCTAGAGAGCAGGAAGTCCTGGGAGGAATGGAGAGGGCAATTAGGTTGGTATTTTGAGACTAGGCTAGTGATGTAGCTGGGGGCAGAGTTGTGGATGGCTTTGTAACTTATTGCTAGTATTTTGAATTTAGTTAGTTGGGCGAGTGGCAGCCAATGGAGAGATTGGCAGAGAGGGTAGCAGACACTGAGCGGTTTGTAAGGTGGATGAGTCTGGCAGCAGCATTCATGATGGACTGAAGGGGGGATAGTCTATTTAAAGGTAAGCCAATGAGGAGTGAGTTGCAGTAGTCAAGGAGAGAGATAACCAGGGAGTGAATCAGGAGCTTTGTGGTTTCATTGGTTAGAAAGGGACGTAGTTTAGAGATGTTGCGGAGGTTGAGGCGGCAAGCTTTGGAAAGTGATTGGATGTGGGGCCGAAAGGAGAGTTCAGAATCCAGGATAACACCTAGCACCCTGACATGTGGGGACGGGTGGATGGTTGTGCCATTGCTCTTGACAGACAAGTCAGGGGAAGAGGCACGTGGGGGAGGAAATATTATAAGCTCGGTTTTGGACAAGTTGAGTTTTCATTTGTCTTCATTAGTCCAAGAAAGTGCCAGGATCTCCGGAGGGCGAATATAGATCCCCCTCCAGCAGACATCCACTGAGGTCTTCTACGTTTGAAACACACCCTTCTCAACCAGGCAGGGCAGCTTAAAGACTCATATGGTAGGACCTATAGGACTCAGGCCTACACAGCACAAATACTTTGCACACATCCTCCCCAGGCTGAAGCCTGGTGGAAAGAGAGGCTCACCAGACCACTCCCCGAGCTTTTATGGCTTCCTCAAGCATGCACCTCTACAGGAAACTACTAGTGGGAGCCAGAAGGGAGATAAAGACTCAACAGCACAAGATTTGCTACCATCCCAGAACAATGGCCCTTAGTGTCAGTGGTCCATATAAGCAGTAATTCTAGAACATAGGGGAGAAACCAAATGAGAAGCTACAAATTGTCTCTGGCAAACTACTACCTAGGAAGGGTAAATTTACTAGACACTCTCGAAATGTAGGGTGACTACAATTAAGCCACTGTCCTGGGAAAAAAAATAAGTTTGGTAACCCTAATAACAATCCTACCAGTTCAGGGGGAAAGGTTGCAAGTCACCCCTGGGCTGGGCTTTCCCTGGTGCAACTTTTGTGTATTGGATACAGAGACACTGCATACATTTCATGAAAACCAACCTTTTCTCCACTTTCCCAGATTGCATACTGGGAGCTGAGTGAACAACAATTCTCTAGAGACAAGTAAAACTTCATTGCTGTGTAATTCGTTTGAGTTCATTATTTATTTATTCCAGATCAATTATTTATTATAGGGCCATGTCATTTTGCAACGAATATAAGATTGTTAGCGTTCTGACAAAGCAGCTGAAAAATTAAGGAAATTGGCCAGTGCGATACATTATACTATATGCAAACCCTTGGAGCAATGGTATAGGTTATTGTTATTTGGGGACAAAATATAGAGGCATTTTTGGCAACTTTTACATCAATAAATATGGGGTTGGTAAAAACGGGCAAGTGAGCCACATTTGTACTGCTCTCTCTTAAGTTGCCAATTGAGTGGATAGGAGTGTACATATGCCATGGCTGTGATGATTTGCATCACAGTGCAGCAAAAATTATCCTTGCTGTTGCATTCGGCACACAATTGATATATATTTTTTTTCATTTGCACTTTTAATTTTTTAGGACTAGCTTTTGGGTGTCTACCCCTTTCTACTTTGTCCAAGTCCTACTGATACACAAACGTTTTGTGAAAAGAAAAGAGAAACCCCTGTAAGTTTGTCCTGGAAAATTGAAAGTGGTATTAAATCCAAAAATGAAAAATATAATATATTGCAGCTTACCAAAGCTTACATGCCATTGTTGAATTAGTATTCCTTTTTTTCCTGCTTTTTTTTCCCCCTTTATTTTCTCCTGGTGATCCAGTCAGTAAGTCTGTTTTTTTTCACTTCCTAACAGACTAAGCTGTCCAGCAAAAGTAGCACTTACAAGGTTCAGATAAACCATTTAACACTGACAGGGTTCGATATTGGGGTGCTGTATGACGGTGCAATATGATGGTGCCATGTGAGAGTGAAGTATTGGGGTGCAGTATGAGAGTGCAGTAAGAAGGAGCTGTATGAGAGTGCAGTATGAGGGTGCAGTATGATGGTGTCATATGAGGATGAAGTATTGGGGTGCGGTATGAGGGTGCAGTATGAGGGAGCTGTGAGAGTGTAGTATGAGGGTGCAGTATGGTGATGCAATATGAGGGTGAAGTATTGGGGTGCGGTATGAGGGTGCAGTATGAGGGAGCTGTGAGAGTGTAGTATGAGGGTGCAGTATGGTGGTGCAATATGAGGGTGAAGTATTGGGGTGCGGTATGAGGGTGCAGTATGAGGGAGCTGTATGAGAGTGCGGTATGATGGTGCCATACGAGGGTGAAGTATTGGGGTGCGGTATGAGGGTGCAGTACGAGGGAGCTGTATGAGAGTGCAGTATGAAAGTGCAATATGAGGGTGAAGTATTGGGGTGTAATAAGAGGGTGCTGTATGAGAGTACAATATGAGGGTGCTGTATGATGGTGCAATTTGAGGGTGCAGTATAAGGGTGCTGTATGAGGGTGCAATTTTAGGGTGCAGTATGAGGGTGATGAAGTATTGGGGTGCGGCATGAGGTTCCAGTATGAGGGTGCTGTATGAGAGTGCAGTGTGAGGGTGATGAAGTATTGGGGTGCGGTATGAGGTTCCAGTATGAGGGTAATGAAGTATTGGGGTGCAGTATGAGGTTCCAGTATGAGGGTGATGAAGTATTGGGGTACAGTATGAGGTTCCAATATGAGGGTGCTGTATGAGAGTGCAGTGTGAGGTTGCAATATTAGAGTGAAGTATTGGGGTGCGATATAAGGGTGCTGTATGAGAGTACAATATGAGGGTGCAGTATGAGGGTGATGAAGTATTGGGGTCGGTATGAGGTTCCAGTATGAGGGTGCTGTATGAGAGTGCAGTATGAGGGTGTTACAGTATATGAGGGTGCAGTATTGGGGGGCTGTATAAAGGATGCAGTATGAGGGTACAGTAAGGGAACACTAAACAAATCAGCCAGTTAAACTGCAATTGAAACAGAAAAGCTTGTTAGGTGAGCCTGTAAGATTATCCTGCTCCAGCTGAGCTGGGTGTCATGTAAGAAGGCTGATAAAACATTCATCCAGCAAGTAAGCTGCAGCCTTTTTCCGTTCCAATTCAGAGAAAAGAAAGACAAGTGGGACAGTTTAGGGTGTGGTAGACAGGAAAAGTTAAAATGTATGTCCAGCCAACACTTTTTTAGTTAAGGAAGGATTAGGCAAGAATTATAACCCTAGTTGATTTTTACTGCTATCCGGGACTCACATAAGAGATTTATCCACACTTCCTGTTCTGCTGACAGCAGTTTAGCCAGACAGGAAGTGAGAGAAAATCAGCAACAAGGACATTGACAGAAATAACAATCTGACAGGGGTTCTAACCTTTCCCCACTCTACAAAAAAAAAACAAAAAAACACACACACATTTTTTTTTTCTGCCTGTGTTGCTGTTGGAAATTTTTGCTCACTTCCCGTTTTCTTGTTTAGAAGTAAAATTCCAACAGGGATTTCCAATCCTTCCCCAATTTATTCAAAACAAACAAAAAAAAGGTTTGGATAGACATGGAACACCTATCCTTAAAGTGGATCTGAGTAAGCTCTGCTTGGACATGTTCAGTGAGGACATGGAGATAGCCATGTTGTTGGATGCAATAAGGATGACCCTTTTATTGAAGTGGGGGATGCTGGTGTATTTTTTTGGAAGTAACTATCTTTTCACCACCTATATCTTATTAACCCCAATAAATAAACTTAAGATCAATACCTGATAAACCCATAACTTATATCCCCCAAATATCCCAAATCCTGCAGGACTGCAGGAGATTTTAACACAATCCCATGTTCCACTGTACCAGGCTATGTCCCAGAGCTAAGTGATAGATCGTTTGTCCCTTCATCCACCTCCAGCTCAATGTAGAGCCTGTGTGGCAGTGTGGCATAGTGATCTTCCACCTCAGTGAGCATCATGGTTTGGATCCAAACCCAGGACCTCTGTTGCGTCTGGCAGTGATTTTTACTGCTGTGCCTCCTGAGATGCTGGACAGCTCTCTGCCTGATCCTTTGGACAACCCTGCTTGTGGTGAACCTTGAACTCTTTGCTCCTCCCATGAACTTCCTAGTTAAGCCATTTCTATGCACTTCCTGTCCCTGTCCAGATTATTGTGCTCTTCACCATCCAATATCCTGCTCTTGCTGCTATCTGTATCTTCGCTACCACTTGTTATCTACCTTTGGCTGGTTCATCAACTACTTGTTACTGACCCTTGGCTTGTTTACTGACTACACTCCTGCTTGATCCCTACCTATTAATCTGTTACCTCCTGGTGGGGTGATCCTGAAGACTGCAACCAGGTTCTAGCACGCAGCAAACCTATCTCCGCCATCAGGAGCTTTGGTGAAAACTGGTTAATGCTTAGACCACTCATGTATCATGAGTAAGCCCTGTGATATCTCAAAACGTGTTGACCCTTCCTGGCTCCTGCATTGTCTAGGAGCTATATTCCGATTTTTATGTCTCAATAAAGTTGGATGTTTTATCAGAGTGCAGTTGTCTGGATTTTTGGAGTGTTTTTATGCATGCAGTTATGCGAACTGGGCTGGCACCCGAATTTGTGAGGGATTGAAGGATAACAACGGTGGACTTCTCTTGAGGAGCAGCTTATTGTCTACTATTCCGAAGCTATGCCCAATATTCAGTGCCATTTAGCCACTCATTCTGAAGCTATGCCCAATATTCATTGCCACTTAGACCACTCATGTGTCATGAGTAAGCCCTGAGATATCTCCAAACGTGTTGACCCTTTCTCCTGGCTCCTACATTGTCTAGGAGCTATATTCAAATTTTTATGTCTCAATAAAGTTGGATGTTTTATCAGAGTGCAGTTGTCTGGATTTTTGGAGTGTTTTTATGCATGCAGTTACGCGAACTGGGCTGGCACCCGAATATGTGAGGGGTTGAAGGATAACAGCAGTGGACTTCGCTTGAGCAGCGGGTTATTGTTTACTATTCCAAAGCTATTCCCAATATTCGGTGCCATTTAGGCATTCTTATTTTTTGTGCGGCGTGTTATGCATCAGGCATGTGCTCTTTATCCCAAGGTGTCCCTGTTTCTCAAGTTCCAAGTTTGGGAGGTTTGCCAAAACTTACTTATTCAGCTAATTTCTTGCCAACACTTTGTACCAGCCTTGGCTACAAATTGTGTCAATTTGATGCGGCACCAAAGATTTCCACACTTTGCTTGGTTAAAGTACGTCAAAACCCAGGAACATAAATGTGTATATTGCAGCTTTCCAGTCTTTAGATGTAGTGTCTGCATTTGTCTTTTTTTTCAAGCTAAGGTGATTTTCTGCAAGTACAGAAAATGCCTGTTAATGCTGGCAGAAATGTGGTGTCCTTGTCACTGTCTGTAAAATCCCAAACAGTGTAATCAGTTTATTCAGTTTTCTTTTGTGGATTAGAGAACACATCCCCTATGTTAGAGATGAGGAGAAGGGGAAGTGTTTCTAGTGCTAACACATTTCCTGACGTAGGATAACAAGACTACTCCTCCAGTGTTTATGGCAGGATCACCAGGCAAAAATAAGGCTGATTTACCGCTATTCATTGTGACAATACAGACATTAAAGTGGTTCTAAAGGCGGAAGGTTTTTTACCTTTATGCATTCTATGCATGAAGGTAGAAAACCTTCAGTGTGCAGCTCCCCCCTAATACTTACCTAAGCCTGATCCAGCAATGTGCACAAGAACAGCAGCTCTCCCGAGTCTCTCCCTCCTCATTGGCTCTGATGCAGCAGCAGTAGCCATTGGCAATGAGGCAGGAGTGAGGCGTGGGGCCACGCTCTCTGTGTCTTTGGCTCATTGGCTGTGATGCAGCAGCAGTAGCCATTGGCAATGAGGCAGGAGTGGGGGGTGGGGCCACGCTCTCTGTGTCTTATGCCCTAAGGAAGACAGACTAAAAAATAAAACGAAGGCAGTCACCATATCTAAGAACCGATAAGCTGCAGTATATTAAATATTTTGTCCGAGCTGTAGATACACTTTCACTGATAGGAAGTATTTCAGTACGCCCCCTCTGGCTGTGGTAGAAAACTGGCCAGATTTCTGCTAATACATTGTGACATTAATCCAGACACAGACTCAGCAGAAAAAAAAAAAAAAAAAACTTTATTTAATTTATCTAATTAGTAAACTGCTAGAAACCCAAGCACTCTGTTCATGGGTACAAATATCCTATTAAAGGTATTCAGTGACATTGTGTATGTCCTAAAACCATTTACATTGTGTTTCTCTATTTTGTTTGATTGGTACAATGTTAAGCATGAAGTGTGCCCTTGTTTCCGGAGATGTGATATCACCCGGCTTGTTACATTATACATGGCTTCTTTTAAATATTTACATAGCTACAGGATTCATTGCATGTATGGTGAAGTGGCAGCTGGTATGTACTTTCTATGTACACCGACGGGCCTTCTAGATGTAATATATACAAAATATACACATATGTCTGTACACTGAGCCATGAAATTTTAATTTATAGGATACGCAGCAGAGTTTTGCATCAATGAAATGATTGGAATAGAGAAAGTCTAGAGGCCCAAAGAATCATTAAAAAAAACATTTTTATGGAAAAAAGTTTGCTAACTCACAGAGTCAGGATCAAACAGTCTTCAAAAAGGCTTCCTTACAGTGTTACTGGTCTTACCTTACCTTCTTACAGTACAAGTCTACAAGTCACCAGAACAGTTTAAAGCAATGCACTGCACGTGCGGCTAATTCCTTATCTCAGAAGGGAAGCTGAGCAATCACAGTGCAGTACAGAGCTCCCTCTAGTGATTAAACTACATATCTCTATAGTCAATATAATTCAAAAATATAGTGAGTATGTCAAAACAAGAAAGTCCCATCAAAAATGACTTCACACCTCTTCCTCTCGGAATCTGTGTTCCTCGGCAGAATGTCCTGTGCTGGGGCTATTAAAAAAAAAATCTCCTCTTTGAGAGCCTATAGCTCCAATTTCCACTTATGACCAGAAACCATCTAAGCTCCGTACACACGATCAGAAAATCGCGCGAAAAATACAGCTTTCGAAGCAATCGTACAATAATCGGATCATTAGTACAGAGCTTTCGAGAGCCGGTCATGACAGTTCATCTGATATTATCTGATTGGACATGCACAAATTTTTTTTTTTGCCATCTGGCATCGTAAGTTTTTTGTTTAATCAGTACAGTTGTCGTTCAAAAATGCAATACAAATACATTACAACACATTACATCACTTCAGAATTTTTATTCTGTTGTACGAGAATTTTTGCGACTTTAGTAAACTCTTTAGGTTCGATATGAGAAAAAAAACGGACGATCATTCGTTCGATAATCTCATCGAGTGTACCATGCATTAGAGTGGTTCCCAATCAAAGGGATCACATGCAGGCTGGGTTCTTCACTGACAAAATGATCCTTCAGCTTGCATGTGGTGGCCAGGGTTGGTCTTGAAAGCCTATGGAGTATGTGCCCCTGGAGTGGCAGTCCAGGGGTGCCACAAAATCACTGTGAGTGGCAGTCACTTTGATTTGAGGCACCACGGTCACTGCACCATAACACGCTTTTTTAGCACCTGCCTCTTGGGCCTTTTGGCTGGGACCAGAGGAATTTTTTATTCCTGGCCGGAGGGCCTGGTCAATGTTTTACACAATGGCCACCTTTTTCACTCTCCTCTCCACTATCCCTTCCCCACTTTCTTTTATTTATTTTATTTAAAAAAAAAATGGAAATACAGAGACTGTAGTGTTTATTTGTTTAATACTGAAATCGTCAGATACAATGACAATATTAAATCTATCTATCTATCTATCTATCTGTCTATCTGTTTGTCTGTCTGTCTGTCTGTCTGTCTGTCTGTCTGTCTGTCTGTCTGTCTGTCTGTCTGTCTGTCTGTCTGTCTATCTATCTATATATATTATACATACAGGCGGTCCCTGGGTTACAAACATTCGATTTACAAATCAACTCATACTTACAAACGGAAGGAGACAACAGGTAGTGAGAGGAAATCTACCCCTAGGAAGGGAAATTTACTCCTGTAATGCCCTGTACACACGAGCGGACTTTTCGGCCGGACTGGTTGAGTGGACCAAATCCGGCGGACAATCCCACCGTGTGTGGGCTTCATCGGGCCTTCAGTGGACTGTTTCTGTCGAAAATCTGATGGACTTTAGATTTGGAACATGTTTCAAATCTTTACGTCGGAACTCCGCCGGACCCAGTTCCTGTCGAAAGATCCGCTTGTCTGTATGCTAGTCTGACGGACGAAAACCGACGCTAGGGCAACTATTGGCTACTGGCTATGAACTTCCTTATTTTAGTCCGGTCGTACGTCATCACGTACGAATCCGTTGGACTTTGCTGTGATCGTGTGTAGGCAAGTCCATTCATTCGAAAGTCCGTCGGAAGTCTGTCGGACCTTTGTTGCCGAAAAGTCCGCCCTTGTGTACAGGGCATAAGAGTTATCATGAGAAAAAGGTGTCTCCACTGGAGGTTTATCGCCAATCCTTGTTTTCACAACGACCCAAAATTTTCAAAATCCAATTGTCATTGGGACAGAAAGTGAGGTGAAATCTTCTGAACAGGGGCACAGACAGCAAAACAAATGTTACAGGGGTGTTACCCTTCCCTATAACCCAGGGACTGCCTGTACTGTATACTACTTTTTTTTTTTTTTTTTTTTACATTTGCTCACTTGTCAGTACAACAAAAGAACAGGGATGTTAATAAAATAATGTACTGAATAAACATCCTAAACATCCCTAAATACACTATATTGTCAAAAGTATTGTGACGCCTGCCTTTACATGCACATGAACTTTAATGGCATCCCAGTCTTAGTCCGTAGGGTTTAATATTGAGTTGGTCCACCCTTTGCAGCTATAACAGCTTCAACTCTTCTGGGAAGGCTGTCCACAAGGTTAAACCACTTGCCGCCCACCATATAGCAGAATGACGGCAGTAAAGTGGTTTCAATATCCTGACCGGACGTCATATGACGTGATCAGAATATTAAGCCTCTGTGCTCCCCCGGGGGCGCGCATCGCAGTGATCATTGTTGGGGTGTGTCGGTCTGACACACCGCAACTCCGATCTACGTGAAGAGTCTCTGATGGAGACTCTTTACCACGTGATCAGCCGTGTCCAATCACGGCTGATCACGATGTAAATAGGAAGAGCCGGTGATTGGCTTTTCCTCACTCACATCTGACAGACACGAGTAGAGGAGAGCCGATCGGCTGCTCTTCTGACAGGGGGGTCTGTGCTGATTGTCTATCAGCACAGCCCCCCCCCCCTCGGATTAGGGTGCCCACGTGTCCCGGATTGGCCGGGATTGTCCCTTAATGCATATTTGTGTCCCTGGTCCCGGGCACCTTCATTCCGGGACAATAAAGTGTCCCGGAATGAAAAAAAAAATATACCGCCAGTCCGCCACCCTGATAAACATTGCCTCGCTCAGCCGAACTAATTGGTTGCTAGGGCCGCTCCGCCTCGCATCTAGCAACCAGTGACGTCGGCTGAGCGAGGCTTACCCAGTGCTGCCCTGCGCTGAGCAGCGCGCCTCCGTGTCCACCACGCTCCTCGGTCCACCTCAGCCCCGCCCCCTAATTCCGGCTCCCTCAATCCCTCTCTCTGCATGCAGAGCAAAGCAGCGGCCGCCCTGACCCCCTCGCCCCTGTCAATGCAGCGCTCTTGCAGGAGCCCAGAAGAAGGAGGAGCCAGTGTGCAGGGAGCAAGTGCAACCCACAGCTTACAGAACAGGACAGCAGGAGAGAGGTATGTACAGTCCATTACTGTCCCCCTGTCCATCCCTCTGTCATCCTGTCCATCCCTCTGTCATCCTGTCCCCCTGTCCATCCCACTGTCCCCCTGTCCATCCCACTGTCCCCCTGTCCATCCCACTGTCCCCCTGTCCATCCCTCTGTCCCCCTGTCCATGCCTCTGTCATCCTGTCCATCCCACTGTCCCCCTGTCCATCCCTCTGTCCCCCTGTCCATCCCACAGTCCCCCTGTCCATCCCACTGTCCCCCTGTCCATCCCACTGTCCCCCTGTCCATCCCACTGTCCCTCTGTCCATCCCACAGTCCCCCTGTCCATCCCACAGTCCCCCTGTCCATCCCTCTGTCCATCCCACTGTCCCCCTGTCCATCCCACTGTCCCCCTGTCCATCCCACTGTCCCCCTGTCCATCCCACTGTCCCCCTGTCCATCCCTCTGTCCCCCTGTCCATCCCACTGTCCCCCTGTCCATCCCACTGTCCCCCTGTCCATCCCAGTCCCCCTGTCCATCCCACTGTCCATCCCTCTGCCCCCCTGTCCATCCCTCTGTCCCCCTGTCCATCCCACTGTCCCCCTGTCCATCCCACAGTCCCCCTGTCCATCCCACAGTCCCCCTGTCCCTCCCACTGTCCCCCTGTCCATCCCTCTGTCCCCCTGTCCATCCCACTGTCCATCCCACTGTCCCCCTGTCCATCCCACAGTCCCCCTGTCCATCCCACTGTCCCCCTGTCCATCCCACTGTCCCCCTGTCCATCCCACAGTCCCTCTGTCCATCCCACAGTCCCCCTGTCCATCCCACAGTCCCCCTGTCCATCCCACTGTCCCCCTGTCCATCCCACTGTCCCCCTGTCCATCCCACTGTCCCCCTGTCCACCCCACTGTCCCCCTGTCCACCCCACTGTCCCCCTGTCCATCCCACAGTCCCCCTGTCCATCCCACAGTCCCCCTGTCCATCCCACAGTCCCCCTGTCCATCCCTCTGTCCATCCCACTGTCCCCCTGTCCATCCCACTGTCCCCCTGTCCATCCCACTGTCCCCCTGTCCATCCCACTGTCCCCCTGTCCATCCCTCTGTCCCCCTGTCCATCCCACTGTCCCCCTGTCCATCCCACTGTCCCCCTGTCCATCCCAGTCCCCCTGTCCATCCCACTGTCCATCCCTCTGCCCCCCTGTCCATCCCTCTGTCCCCCTGTCCATCCCACTGTCCCCCTGTCCATCCCACAGTCCCCCTGTCCATCCCACAGTCCCCCTGTCCCTCCCACTGTCCCCCTGTCCATCCCTCTGTCCCCCTGTCCATCCCACTGTCCATCCCACTGTCCCCCTGTCCATCCCACAGTCCCCCTGTCCATCCCACTGTCCCCCTGTCCATCCCACTGTCCCCCTGTCCATCCCACAGTCCCTCTGTCCATCCCACAGTCCCCCTGTCCATCCCACAGTCCCCCTGTCCATCCCACTGTCCCCCTGTCCATCCCACTGTCCCCCTGTCCATCCCACTGTCCCCCTGTCCACCCCACTGTCCCCCTGTCCACCCCACTGTCCCCCTGTCCATCCCACAGTCCCCCTGTCCATCCCACAGTCCCCCTGTCCATCCCACAGTCCCCCTGTCCATTCCACTGTTCCCCTATCCATCCCACTGTCATCCTGTCCCACTGTCCATCCCACAGTCCCCCTGTCCATCCCACAGTCCCCCTGTCCATCCCACAGTCCCCCTGTCCATCCCACTGTTCCCCT
This sequence comes from Lithobates septentrionalis, assembly GCA_037952835.1. Lineage (NCBI taxonomy): Eukaryota > Metazoa > Chordata > Amphibia > Anura > Ranidae > Lithobates > Lithobates septentrionalis. The sequence continues at coordinate 220,173 of JBBDGP010001460.1, forward strand.
ATCCATCCCACTGTCATCCTGTCCCCCTGTCCATCCCACAGTACCCCTGTCCATCCCACAGTACCCCTGTCCATCCCACAGTACCCCTGTCCATCCCACTGTCCCCCTGTCCACCCCACAGTCCCCCTGTCCATCCCACAGTCCCCCTGTCCATCCCACAGTCCCCCTGTCCATCCCACTGCCCCTCTGTCCATCCCACTGGCACTGCTGGTAAGCCAGGATCCACCACGGCAGCCTGTGCCCAGTGCCAGTCCCGGGGCCGACTACTCCTACTGCCTGCAGCTCATTACCAGGCCAGCAGCCCAACTTTTCACCTCCTGAGCCCCCCCCCACGAGGGCTGTGACTCGAGCCGCCAGCCAAACTTCCAGGTTTTTTTACACTACTCACTCACTAATACTATTCTATGAGAACATGCATTCTTGCAATGAATAATGTATTGCTTTTTACAATGTTCCTTCTAGAATCTGATACTTTATGTTCGTAACAATAAAATTTCCTTTTTTTTTTTCTTTTCACATATGTATTTCTGTGTGACGGAAAGTCTGGCTATCTATTCCAAATAGGGTGACCACCTTGGTATTAGACCCCCTTCACACTGTGCCGCCCCGGGTGTCAGAGGTAAAGCGGCGCTATTTTAAGCGCCGCTTTACTGTCATTTTAGCGCCGCTATTCGGTCGCTAGCGGCACGGTTTTAACTCCCCACTAGCGGCCGAAAAGGGGTTAAATCCGCCCGCAAAACGCCGCCGCAGCGGCATAGCAGCGCTGCACAGTTGATTTTTTTGGGGGGGGGGGGGGGCGCAGTGTCCCTGAATGGCAGTTTGGAAATGTGGTCACCCTACCTCGGATCCCGCCCAGGACCACCATCATGCCGCCCAGGACCACCAGGGAAATACTAATTTGTGCCCAGGCAGCTGCCAATCAGTGCCCACTCACAATGCCTACCACTGCCAGCGACACCAGGGATGCCTATCAGTGCCTCAAATCAGTGCCGCGTATCAGTGCCCATCAGTGCCACGTATCAATGCCCATCAGTGCCTAGCAGTGCCGCCTATCAGTGCCCAGTAGTGCCGCCTATCAGTGCCCAGCAGTGCCTCCTATCAGTGCCACCCATAAGAACCCATCTTTGCAGCCTTTCAGTGCCCATCAGTGTCGCCTATCAGCGCCCATCAGTGCCACCCATGAGTGCCCATCAGTGCCGCCTACCAGTGCCCATCAGTGCCACATATCAGTGCCCATCGTTTTATAATTTTATAACAGAAAGAAAAGCAAAACTTGTGTTTTTTTAAAAAAAAATTCGGTCTTTTTTTATTTGTTTAGCAAAAAATAAAAACCACAGAGGTGATCAAATACCACCAAAAGAAAGCTCTATTTGTGGGAACAAAATGATAAAAATTTAGTTTGGGTACAGTGTAGCATGACCGCGCAATTTTCATTCAAACTGCGACAGCACTGAAAGCTGAAAATTGGTCTGGGCAGGAAGGTGTATAAGTGCTTGGTATTGAAGTGGTTAAGAACGTGTTTATGGGAATGTTTCACCATTCTTTCAGAAGCGCATTTGTGAGGTCAGGCACTGATGTTGGACGAGAAGGCCTGGCTTGCAGTCTCTGCTCTAATTCATCCCAAAGGTGTTCTATCGGGTTGAGGTCAGGGCTCTGTGCAGGCCAGTCAAGTTCCTCCACCCCGAATTTGCTCATCCATGTCTTTATGAACCTTGCTTTGTGCACTAGTGCGCCATTATGTTAGAACAAGAAGGGGCCCACCCAAACTGTTCCAACAAAGTTGAAAGCATGAAATTTGTCCAAAATGTCTTGGTATGCTGATGCCTTAAATGTTCCCTTCACTGGAACTAAGGGGCCAAGTACAACCCCTGAAAAACAACCCCACACCATAATCCCCCCTCCACCAAATGATTTGGACCAGAGTACAAAGCAAGGTCCATAAAGACATGGATGAGCGAGTTTGGGGTGGAGGAACTTGACTGGCCTGCACAGAGTCCTGACCTCAACTCAATAGAATATCTTTGGGATGAATTAGAGTGGAGACTGTGGGCCAGGCCTTCTCGTCCAACATCAGTGCCTGGACCTCACAAATGTGCTTCTGGAAAAATGGTCAAACATTCCCATAGACACACTCCTAAACCTTGTGGACAGCCTTCCCAGAAGAGTTGAAGCTGTTATAGCTGCAAAGGGTGGGCCAACTCAATATTGAACCCTACGGACTAAGACTGGGATGTCATTAAAGTTCATGTTTGTGTAAAGGCAGGCATCCCAATACTTTTGACAATAAAGTATATATATATATATCTATATCTATATATATCTATATATATATCTATATATATCTATATATATCTATATATATATCTATATATATATATATATATATATATATATATATATATATATATATATGAAAGTGATTTAGGTACTGTATGCAAATTAGTCATGGAGCAGGAAAATTTCTCATTGCATCTCTGGCCCTGGGAAATATTTTACACTCTGATTTCCTGTCTGAGAAGTTCAATGTACAAGGCTCTGAAACTGGAACCTTGTTGGGCAGCATTTTCACAGGGTGAGATTTGGGACCTTTTGGAAAAGAAATACGGTATACTACTACTACTACTAAAGATTTAAAGGAAAGGTTATATTCATCTTCTTCTGATTTACCAAGGTTAGACTTGGACAAAAAAGAGACCTCTTGCAGGATTTACTTTAAAATGCATAACAGAATGCAGGGGAACTGCCTGGCCCACATAATGCCTTCTTCCTCTGTGTTCTTGGACCATGGGAGTTCCCCTGAAAAATTAGGTGTACAGTTCACAGGCAGCTTGACTTGCCATGTGCACAGCTGCCTTATGTCTGATGGCAGAGGTCAGGGTGCATAGGGCACCAAAAGAAAAATAGATTCTGTTGGCCAGGCAGTGCCACAGCAGTTTCCATACAGTTAGGCAAGCCCTGCTGTAAAGTTCTCTATTGTGAAAGTCCAGCCATGTAAAACAGGGAAAAGTTAATGAGTAGATGTGGACAGGACAGGTCATCTTCAGCCTCTTCTACCTACAGCAGTGGGCATGTAAACAGGGGTCAGGACTTTTTTTTTTTGGATGAAGGTTGGAATCTTTTTCCCCCATATAAAACAGGAGACGCAGAGTAGCCACGGGCTGGTGGAAAGAGGCAGTTTGAGAGTAGGAGGAGATGTGGTAGTTTTGTGCCAAGACTATATTTCACTCTATGGGCCCACTTGGCTCGCAGAAATATTCTATATTTCGTGGTCTGAGGATTAGGAGTGAAGTATGGAATGCTGGCATGGCAGGACACACTGTTCTATTAAAGTGGAGGTCCGCCCACTTTTACAACTCTTTAGCATCCCTTTAGCATCATTTCCTGTTTGCAATGCCTTCTGGGAAGGGCCGGTAACTTCCTCTGACACTGCCGTTGCTATGGAGACCTGACCTGAAACCTATTATACTGCTTGTGCTGTACTGAGCATGTGCGAGATCTGCAAGGATGAGATCCAGGAAGAAATACAGTCTGGCTTCAAATGCCCACAGTTAAGATGGCCACGGCCTGTTGTAAGTTTATAAAATAACAAACTACTGCTATAAACTAACAAAACAGACCTTAGTTTGCAGACTAACTTTACTAGAATACATTAAGCTTGTGTATTATAGGGGTATTTGTATTTAAAAAGTATAATTTCGGCCGGAACACCACTTTAACATGTACTGTTCTATAAACCCAGGATGTATTGTGTCTTTTTTCCACCAGTAAAACATTGAAAGGGACCTGAGTGGAAGTTCTTTATTGATAAAAGGGACCTTTATTCCTGTCGTATGGCCTTGTGTCAGGAGCATGTGTATGGAAAGAACTTCCCTTGTGAGCAGGAGGGTCCTAAATCTTTTTCCCCTTGTGTTCTACAGGGTTCTAGGAGGGTGTCCCTAGGCCAGCATGGGGCATTGCTGGTGAGCACTAAGGGACCTGCTTACAGGCAGATTCTGAATTCTGTAGAGTGCATCACCATGTAATGACATAGGGCCATTCTCTGCCGCATTCTCCTGTGAATCCAGAGTAGTGGGTGGCATCTTCATACCTTGGGCTCATAGGAAGTGGGTTGAATAGTCATTATTCAATCAGTCAGTTAAGCCTTGGTTCTATGTAAATAGCTTAATTATGAATAGAGTCACAGTCCTTCTGATCCTCTCATTTACGTGCAGCTTTATTTCAGAGGGTAGGTCTAATTGGTTAAGAACCACAGATTATCCACATTAATGAATAGTAGCCACAGACAATGTGATCAGGGCTGCCTAGGCAGAAAGACGGGGAGCTGTAAGGAAGAAATACTTTACTCCACGCAATACTATAATTTGGAAATTTACCCTGTTGAGTCACGTGAAATGTGAATTCTGATGATAGATCCTCTTTTACTATAAAATGATTGTAGGTGACTGGAAAAATTCTTTAAGAAAAAGATAAATCTGATTTATCTGAATGTTATTTTTCCCTTGACTTTAAATGATCTCTGCAGCATAATGAAGCTTTAGAAATCAATTATAGCCTAATTACACGGCAATCCCCAGATAATCGCTTGCCTCTGTAGAAATGCATTCTGAACATGGAGCTGCCAGATTGGTTTCATTGGAAGAAAAACAATTATTGTTCATTTTGGAAGGTGATTAAACTAAGTCACGAGGAGCTTGAGATAGTGTTGGTGTTTCAGTATGCACTATCTTCCCTCGCAAGCTCATTAGTTCAGGAGATTATTGCTTTTTCCTTCATTGACCACTGGCATTTTACCTAAAGGGCATCTCCAACCTAACATCTACCTACAGCAACAAACCACACAGGTATGCCTCACTTGCTGATTTGTGAAGAATTTATATGCTTGTTCTGCTTCAAACACTGCTTTATGCATTGAAATACCGCCTTTAGACCTCAGTCTGTCTGGCTATTATGGTCACCTGCTAAATAAGCACCCTCAACAGACAGTTCAACTCTCCCTATCCTATCCTCCCTAACTCTACCTGTCCAGGGATTCTGCAATGTCGGCACCCTGAGCCGATTCATCAATCGGCATTGGGTGCAGGCGCTGGCATTGTAAGTAAAAAAAAACGGCTTCATAGCAGGTTTCCTACTGCTCATGTGTGAGTCGCGCTGCACTTTCTAAATGGTCCCGCCATCTTCTGGGACCTGTGTGTGTCCCAGAAAGCAGCGGGGGGGGGGGAGGGTTGAAGGAAGAGGTGCCAGAAATGCACATAGATCGCCGATCCTATCCAGAAGTGGGAGCGGGTACCTGTCAAAACAAGGTATGCGCTCCCCCCCAAAAAGTAGCAAATGTGGCAGTGGGACGGGGGAAAGGTGCGCAAAAATGCAGTACGTGGGATGTTCACTGGTCATTTGCGGTGTAATCTTCTAAGACTTATGCGTGCTATAAAGGCTGGTAGCCTATTTAGGAAACATGAAGAAGAAGGGGTCTAGCTAAGGGCTAAACCAACTAGCCCCAACATACTGGGAATTGGGATTATACCATTTACAGACATAAAATAACAAGCTGTAGTTACACTGAATTGCTGCTAAATGTCAACACCAAGAGATTATTACATACATAACGAAATGCAACGTAACTGTAATGGATACAGGATAAGTGTTACAGAACAATGCTGGCGGAAATAAAAACGGATGTAGGCATAGTGATCAACATCCCTGGCAGTAACTAGCTCACTACTAGTAGCACCATTCACACTGTGCACTTTACATGCGATTTGCACATTTATGTTACATATACTGTTTATGGATAATGTTCCTAGCTAGATGCTACACTATTGAGATTCGCATCCCTTAGCAGCCACTAGCTTACCATCTACATTTCCATTGCCACTATTCACTTTATTATGTGATTTGCACATTTATGAGACACAGTTATTATATACGTTTTCTCATTCACTTTATTTTATCTAATATTGCGCGAAATCTTCTTATCTTACATTTCTATTAAGTGTTGTGTGTAAACACCTCAATTTCGCTGCAATATTATCGGTCACCTTAAATGTTCATCTTGTGACACCTTGTCACTCACCTAGTTATTTTCACACCTGACCAGCGCAAGGGACACCAATCACATTTAGTTACACTGAATTGCTGCTAAATGTCAACACCAAGAGATTATTACATACATAACGAAATGCAACGTAACTGTAATGGATACAGGATAAGTGTTACAGAACAATGCTGGCGGAAATAAAAACGGATGTAGTCATTTTTAAAGTCAGTTTTTCCGGATATGAAGGAACCTAACAAGAGGTTCATCCACCCAAAACATCTCCAGAGGTCTCTTCTTCAAGGTTCTGCTCACATCCTTACAATAATCTCCACTGTGCCCCTGGGTTCCCAAAAACAAGTAGCAACTACAACTTTCTGGAGGCTGTTGTGGCTAATCTACTGGTACCCTTTAAACCTTCATGTTGCCCATTAATGCCACCTTTTGCCAATAAGAAAATAAGGAAGGCATGAGGAAGTAGTCAAAAAGTGTTAGAGGACAGCTGAGGTCATGATTTGTGCCCCCCCATTTTGAGGATTTTTAGGTGTGGTAAGGATCAGCTAAATATAAAATAGCACTAAGGATCTTTACTAAGAGAAACACGGAAGCCACAATTTTTTAAAACATTAGTAGCTTGTCTATTATGCTGAGCCACTGCATACCTCAATACCTTATGAATCAATAACACAGATCAAGTATGCAGAACAGGTACGCAAGTCTGAAGATACCATTTTTTTTTATCCTAGGCTCCAAAGTTTAAGTATTTAAGTAGATAACTCTGTATTCCATCCAGCCATCAAACATTTTTAGAAGGTGAGGTCAGCAATAGCAGACCCCAAGTTACTCTCAGGAAATACTTCCTTGAGAACACCCTCCACCTCAGTCTAATGCCCCGTACACACGGTCGGATCTTCCGACGGAAAATGTGTGATAGGACCTTGTTGTGGGAAATTCTGACCGTGTGTAGGCTCCATCACACATTTTCCACACAAAGTTTGAGAGCAGGATATAAAATTTTCCGACAACAAAATCCGTTGTCGGAAATTCCGATCGTGTGTACACAAATCCGACACACAAAGTGCCACGCATGCTCAGAATAAATAAAGAGATGAAAGCTATTGGCCACTGCCCCGTTTATAGTCCCGGCGTACGTGTTTTACATCACCGCGTTCAGAATGATCGGATTTTCCGACAACTTTGTATGACCGTGTGTATGCAAGACAAGTTTGAGCCAACATCCGTCGGAAAAAATCCTAGGATTTTGTCGTCGGAATGTCCGAACAAATTCCGACCGTGTGTACGGGGCATAAGTGTAAAACACATACACAGGTATCCAATTTAATTTGCTGGCTGTAGCTTTTAGCTAGCTCCAGGTAGTTATGAAGTCTGGAAATACCATGTTTCAAGCTACAGTCAAGAAACCCACTAAGATCTGTATTTACCAATATTAGGAAGAAGCTAAAGAAAGTCACTTGAAACCTTCAGAAAGCATTGTAAATCCTTATTGCATGCATTCATCTTCAGAATATTAGACTCCAGTATGTGGCCATTTCTCCTTCTATAGCTTGAGTTAGAACCTGAAAGCTATTGCAATGAGGACTTATGCCACAAGCTCCAGCTAAGTGTTTGCTTTATGACAGCTTTTACAGCTGCTGTCTGGCAAATTCGCACAAATCTTCCTATTGTGGTCTGTGATCTCTCACAGACCAATAGTTAGGCAATGGGATTGACTGGTAAAGCTGTATAATACCTTATGCTGTAGAACAGAAGAGATGACATGGGGAAAACTGGATGGTAGCAGCAGAGATGGACCAAAGGACTTAGGTAGCATTACAAAAGAAGGTGTAATTCAACTTTATCTATAGAAAGTTCATCTTACTGTATTCACAGGTACCGTGGACATATTCCAACTGAGGCATTCACCTATGGTGATACGTATGGAAACACCACAGCGCGCTGCTTCCAGGATTTCCGTTCCTCAGCTCTCAGTTCAAGCCAGAGTCCTTACTGCAAAGGAGGACAGTTCCCTACCAGCTACTCCAATGACCCTGCACTTGTGCTGAGCAATCGATCCCGTGGCTGGGACAGGTTCTTATACAGTCCTAGCTGGTCCCGAAACCACGTAGACTATAACAGGACCCAGGAGCTGGACCAGTTCAGAAAGGTTTGGAACTCTTTACTGCATTCATAAACTACACCATCTTACAGTCTACACCACATATGTCAAACACAAGGCCCACAAGCCGAATCCAGCCCACCAGACCTTATCATGTGGCCTTTGCACTCAGTTTTGCAGCCAGAACATGGTGGAACTCCGTTTTGCCACCTCTGCCTCTCATCCAACTAACAGATCCCTGCACTCACTAATGGCATGGTGGGGACAAATCTTCAGAATCTGAGAAAGAGAATGATCTCCCTGCAAGCAGCCTACATGGGAGGGTTGCATGCTGTGCATAGCACAACCCTAAACCCTGCACTCTGTACACAGCACACCCCTGAACTCCGCACTGTGTACATAATGCACTCCTGAACTCTGCACTCTTTACAAATTGCGCCACAGATACAACTTGGCCCTTTGAGGGCAACCATACTGCTGATGTGGCCCACAATGTAACTTAACTTGACACCATCTGACAGTCTAAACACACTTTGTGCACATTTTGTAGTGCTCAGTGAAAAAAAAATCTCAAAACAAAAAGTCAAGATTGGTTAGAAAGGCCAAAAATCAAACAATGAATGTCAGGTAACTCATCATGCCTCCAGAGCCAAGGAAACACTGGCCATTAAAGAGCAAATCCACTTTTAGTGCACTTGCCAACTGCTCTCCCCCCCAGGGTCCCTGTCACATACTTGCCTGTACTGTACAGCCTCTAGTTGAAAACCCTCAGTGTTACATCCTGCTTCTCCTGCGCATACACGTTCAACCTCCATTGATCACAATCTCCCCCTAACCTGAGGGAGTAGGGGGAGACAGACCTCCTATCACAATTTGGATTAGCAGCAAGGATGGGAAGTGTTATCATAATGGAGGATTTTAATTATCCAGACATAGACTGGATGGAGGGAACCACGCATTCGTCCAAGGCTCGCCAGTTCCTAAATGTCTTGTGGGACAATTTCATGGATCTGATGGTAGACACACCGACTATAAACAAGGCGTTACTAGATCTACTGATTACCAACAATACAGACCTGATCACAGATGTGGAAATACTGGGCAATTTAGGAAACAGCGATCACAGGTCAATTGGCTTCAGTATAAATCACACAAATAGGAAACACAAGGGGAACACAAAGACACTGAATTTCAAAAGAACCAACTTCCCTAAACTACGAACCTTGCTAGAAGATATAAATTGGGATAAAATCTTAGAAACAAAGAACACGGAGGAGAGATGGGTTTGCTTTAAGAGCATATTAAATAAGGGCATTAGCCAGTGCATCCCATTGGGAAATAAATTTAAAAGAGTGAACAAAAGTCCTGGATGGTTTAACTCCATTGTAAAAATGCATATAAAAGCAAAGGAAAAGGCCTTAAAAAATACAAGGCCAGAGGGATCATAATCAGCATTCAGACTTTACAAAGAATACAACAAGATATGTAAGGGTGCAATTAGGGCGGCTAAGATGAAACACGAAAGACACATAGCAGGGGAGCCAAAAAAATCCCAAGAAATTCTTTAAGTATGCAAACAGTAAAAAAGGGAGGACAGACCATATTGGAACCATAAAGAATGAGTAAGGACATCTGGTTACAAAGGATGGGGAGATGGCAAAGGTATTGAATTTAAATTGAATTTATTCTTCTCCTCAGTCTTCACGAGGGAATCGGGGGACTTCAGTAACCAAAACTGCAGTGTTTGTCCCCATGGCACAGCACAGGAAGCACCCTCATGGCTAATAGAGGACAGAATTACAAATTGAGAAACTTAACATTAATAAATCACCGGGCCAGATGGCTTACACCCAAGCGTACTTAGGGAACTAAGTCAAATAATTGCCAGCCCATTGTTCCTAATTTTTTCTGACAGTCTACTGTCTGGAATGGTACCAGCTGATTAGAGAAAAGCCAATGTAGCACCAATATTTAAAAAAGGGCCAAAATACATCCCTGGGAATTACAGACCAGTTAGCCTAACATCAATAGTATGCAAGCTCTTGGAGGGGAAGATAAGGGACTATATACAAGATTTTAGTAATGAAAACGGTATCATTAGCAGTAATCAGCATGGATTCATGAAGAATCGTTCTTGCCAAACCAATCTATTAACCTTCTAAGAGGAGGTGACCTGCCATCTAGATAAAGGAAGGCCCGTAGACATGGTGTATCTGGATTTTGCGAAAGCATTTGACACAGTTCCCCATAAATGTTTACTGTACAAAGTAAGGTCCATTGACATGGACCATAGGGTGAATACATGGATTGCAAACTGGCTACAAGGGCGAGTTCAGAGGGTGGTGATAAATAAGGAATACTCGGAATGGTCAGGGGTGGGTAGTGGGGTCCCCCCCTGGGGTCTGTGCTAGGACCAATCCTGTTTAATTTGTTCATAAATGACCTGGAGGATGGGGTAAACAGTTCAATCTGTGTATTTGCGGATGACACTAAGCTAAGAAGGGCAATAACTTCTCTGCAGGATGTGGAAACCTTGCAAGAAAATCTGAACAAATTAATTGGGTGGGTAACTACATGGCAAATTAGGTTTAATGTAGAAAAAATGTAAAATAATTCATTTGGGTGGAAAAAATATGAATGCAATCTGCTCACTAGAGGGTGAACCTCTGGTGGAATCTAAGATGGAAAAGGATCTAGGGTTCCTAGTAGATGATAGTCTCAGCAATGGCATGCAATGCCAAGCTGCTGCTAACAAAGCAAACAGAATATTGGCATGCATTAAAAAGGGGATTAACTCCAGGGATAAAGTGATATTTCTCCTGCTCTACAAGACTCTGGTCCGGCCACACCTAGAGTATGCTGTCCAGTTCTGGGCACCAGTGCTCGGGAAGGATGTACTGGAAATGGAGCGAGTACAAAGAAGGGCAACAAAGCTAATAAATGGTCTGGAGGATATTAGTTATGAAGAAAGGTTACGAGCACTGAACTTATTCTCTCTGAAGAAGAGACGCTTGAGAGGGGATATGATTTCAATTTACAAATACCATACTGGTGACCCCACAATAGGGATTAAACTTTTTTGTGCAAGGGAGTTTAATAAGACACGTAAGACCACTCATTAAAATTAGAAGAAAAAAGTTTTAACCTTAAACTGCGTAGAGGGTTCTCTACTGTAAGAGCGGCAAGGATGTGGAATTCCCTTCCACAGGCAGTGGTTTCAGCGGGGGGGCATCGATAGTTTAAAAAACTATTAGATAAGCACCTGAACGACAGCAACATACAGGGATATACAATGTAATACTGACATATAATCACACACATAGGTTGGACTTGTGTCTTTTTTTCAACCTCACCTACTATGTAACTATGTAACAAAGGAAACTTCCCACTCTTTTGGGAGGAGCAGAGGTGATGGGAAAGACATTGGGATCACTAAGGTTAAGTACACTAAAAGTTCACAAACCCTTTTAGCTACTCGTTCCAAACATGATGTGACCGATTAGTCCTTATTTTTATCACTATGTTCATGTCTTTGCACCGTACACACTAATATACTCCTCTTCTTTTTTAGAGTGCTCAGCAACACAGAGACCACTACCGAGACAAAACCGGAACTGTGCCACAAGTGCCCCACTTCATCTTACCTGTGAAGAATGAGGACAATTACCCTCTACCCCAACAATGGTAAGATTGTTTAATGAAAAAAGTATATATTGAAATCATCAATATCATTCCACATTGTTTTACAGTAAATTAGGGCAGTGGCTACACTTTAGCAGGTATTGTACCAGCCTGTGGTGAAGAAGTAAGAGGTAAGTTTTCAGATAAGTCCAAATAATAGAGCCTACATCACAATGCCATCTATCTGCTCATCAAGAATAGTCTGAAAAACTTTGCATATAAAGAGTGTGAGTTAGAAGGGGTCTCACAACCCAAAATGTAGTGTGGCATATAAAAGTGAACTGGGACAATGGTCCAATGACATTTTTTGTCTTCCTTCTGAGTAATTGCCTTCATGTTTAGGTTTACGATCCAGGTATGAAAATCTGGTGCCAGGTGTTGAGAGGCACTAAAATCAACAATCTACCTTGGAGGAGAATAACCACACAACAAGATGTCAATGTAGGCACAAATGGGGATTGAACCCATGATCTTTGGTTGACAAGACCAAGGCCTAACCACTTGGCCACTGTGTCCAATGCTGATGTGTATGAGTATCCCTTATGTGTAGTATATATTCGGGGGAAATGTGTGTATATATACACAAACTGTTATGACCAGTCCAGGCACTGCCAGTTTATTACCTTGATTTTGATCACTGATTTCAAGCTTTGTTCTTCTATTTTTCACTTTGCACCTCCAGTGTATAGCTCAAATCTGATTACACCCCTACCTGATCTTCTATATCTTTTATTTTCAGTCTGGTTTAAACATATTTGCGTTGTCTCCCTTTTAAAGAGTTGCCTCCATGTTTAGTTTTTTTCATCCAAATATTGTAATCTGGTGCCAAGTCATGAGGATCAGCGAATCCATTGAAACACATTTCGGTCATCCTAAAACGTTTTCTGGGCTCAACTGTGATTACACCTCTGCCTAATATTTGGTCTGGTTTAACAAACTGTATCATACGTGCATGATAATATGGTGCCAAGTATTGAGGATAACTGTGTCTAGTAGAACATGTTCCAAAGTGGCTAAAGGTGAAGAGCACATGGTATGGTTGGCACATCCGGCTACAATCTTTTTTAAGGAGACCAACACCTGTGCCATCTTTTAAAGCTTGTTTGGACAGGCTTTATCAGGCTGATACAGTGTACCATCTATGTGTAATATGTATTCCGTGAAATTTGAGTATATAGAAATTGTTCTTCACCACTTCTTATGCATCACTAACCATGGCCTTTCCAGTTTTTTTTTTTTTAACCCGTATTTGATGTCAAACTTTGTTTTCAAATATATGCTCTTCTAGTTTACAACCCAAATCTGATTATTGAGCTATTTAATCTCCTGTGGTTTTTGCCAGTCTTGTTTATCAACCTTGGCTATGTCTTCCTTTTGAGTTGTCACTTTCATGTTCGGGTATATCACCCAGGTGTGATAATCTGGTGCTGAGTCCTGAGGGCCACTGTGCCCAGAGAAACACAATTCAATCATCGAAAAAGGCATGCATCAGGCACAGATGGGGATTGAACCCATGATCTTTGGTTTACGAGACCAACGCCTTACCACTTGGCCACTGTGCCTTCCCTAAAAGGGTGCAGTTTGAATGGTCTTTGTTTGTTCAACTGATGTGTATTGTATTCAGTGAATTGTGTGTATTTACACATTGCTACTGACAACCTTTGTGCCAATCACAGCCCAGACCCTGCCCATTGTTTTTACCTTGATTTTATATTTTGATTTCAAATCTTGTTCTGGTATGTCTGCTCCTCCGGTTTACAGCTCAACTCGAATTGCGCTGCTACCTAATCTTTTCTGCCTTTTGTTGTCAATCCGGTTTAACAAGGTTGGCTTTGTCTTTCTCTTGCATTGCTAATGTATGCTAAGTCCCGAGGACAACTGTGTCCAGTTAAATACCATTCAACCATCCAAAAAAAAAGGGGATATTAAAGGTAAAGTGCACCTTGTGTGGTTTTATACAGAAATAAAGTGGTACAGCAGTCCAAAGAAAATCTACAAAGTGTCACCTTTGGGGCGTTATATAACTTTTAAGGAGCTATAGGCACTCTTGCATGATAACTCACCTTTGCACAAAATATTGACTGTTATCTAATATTTTAAACTTTACCAAAGAAAAGTAAAGTATACTACAGCAGACTGGAGAAATCAATAAATCATAAATGTATAATTATCTTGTACTTATTATAATTTTATGCCTTGTAATTCTCTGCACCTGCAAAATTTGCCACTAAGAGAGAGCTTAGCTACAATCAGGTGGTTTAAAAAACCTATACAGGCAGTCCCCGAGTTATGCCACGTACACACGACCGGACTTTCCGGCAGACTTGGTCCGGCAGACCTGGACTCCGTCTGACAATTCGATCGTGTGTGGGCTCCAGCAGACTTTTTTTTCCCAAAAGTCCGACGGACCTAGAAATAAAACATGTTTCAAATCTTTCCGACGGACACGAGTCCGGTCGAAAAATCCGCTCGTCTGTATGCTAGTCCGACGGACTAAAACCGACGCTAGGGCAGCTATTGGCTACTGGCTATCAACTTCCTTATTTTAGTCCGGTCGTACGTCATCACGTTCGAAACGATCGGACTTTGGTGTGATTGTGTGTAGGCAAGTCAGTTTAGTCGGAACTCCGTCGAAAAGTCCTTTGGAGTTCAGTCCGACGAAAAGTCCGCTCATGTGTACGCAGCATAAGAGTTATCATGGCAAAAAGGTGTCTCCACTGAAGCTTTATCACCAATCCTTGTTTCCATGACAACCCAAAATTTTCAAAATCCAATTGTCACAGGGACAGAAAGTGTCAACCCTTCCATATGCTATCCAAAAAAAACTTAAAAATGTTTTTTTTTGGCTGGAGTTACACTTAAAAAAATGTACCTGTTCCATCTTAAATACAAATTTAACTTAAGAACAAACCTACAGAAACCTATCTTGTTTGTAACCCGGGGACCGCCTTTACTCAGGGCACATGTAGGTTGCCATTGCTCAATGTTCTTTCCAAAAATGTTAGTCGCCTGGCTTTAATGCTTCAATAGTTTTCGCATCATTGATCCAGGACAAGGTTGCATTTCTTGGCTTAGACGCTGTAATAAAGAGTTAAACTTTATTACATTTTAACAAGTTGCTGCATTTAACCTTTCAGATATGTGAATATGGTGCAATAATTCAAACAACTCAAATTTGTATGATATGGAATTTACATAGCTTGGTTTAAAGCTGTAGTAAACGGCCAGAAAAATAAAAAACAATGGGCCCCCCTGCAGGTTTAAAGTGGAGTTCCGCTTAAAAAAAAAAAAATTAAAGTTAGCAGCTACAAATACTGCAGTTGCTGACTTTTAATAATCAGACACTTACCTGTCCCAGGGTCCAGCGATGCGGGGTAACGAAGTCCCGCTCGTCTCTCCCTCCTCTCTGCGGCGCCGGCATTGTCACTGTCGGCGCCCGGCTGTGGCTTCACAGCCGGGCAAGCACTGCACATGCGCGAGCAGCGCGGCGCGCTGTGACTGGCCGGGCAATCATCTGGGACCTGTGACGTGTCCCAGATGATTGCCGAGAGGGAGGGAGGGGGGAGAGGTGAACTGACTTCCAGCACCGCGTGGAGCCGCGGAGCCCCGGGAGGAAGTGGGAGCTGGAACCCTTTCAAAAGAGGGTTTTCGCCCCCCCTCCCAAAAAATGACATGCCAAATGTTTCATGTCAGGGGGTCACCTTCCCTTAAAGCGGAAGTTTCATTTTTGGCTGGAACTCCGCTTTAAGTCATAATGTACTAGTATGCACCACATAGTAGCACATTAAGACATACTTACAGTACCTGTACACGGAGCCCTCCAACGCAGCCCCCTTCACCCGGTCTTCCTTCCAGGTTTATAGGCTCCGGCTGTATGAATGGTTGGGGCCATGAAGACGTCACCCATGTGCGTGGGAGCTCTCAGCTCCAGGGTAGAGCTCTGAAGTTCTAGCACAGTATGCCGATCCTTCAGAGCGCATGCAAGTAATGTCACTGGCTGCATGTTGTGTGAATATTTCCTAAACAGTGCCGGGCTCTGGTGCAGCTGAGCGACCAGCATGCACCTCCCGTTCTCGCGCATGCGCCGTATGTACGGCATAGCGCCGTACACTTCAGACGATGCCATCACAATGGGCGTCGGCGTCGGAAGTGCCCACCTCCATTGTGATGGCAACAAAGCCCTCGGCGCTGCCCAGTGACTCCTGGGAAATTATGACAAGCATCTCCCAGGAGCACCAGCGAGCGGAGGCGCAGAGGGAAGTGACGTAAGGAGCCGAGGTGAGGAAGGAGGCAGAATACAAGGGACCCCTAAGCAACAGGCATTAAGAGGTGAGTTTAAAAAAAAAAAAATTTCCAAATGTTATTACTCGTTTTTAATGCAGCTGATTTATGCAAAAATAATTTTATGAGTGGAACTCCACTTTAACCACTAGCCTACCGCCCACCGTCATAAGACAGCGGGACGAGGCAGCTCTTGTTCTGGGCGGACGTCATATGACGTGATCGCCCTCCCGAGCCACTAGGGGGCACACGCGCGTGCCCGCCACGTCATTCGGGACCCGGTGCGCGTGCCCGGCGGCCGCGATGCCCGCCAGGGACCCTACGATTGCCGGGTAACAGAGCAGGACTGTGGATCTGTGTATGTAAACACACAGATCCACGTCCTGTCAGAGGAGAGGAGACCGATGGTGTGTCCCTTGTACACCGATCGGTCACCTCCCCCAGTCAGTCCCCTCCCCCCCACAGTTAGAATCACCTCCCTAGGACAGACATTAACCCCTTGATCACCCCTTAGTGTTAACCCCTTTCCTGCCAGTCACATTTACACAGTAATCAATGCATTTTTTTAGCACGGATCGCTGTATAAATGTGAATGGTCCCAAAAATGTGTCAAAAGTGTCCGATATGTTCGCTGCAATATTGCAGTCACAATAAAAATCGCAGATCACCGCCATTACTAGTAAAAATAAATAAATAAATAAAAATGCTATAAAACTATCCCTTATTTTGTAGACACTATAACTTTTTACCAAAAATATGTAGAAGAATACATATCGGCCTAAACTGAGGTGATCAAATACCATCAAAAGAAAGCTCTATTTGTGGGGAAAAAATGATAAAAATTTCATTAGGGTGCAGTGTTGCATGACCGCGCAATTGTCATTCAAAGTGCGACAGCGCTGAAAACTGAAAAATGGCCTGGGCAGGAAGGGGGTGAAAGTGCCCAGTATTGAGGTGGTTAAAGATGTATTTCAGATGATGAAATACATAAATACAGCACCACTCAAGTCCAGGGGTAGGCCGTAATTTCATTAGAAATTCCTGGAAGTGATAGTCCTCTTTTCCCAGATGTTCTTGAAGAAGTCCTGGGTGGGGTCAACTGTCTTTGTTTTCCACCCACATATGATACAAATACTAGAATCACTCCATTGCCACATCCGTAAATCTAACTATGAACAGAAAAGGGAGAAGGGGGCCACTTGGTCAGACTTTAAAGGCAATTAGGACTACAATATTTCTATAAAAAAATCCATATTTTATTTATAGACAAAAAAGTTTAAAATCAACAAATGTTACATAGAACAGTGCCATCTAAAAACGTGTTTATATATGTAGAAAACACGGCCAACAGGAGCCTAATACTTCAAGTACGTAGTTAATATTGATGATTTCAGATAAGTGAGCCCCTGTCCGTCAAGCAACAAACAGGGTGATCAGTGGCTGCTATAGGACCCGAGGGTGGAACGAGGCTCCATTAGGGAGACTGTTGAAGCAAATTAAAAACAGGAAATCTGTGTGCAAGAAAACACAAATCCAATACTGTATCATTAGGGTTGGAGAGGATTCTGCCGATACTGACCCTTTATCTCATGTGAAATTTCTATTTCAATAGTTTTTATTGTTTTCTTAGAAAAAATACAGAAATATATAACAATAGCGAAGAAATACCAGAACCCCACACGGGATAAATACACTATATCTGAAAGCACTCACATACATAGTACTAACAAAAAAATATGTGCCCCTGTGACATTACAAGTCAAAAAGGGGACAAATGTCAGCCACAAAGGAGAAATCTTCAATAACAGACACCTAATAAAACATATATCATAGTTGCCAACATTGCAAAAAAAAAATGTGGGACACTTTTTTGGCTGTAGGCGGAGCCGTACAATAATTAGGGGGCGGGGCATTCGTTTGCAAGCATGGCTTCGCAAAAAGATACAAGTGCGGCGCGCGAAGCCTCCAATCGGGACGAGGGTCCCAAAATCGGGATTGTCCCGGGAAAATCGGGACTGTTGGCAACTATGATATATATATACAGTTATGAGGCTGTAGGCACAGGAAGTGCACTGCTATTTTTCTCTGGGAATGTAAAACAAAAAGGGAAATCTTCCAGGGTGCTGCTTAGGAATAATTGACTTTTCTATAATTTAATAAATCTTCACTTTAACTCTTTACAATCTACCAAAACTAAAATATGACTTTTATTTCGACTAACCTTTTTTTTTGTAGACGGTATAGGTTATAATGGTTTTTATGAATTGATTTGTTTGTATTTAAATTAATTTACATTTTTCTCCTCTTTTTTTTTAAACCAGGATCTGAAATGGCCTTACTTTCCTCCATGAATACAAGGAACCCAAAACCCCATTATTGCCATCAAAGGACTGATATAATGAATAAATATTGAGTCTTATCAGGAGATCAACTTGTGTCCTATGGGAATGAACATCAAAGACAAATCAGGGAATATGCATTTATGCGTATTTATCCACTGGGAGAGATAATGGAATACTGCTAAAACTGAACATGATTATCTTTGGGGAAAAAATAAAATACATCTTTCTTTATACATACACATGTAGGATACAGTGATACATGGTGACAATATAAAACAAAAACAAATGCCAGGACACTGTATATTGCATAGCTCAAAAATATCCTTTAGGTCCTAAAAGAGAAGTGTGTGTGTTTTTTTTTTGAGTAGAATCATACTTACCTAGGTGGATGCTGCATCTGTCCCCCGCCGACTTTAATGCTGAGAACCGAGCAATCAAACACCACGATTCTCAGTTCTCATATCTCCCTGAGCAGAGAGCTGATGGCTATCAGTCACCACTGTCTGCTCTGCCCCCTACTCGCTCACTGGAGCGGTGGGCTGTGGAGGGGGCAGGAGCGGCTGACCCAGGCCCTCCAGCAACTCGCTGAGAGGCTGAGCCTGTTGCCGGTTCTGGCATGTGGGCGGATCCCGACTTGATTGTCATGATCTTGCCCGATCCTGGACTGGCACTGATGTCAGCCGACAGCTGCCATCAGTCCGCTGTCTGCTGAAAACAGGTCACAGGAGTGCAGGATGAACTGCACTCCTGTGATCCACAGAAGTACAGCTAAACAAGCTTTGGCTGTATTTCTCCTTTAAATCAATCTCTGCCCCAGAGGAGCTTACACTCTAGTGCAGCCATTCTCAACCAGAGTTCAGTGGAACTCTAGGGTTCCACCAAAGATCGCTAGGGGTTTCTTAAGCTATGGCTGATTGACCTCCTATGTAATGGTGCCTGCATACCACATGCCAACACCACATGGCAGAGCCAGCTACATAACACCAATAATATTTTTAGCTGTCTGTATGTGCGGCATTCTGACCACCACTGTAAGGGAAGTGTTCTTCCCGCTGACCACCAAAGTAAGAGCCATTTTCTCACTGACCCCAATTAACTGAACTAAGCGGGGCTTCTCCAAGACCTGAAGATTATTGCAAGGGTTCCTCTAGGGCAGTGATTCTCAACCTCTCTAGTGCCGTGACCCCTTGATAAAATTTCCCAAGTTGTGGCGACCCCCAACCGTAAAATTATTTTCATAGCGTCATTTTCAGCACCCAAGGCAAGACAAGTAATTTGCGACCCTAACCCATGGACATTTAGTGCTCCCTGAGTCCCTTCCACTCGTACAGTATTAAAACCCTTTATGGTACATTTTAGGATGTATCACTCTTTCTCTTTGTTTTCCTTTCTTTCCCTTTTATCTCTCTCTATGCTAATTTCTTGTTTTTTTTACCCCATCCCTCTTTCTAGCCGTATTTCTTGTTCTTTCTCTCCCTTTTTCTTTGTTCCTCCCCCTCTTTTCCTCTCCCTTCCATGTATTCTGTATTTTTATTCCTTCTCTTACTCTCTTACTCCTTGGTGGGGGGAAGGGATGGGATGAGTGGCAGGGAGTGGGATCAGTGGCAGCGCTGGGGGGAGTTCTGATCAGCCAACTTAGGTGCTCTTGATCAAGGTCATCTGCTGATCTGAGAACTGTAGTGGGGACCTTTAATAGCAACTATAATTCCAGGTAGTGTTACTCAATGTGTCTCCGACTTTGTGGTGTCTCGTAGCAGTGACACCTATGCTGAAATCAGACAATAGGGTCTCTTCCAGCCCCTCTCACTTCACATTCCTCACCAGTCAGCTGACCTCTAGTCTCTGCCCCCCAGTCATGCCGTGAACTGAATGGGCGGCTGCGAAGAGGCTGAGTGGGCGGCTGCGGGCTCCAGGGACAGCCCTGCTGGGCAGCCGCAAAAAGGGTGGGAGAGCGGTGCGGGCTTCAGGAACAGCCAAGGATTTGGTGACCCCTGGAAAATCATCATTTGACCCCCGAGGGGGTCCCGACCCCCAGGTTGAGAACCACTGCTCTAGGGTAAAGAGGATGAAAAGCTGCTCTAATGTCTCCATACCAAAACACAACTAAACACTCAGCCCTACACTTGCTGCCAAGGGTAATTGTATGCAATTACAATTAAATAGTGTATGAGGGATAGATTTTGTATAAAATAAAGGGTAGCTGATCAGTGAACTGTCAGCCTGTACAAGTAAAAAAACACTTACAAACAGATTTATCTCTAATTTAACTAGTTTATAATTTTTTTTTTACAGTTCACTGATCAGCTACCCTTTATTTAATACAATATCTATCCCTCATACACTATTTAATTTTTATTGCATACAATTACCCTTGGCAGCAAGTGTAGGGCTGAGTGTTTAGTTGTTGTGTTTTGGTCTTGAGACACTAGAGCAGCTTTTCAACCTTTTTACCCCAGAGGAACCCTTGAAATAATTTCCAGGTCTTGGGGAACCCCCACTTAGTTCAGTTAATTGGGGATAGTGGGAAAAATACCTCCTTACTTTATTACTTACAAACAGATGTATCTCTAATTTTAACTAGTTTATAAGTAATAAAGTTAGGGGGTATTTTTCCCACTATCCCCAATTAACTGATCTAAGCAGGGGTTCCCCAAGACTTGAAAATTATTTCTAGGGTTTCTCTGGGGTAAAAAGTGTCTCCAGTACTATAAAACATACTATCATAAAAGCCAAACTCTGGTCAGCATATAGAAATCCCATTTGGGTGTCCCTTATCCCAATAGTAAGGGTCAAAAGCTTGTTAGATCTGGGGGGAATATAACAGAGAGATATACCTTATTTCTCACTTTCCTGACAGCTGACATTCTTTTGGAGGGACCTTTTGTCTGAAATATACTTTAACCTGACAGGGTCCTATAACAAAAAAATCAGTTGTTTATGACAGCGTTTGCCAACCTTTTTTTCTCGAGGCACCCCATTCTAAATTGTAGAAAACTAAACTAAACATAATGCAGCAACATCCACACATGCAGGACACCCAACGTTAGAGGTGATTTATTCTTCCAAAGCAAACACAACTTTGCACACTGATACCAGCTAATATTCCAACATTCCTCTCCCTCAGTTTCTCACCCTTATGCCCTGTACACACGATCGGATTTTCCAACGGAAAATGAGTGATAGGAGCTTGTTGTCAGAAATTCTGACCATGTGTGGGCTCCATCACACATTTTCCATCGGATTTTCCGACACACAAAGTTTGAGAGCAGGCTATAAAATTTTCCGACAACAAAATCCGTTGTCGGAATTTCCGATCGTGTGTACACAAATCCGACACACAAAGTGCCACGCATGCTCAGAATAAATAAAGAGATGAAAGCTATTGGCCACTGCCCCGTTTATAGTCCCGACGTACGTGTTTTACGTCACCGCGTTAAGAACGATCGGATTTTCCGACAACTTTGTGTGACCGTGTGTATGCAAGTCAAGTTTGAGCCAACATCCGTCGGAAAAAATCCATGGATTTTGTTGTCAGAATGTCCGAACAAAGTCCGACCGCGTGTACGGGGCATTACTCAGCTAATGTAACCTTGTTGCTGATGGAGAGGGGGAAACAAGGATGCTGTGCAAGTGCCTCCTTATTAACTGATGAAGTTATTGGTTGTTAGGACCCCTTTGGCTAGAAGGTTCTAATGGTGCACAATAGTGGCTTTGTGTAACTAAAAGTTAGGCTTGATCCACCTGCTGGCTTGTATAACATTTTTCGGCAATTTTAAGACATTTTGCCATGGCACCCCTGAAGACACCCTGGTTAAAAAAAGGCTGGTTTATGATATACAATGCATGGCATTCATTTTGGGTTTACATGCACTGTGTTACTTACCCTTCCTGCTCTAAAGTGAACCTGTTATATGGCCAGGAAAGGCAAAGTACAGATTTTCTATAACATTCTTTATTCTAAGTAGTATTCTTATAGGAAATATTCACACTGCTTTAACTCTGAAATATTCACAAGGCTTCACGGAGTGAGTACACAGAATGAATAGTATATTGACCTTCAATAATGTCATTGTTTCAAGTTTTCTCGAACAGACTCATCTCAGCAGCAGATCATCCGTTCATCACACAGCCTGTATATACAGAGAATACAGCTGTGCCGTCTGTACCTCACCCACATCACAGACATCTCACACTTTATTCACACTGACAGCGTGCAGAGAACATCGGAAATCCATAAACTGAACTTAACTGCTTCTCATCCAGGGCAACTGTCTTCTTCATGACCACAGCAACTGCCCCCTTAATGACCACAGCAGACATTAGAACAATATGACAGTTGTTAAATACAATTACAGTATTAAAAAATATATATATATACACACACACACACACACACATTATATATATATATAATTATATATATATATATATATATACACTACCGTTCAAAAGTTTGGGGTCACATTGAAATGTCCTTATTTTTGAAGGAAAAGCACTGTACTTTTAAATGAAGCTAACTTTAAACTAGTCCTAACTTTAAACAAATATACTCTATACATTGCTAATGTGGTAAATGACTATTCTAACTGCAAATGTCTAGTTTTTGGTGCAATATCTACATAGGTGTATAGAGGCCCATTTCCAGCAACTATCACTCCAGTGTTCTAATGGTACAATGTGTTTGCTCATTGGCTCAGAAGGCTAATTGATGATTAGCAAACCCTTGTGCAATCATGTTCACACATCTAAAAACAGTCTAGCTCCTTCCAGAAGCTACAAAACTGACCTTCCTGTGAGCAGATTGAGTTTCTGGAGCATCACATTTGTGGGGTCAATTAAACGCTCAAAATGGCCAGAAAAAGAGAACTTTCATCTGAAACTCGACAGTCTATTCTTGTTCTTAGAAATGAAGGCTATTCCATGCGAGAAATTGCAAAGAAATTGAAGATTTCCTACAACGGTGTGTACTACTCCCTTCAGAGGACAGCACAAACAGGCTCTAACCAGAGTAGAAAAAGAAGTGGGAGGCCGCGTTGCACAACTAAGCAAGAAGATAAGCACATTAGAGTCTCTAGTTTGAGAAACAGACGCCTCACAGGTCCCCAACTGGCATCTTCATTAAATAGTACCCGCAAAACACCAGTGTCAACATCTACAGTGAAGAGGCGGCTGCGGGATTTTGGGCTTCAGGGCAGAGTGGCAAAGAAAAAGCCATATCTGAGACTGGCCAATAAAAGAAAAAGATTAAGATGGGCAAAAGAACACAGACATTGGACAGAGGAAGACTGGAAAAAAGTGTTGTGGACAGATGAATCCAAGTTTGAGGTGTTTGGATCACAAAGAAGAACGTTTGTGAGACGCAGAACAAATGAAAAGATGCTGGAAGAATGCCTGACGCCATCTGTTAAGCATGGTGGAGGTAATGTGATGGTCTGGGGTTGCTTTGGTGCTGGTAAGGTGGGAGCTTTGTACAGGGTAAAAGCTAAGGAAGGCTATCACTCCATTTTGCAACGCCATGCCATACCCAGTGGACAGCGCTTGATTGGAGCCAATTTCATCCTACAACCGGACAATGACCCTAAACACACCTCCAAATTGTGCAAGAACTATTTACAGCAGAAGCAGGCAGCTGGTATTCTATCGGTAATGGAGTGGCCAGCACAGTCACCAGATCTGAACCCCATTGAGCTGTTGTGGGAGCAGCTTGACCGTATGGTACGCCAGAAGTGCCCATCCAACCATTCCAACTTGTGGGAGCTGCTTCTAGAAGCGTGGGGTGCAATTTCTCCAGCTTACCTCAATAAATTAACAGCTAGAATGCCAAAGGTGTGCAATGCTGTAATTGCTGCAAAAGGAGGATTCTTTGATGAAAGCAAAGTTTGATGTAAAAACAATGTTATTTCAAATACAAATCATTATTTCTAACCTTGTCAATGTCTTGACTCTATTTTCTATTCATTTCACAACGTATGGTGGTGAATAAGTGTGACTTTTCATGGAAAACACAAAATTGTTTGGGTGACCCCAAACTTTTGAACGGTAGTGTATATATATATATATATATATATATATATTATAGGGATCAGCAGGATTGCTAGATACAAACTTCTTAAAACAAAAATACCAATCCACGTCTCTGTAAACCAACTTAAATGCTCTATGCCAGTTTAACATAGCTCCATACCAATACAGAACTAAGTAACAAAGTCCAAACGTCTGAGATACTACAAGACCCAGCCAAACGTGGAGCTTCCTAGCTGGTTTCTACAGTTCAAATGTGCAGCACACATCTCACTACCTGTTAATGCTTCCTTCGGACTTATCAGTTCTTTCATTTATTAACACCTACTGTGTCTCCTAGAGAGTTCACCACCTGACACACCGAGGGGATACATACCTGCCATCCAGGACATCCCTTGTGGCAGTACATATCCCCCCATCAACCTCAACTTGGAGGAGGTATAGATGTCAATTGAGCTCAAACAATGGACCCAGCAAAGATTATACAAATTTTGATGAAGTTTCCCGGGTCTATGCTCCACCAAAAAACAGAACTTTTGGAGCACCAGGAACCACCAGGCTATCCATGCATTTTTCCCCTTATTTTATTGCAAGCACATCAGAGGAGCATGATCAGCGACAACTTCCTTCCTGAAGTCAAACATACATGGATGGGCACCCTGGTTGTACACAAGTCGAATAGACCACAACCAGCCTGTTGGGCTTTTCTCAAACGATTAGTGGCACTGGCTGCAGCCTGGCAACACTAATCATTATTATACGAGATTTATATAGCACCAACAGTTTACGCAGCGCTTTACAATGTATAAGGGGGACAACACAATTACAGTACAGTTCAATACAAAAGGTACAGGAGGGCCATGCTCGTAGAGCTTATATTCTAAAGGGAGGGGGTGGTGGTACAAAAGGTAATAGCTGCAAATCATTGTGTTCTGTCAGCAAGGAAGTGGGAAGTTCTGCCATTTGACTCCCCACAATAGGGCTGCGGAAGGATTCCACCCATGGTGGAAGGAAAGAAAATTGTAAAATCTATGGCCTGCTTAAGACTGACAAAAGACAGCAGGCTGATCGGAAAAAAAACGAACAAATTCCCCCAACCATGCAAGCAAATCAGGACTCCTATGCTGTCAGAATACCCTGATCATTGCTGCAGCCAATGATAGAGAAAGATTTCCAACAGTCCCATTCAACAGAAGTCAATCATTAGATCAACTTCTGTCAAAAGGGAAGAGGCATAAATATTCGGTCCCTGCTGAACCAACCAAATTTCAATCCATCTGTGGCCATCTTAAGAGGAATTATCAGAACGACTCAAAGGCCCATTCAGTGGAGGCTGGTGCTAAAAAAAATTCTCGGGGGGGCGCAAACAAACCCCTCCAGGTCTGCACCTACCCCCACAAACGGAGCCCCCCAGCGGTCACAGCTCCCCTGATACCCGGCACCGCAGCTTCCGTGTTTACCTGGTCTTCTTTTTGGGTTCCAAATCTTCAGCCTTCTGTCTTGATTGGCCGGGATGAGAAGCCAAAAGCAAATGGCAAATATTGATTTGCTAAAATCACAAGTGAGAGGTTCGGGGCACAGTGCTCTGCGCCCTGAGGACAAGCTAAAACAAGCCAATTAGAGCCTCAGGTCTAATCACATGCTTGTAAAAAAAAATATGGACCTAATAGAAACCTATTAGTCCGGCGCCCCGCACAGTGCACAGCCACACACATAGAACGATTGATTTTTAAATTAATATTATCACCAACATTTTTTAATTAAGATGTTAAAACTTGTTAGTCATATTATCAGTTATTTAAAAATAAATAGTTCTATGATTAGATTATGCAAACTTGGGGGGTGGCACCTCTGCGTCTTTTATGGACCAATTGCCACTGGGCCCATTTAATGGTCAGACATTCCCGTAGTTTTTCTGTAGCGTAGTTTTTCTTATCTGTTGTTAAAGTAATATTTTAGTCAGAAAATGAAGTCCTGTTAGATCACTTCATGCTGGCCCCTTTTGCAGGTATAGCAGGGTATGTAAAACATTAAAATAAGTAGCCATACTGTTTAAATGTCCAGTAATACACTGTTTCACTTTGCTCTGCACATGCTCAGCTGTTCTGTATTTTTTTAGGACTGTGCTAAAAATAAGAGCCACTAGAGGCCGAGCTGCTGACAGCCTAAACATTTACTGCTGCTCAGGGGCTCTGGGTTTTAGCAAAATGGCAGCGTCCAGTCTAGCAAGAAGAAACAGGAACAATGCTGGAGGCAATGTACAGCACATTAATTGTGATAGCATAATTATTATTGTGAATGTATGGTCCTTAAAGAATATTTTTTATCAAGCTGTTATGGGTAAAGTTCTGCTTTAGCTTCCAAAGGAGAAAAACCATGGGGTGCTCCTATAATATTATCATTGTTATTTCCTATAAAATGAAAAAAAATTGTAGTAACAAACATGATCTTCAGGATAAAGCATAGGAACATTTTTATATGTCCTTAAAAAAGGTATGCAATTAGTTATTGCGCTATAATTCAGTGTATCCAAGCATACTAAGGCTGCTAAATTTGGTTTTGACATCTTGGCTTGAAAGGGTTAAGTAGTGTTTTCTACATTTGTTCTGAGTTTCAACCCAGGTGAGGGAATTCCAGCTTCATTCATCATCGTATCTCTATTCAGGCTTATAATTTGAGAACTGGGACAGTAGATGTCTCGCTCTGCCATTGTTTACACCCGGGATCTTATTGTTGGCAGGCGTTCAGCATCAAACATCTGTCCGCTCGTCCCCATGACTAGGATTCATTCACGTGTTCTGTAATAACTCTCTAGATTGTAATTTCTAGCCATAAACCATCAGTAAAACTTGCTGCATTCAACTACGCTGACCCATTTTCATTCCATTTCAATATAAAATGCACAGAAGTAGGGTGAGAAGGTGCAGCTCAGCCAGCACCAAGTCCATCTTGCGCAGATAAGTCAAGCTTACATTTATTTATAGTGTAGCTAAAAAGGAATATTACATATATTGCTAACCAATACTATTTGTAACATACTAACATTAAAATTAGATTTTTGTTTCAATCTGGAGCAAGCTATAATTTTATAAAGCTCCAAAAAAAATGATGACCTCTAGATTGGGTTTTGGTCAGTGCCCACAACTGCTTGTTAATCAGTCACAATACAGATCAAGTTGCTGCAAATTAATATGTTAAACATGAAGAAAAAGGCAAGAGGTTATGTTCTGTTTCAAAAATGTGAAAAGACAAGGCGCTTGCTTACTGGACGAGATCCACAGGCAGTTTTGTTCTTCAAAACATTTGGATATCCTCCCAGCCTACCTTCAAGGTTGGAGGCGCTGGCAGGGGCGTAACTAGAAATAGCAGGGCCCCATAGCAAAATGTTGTATGGGGCTCCCCTGCAAACAGTCCCCCCCCCCACAGCTGCCCTAGTGTCAATGCAGCGTGACCTGTGCCACATACAGCGTGACCTGTGCCCAATGCAGCGTGACCTGTGCCCCATACAGCGTGACCTGTGCCCCATACAGCGTGACCTGTGCCCAATACAGCGTGACCTGTGCCCAATACAGCCTGGTCTGCCTGTGCCCCATACAGCCCCACCTATGCAGAGGAAGAGGCAAGCCACCCGGATCAGCAGAGAGCGGGATTGCCTGCTGTAATAGCTTTCATTTGAATTTATTGTCTTCCCAGGGCTCATCGTCACATATCCCCACCTCTTGGCCCGACGCCTTTGATGTCGTCACATGTCCCGAATTGGATCGGCATTCTGTCTATCAAAGGCACCGGGCCAAAAGGTGGAGCTATGTGACGTGAGCCCCGGGAACACTGGAAGTTCTAATGAAAGCTCTTACATCGGGCAATTCAGCTCTCTGCTGATACGGACAGCTCGCCTCTTCCTTTCCTCTCTCTTCCCCTGGCTGGGAGACTGTGCCGGCGGTACTCTTATCCTCACTAGGCCCCACTCGGCTGCGAGCCCCATAGCGCCCGCATGGGTCACTATGGTGGTAGTTACGCCCCTGGGCGCTGGGGAGACATGCTGTGGTAGCTGTGTAATACAACAAATCCCTTTTTAATAGCTGGGGCAAGATCTGAAGTGTAATCCTTCATTCATCACTTGCCATACTTAATAAGGCTATCATACATTTTTCACTTGCTTCCCCCTGCAGTCCCCTCTGCTGCATGTATTCTTCTTTGGAGAACTGGTTCTTCTTGTGGGAATCTTCAGAGCTTCTTCCTTTTTAGGTTTGACGGGTGCAGCATATAACATTACAGATCTTGCCAACATACCTTCCTGATGAAGCTACGATGTAAAACATGAAGAAGAATAGGACACCTCCATCACCCATTGTATATAATTGAAATTTTGTCTTCATAGAAATGTTAGGACCTGGGCTTGAACCTGGGACCTCCGCTGTGTCTGGCAATGTCTCTGCTTTCTGAGTCGCCTGACATAAATCAGAGCTACCTGGACAATTCCTTGAATGGTCCTGCCGTGAATCTTATTTGCCTTGAACCTTGAACTCTTTGCTCCTCCCGTGTACTTCCTGATAAAAGCCATGTCTCTGCACTTCCTGGTTGCCACATTATTGTGCCTTCTCCAGCCAATATCTCGCTTTTGTCTCTTCTGCTGCCATCTGTATCTTCGCTATTATTTGTTACCGACATTTGGATTCCTCCTTGACAATGCTTCTGCTTAATCCCAACCTGCAACTATTTGTTACCTACCTTTGGCTTGTTCCTCGACTATGCTTCTGCTTGATCCCTATCTGCTATATCTGCTACTGGACCCCGGCTTGCTCACCTTCTGGTGGGGCGATCCTGAGGACCGCGATCTGGTATTAACACACAGCAAAATCCATCTCGACCATCAGGAGCTCTGGTGAATACCCGTTAGTACTTAGATTCCGCACCTCAGGTGAGCCTGTTTCATATGCCAGGGTGACCTGCCTGTGTTTCTATTATGCCGCGTACACACGGTCGTACTTTTCGTCTACAAAAGTCCAACGGACGCTGACGGACTAAAGCTGGCTGGTAATCCGATCGTGTGTGGGCTTCTCCGGACTTTCAACGTACTTTTTTAGCCTCAAATCCGACGTACTTTAGATTTGAAACATGCTTTAAAACTTTACTTCGTAACTACGACGGACCCCGAAATCCGCTCGTCTGTGTGCTAGTCCGACGGACAAAAAGCCACGCTAGGGCACCTATTGGCTACTGGCTATGAACTTCCTTATTTTAGTCCGGTGTACGTCATCACGTACGAATCCGTCAGACTTTTGTGTGGTCGTGTGTAGGCAAGTCCGTTCGTTAGAAAGTCTGCCGCAAGTCCGCCGAAAGTCTGCCGGAAGTCTGCCGGAAGTCTGTCGGACAGGCTGTCTGACTTTTGTAGACGAAAAGTCCGACCGTGTGTACGCGGCATTAGGGTTGCTACCTCATCCCTTTAAAACACATATTAATTACACAGGTTCTGTGGCTGATTAAGGCAGTATTTAAACTCACTTGGTGTCTTATTTGCATTAAATTAGCCTCAGAACCTGTGTAATTCATATGTGTTCGGGATTAAAGGGATGAGGTGACAACCCTAGTTCCTATCCTATCCTGGTGGTTCCTCTGTGAGCTTCCACTGCTATAGTAACTGGTCTTCGAGCCTGACCCCTTGATCGTGACATGAAATATCTTAATTAACCACATAGGCTTATGCATGACTATTTTCTTGGGAACATTACAATGTAAAATGCAACACAGTCCAACTCCTAATAAATTATCCTGCCCAGGCATACCTGTAAAGATGTGAGTCCAGTCCATAATTGGTGTTCATGGCTGGTGACTTCACTTGGGGTGGCTGATGAAGGCTACTCCTTTCAGGTGACACGGATCCTATAATGTAGGACCCTAAAAATCACCCGGGAAACCAGCAACCCACAGCTTAACCCTTCCCCAACCTAGGCAGTCTGTCTCGATTGCTAGAAAAAACATTCCTCTTGTAGGCACCTGCCTACATGTTTAATTTCCTACTAAGGAATGGTGGATGGCCATGATAGGCCAAAATCTCTTGGTAACATTCTCTGCATCATGATGCTCTGTGGTGCAAAGTACTCAGGCTACTCTTTCAAGAAAAATATTATTTATTATACGCACGTAAATAAAATATGAACAATATAGTTCTTTCACAAGCTTTGAAGGTGGCCGCAAAGGAAAGAGAAATACAATGACTGTATATAAAAAAATAATATTGTACACATAGATATGAACACAGATACAACTATTGTATGACCCAACTGGATTACAATACCAATAAATAAATAAAGCATGTGTATAAGCATGACCCATAATTACCCCCAAATCTCCTTCTTTTCTAGATCAACTGTGTTCCTGTGACAAGGAATAGTTTTTATTACTCCCTATGACATCATCGCCAGGCTTGTAAAATTGTCACGGGGCAGCTGCTGGGAGCTCAGTTCCGATTGACATTGGCAAGCCACCGGAACTGCATCTCCAGAGTGACCCTTCCCTACACACAATTTGTGGGCAGGCTCTTGGGAGTAAAAAGCAATAGCATGTGGAGAGGGACAGAGACGAATAGGGGTCCAGCAGATTTTGACATATACTTTAAAACCTTATTACCGGTATTCCCTTTACTTACAATGACTAAAACATGGAAACATTAAAGCATTAACAGCTATATAGCAATCAGGTTAAATGTAATACTTACAAGAAAGATTTAGTACTCTGTGTATGCCAAACATCTAGAGGCAGGGCTTTTTTTCAGCTGGAACTTGGTGGAACTCAGTTCCACCACCTCTGGCTCAGGCCCTCTGCTCCCTACTCACCACTATCGCTTGCAAACACAGAAGTCCGGCTTCTGTGTTTACAAGTGTAAGCTTGTCTCCCAACGGCTCCCATAGATTTGATCTCCTGAGTGACTGCCACTGAGTGCAGGATGGGGACAAGGGAGATGCAGGTGCAGATCCCAACACCCCAACTGAATGATCCCCCTGCAAGTGAGAGAGGCAGAGCCACCTACAGTGTACAGGGAGGTACTAGGGACAGCTGGGTGCTCCAGCTTAATACACCAACACAAGTAAGACATGTGGAAGATGGCAGAGCTTTTAAGGAAGGAAGGGGAAGATGGAGACAGTGAAAGGGGGGTTGCATACAGTTGAAGAGGGGGGAAAGTGAAGAGGATAGGGGATGCATAGGTAAACAACTGTGGAAGAAGGTTGAACTCTGCACTCTGTGTGTAGTGCACCCCTGAACTTTACACTTTGTATGCGGGGCACCCCTAAACTCTACACTATGTACATAGCCCACCCCGAACACACCACCCGAACTCTGCACTCTGTGTAACACCCCCATCCTCCCCCCCTCAAAACTCTGCACTCCAGGTATTTGTTGCCCCTGTCCTGACAAAATACGCAACTCGGCAGAATATAGAACCACATCACATCCAGTGTCTTAAAATCCACAGTGGGTGGAGAAAAGGAAGCGCCACCTGAGTGCAGTATTAATATAAAAATTTAATGGCATAAAAAAAATGAACACTTACAAGAAAGACAAATTAAAAAGGCTTATCTGTGAGTAGGCAGTGTGTATCTTCCTCGAGTTCCAGTCCGGAAGTTGTATCAGCGTTGTAGGGCTGCAGATGGAAGCTTGTAGCTGGTATCTCTTCCTGTGGCCATCAGGGAGAAGCTGGGACCAGCGTGGAACGCATGGAGGAGGTGCGTGACGTCACGGGTCATCCAAGGACTTCCGGGTACACTCCAGGGGGAGGGCTAACACCAAGGGAGGGTTCTGAAGGCTGAATGTGCTTGGCTACGCGCTCGGAGCTGCTGCTCCTTCAATAGACCCTCCCTTGGTGTTAGCCCTCCCCCTGGAGTGTACCCGGAAGTCCTTGGATGACCCGTGACGTCACGCACCTCCTCCATGCGTTCCACGCTGGTCCCAGCTTCTCCCTGATGGCCACAGGAAGAGATACCAGCTACAAGCTTCCATCTGCAGCCCTACAACGCTGATACAACTTCCGGACTGGAACTCGAGGAAGATACACACTGCCTACTCACAGATAAGCCTTTTTAATTTGTCTTTCTTGTAAGTGTTCATTTTTTTTATGCCATTAAATTTTTATATTAATACTGCACTCAGGTGGCGCTTCCTTTTCTCCACACCCTCTTGCAATACCACAGAGCCAGCTCTCTGAGGACAGCAGCCGCCTTTAGGACCAACCACCCCACTAGCCAGCCCTTCATATCTTGAACGATCAGAGACTATATTAACCCCTGGACTGCCACTACTATGGCCATGGACTTTATGCCTGGCTAACTTTATATACCCCCAGGATTGTATGCATATTTTGTATATGCGCTTACAGTTATTATCACCTTTAAAATCCACAGTAATTGCAGATTTTGACAAATTTGCGTTTGGACACAACAGTGGCAACCGAATGCAGTCAGCTAAAGGAACATTTGGATGTTTTCACAGCACAGCGGATAATGGGAATGAAGTTGTCGCTGCCTTGGAGGAGGCCATTTTGTTGATTAGTGTTGGAGCGGAGTAACAATCTCCGTTCATAATACTGTGCACCAGACTTCATTTCATTGCTGCTCTTGTGTCAAAACACGTATTTCTCATCATGTGAAATTACTTCATAGAAATCTGCAATTAATCATGTTTTAAATAAACTGGAAGTGACGTGGTTCGATATTCTGCCGAGTTGCCTTTTTTGTCAGAAGACCCCTTCCACTGTTAGTGAAATCTGACCACACTCACTATTTGATGCGGTTTGTAGTGGGGGAGGTTTTTTTTGAGAGGTCGTGGTTGAGTTCCTGCACCTATTTTATGAGAAAAAAAGCCCTGCCTAGAGGAAACGCAAAACCATCAAAAGTGATGCCGTCCACAGTTTGTATAGATCTCAGAAAGAATTAGTGCAAAGATTCCCACTCATGTAGAACAATAGGTAGGTCTGCACTGTCCGCAGAGATATCGAAAAACACTGGAAAAAAAAATCCCCTTAGTGACGAAATGCATCAAGCAGAACAATGCTTTTTTTTAATATATTTTCCTCTGTTACATGTTCTTATCTTCTATAAAGAGCTTGCTATTGCGATAACCTCTGCTCTATCCTGTGTGTCCCATGTTTTTGGGCAAAACCTGTCTGATTGTTTTAAGAAACCAGTAATCCCGAGCACCAAGTCAACTGGAAAGCCAGGAGATTGCGTCAAACTGGCGACAAGTTTGTGAGGTACTGGAACGCTACTTATACATTAAAAGCGCACTTGGGAGATTTTAGATGGCCTTTTTGGGGATCTTATAGCACTGGGGATTGGCCTTATTTCCATTTTATACCTGTGGTTGATGTGCATTGCCTGTAGTGGAAGGGCTACATATGAAACAAGAATTGAGTTCAATTATATTAATTTATAACAAGGTCTGGCTTTCTTGGTGGAAGAATCTATATCTTTGGGAATCTTTGGACTAGTTCTTTCTGAGATCTATGCAAACTGTGGTCTGTATTATTTGAGAGGGTTTTGAGTTTTATCTTAGATGTTTGACGTGCACAGAGCACTAAATTGTTGATGCAAATACAGTGAGGGGAAAAAAGTATTTGATCCTCTGCTGATTTTGTACGTTTGCCCACTGACAAATAAATGATCCGTCTATAATTTTAGACCCTATCAATCAGCAAGATTTCTGGCTAACGGGTGTCTTCTATAGAGGTAACAAGCTGACATTAGGAACGCTCTCTAAGGCCCCTTTCACACGAGGCGGACTCCGCTTCCACGGAGTCCGTCTCTGTCCGCCGGCTCAGCGGGAGATCAGTCCGTTGATTTCCGCTGAGCCGGCAGATGACAGGTCCCTCTCTGCTCACTGAGCGGGGAGGGGCTTGTCAGGCGCCGCTGCCGCCTATGGAGGGATCGGATGAAAACGTACAGCATGTCCGTTTTCATCAGATCTCACCCGATCCGATCCGATCCACCAGCGACGGACCTGGACGTAGGGCCATCCGTCTGCTTTTAGCGGATTGGACAGGGTCGGATGTCAGCGGACATGTCTCCGCTGACATACGTCGCTCTATAGGCTAACATGGAGCGCCCATTCAGGTCCGCCGTCAAAACTGACAGGCGGACCTGAACGGTCCGATCGTGTGAAAGGGGCCTTAAAGGGAGTGCTCCTAATCTCAGCTTGATACCTGTATAAAAGACACCTGTCCACACAAGCAATCAATCAGATCCCAATCTCTCCACCATGGCCAAAACTAAAGAGCTGTCCAAGGATGTCCAGGACAAGATTGTAAACCTACACAAGGCTGGAATGGGCTACAAGACCATCGCCAAGCAGCTTGGTGAGAGGGTGACAACAGTTGGTGCGATTATTCGCAAATGGAAGAAACACAAAATAACTGTCAATCTTCCTCGGTCTGGGGCTCCATGCAAGATCTCACCTCGTGGAGTTTTAATGATCAGGAGAATGGTGAGGAATCAGGCCAGAACTACACGGGAGAATCTTGTCAATGATCTCAAGGCAGCTGGGACCATAGTCACCAAGAAAACAATTGGTAACACACTACTCTGTGAAGGACTGAAATCAGGACTGATGCAAGGATTTTTGACACCCTAGGCGAAGCCTCATTTTGCCGCCCTTCCCATTGGCCCCTACCCCCAACTCCACCCCCTTTGCCCTGCCCATGTATACCCCACCTTTTTAATGAAGTGCCCATCAAATGCAGCCTCACCATCGCCCATCAAATGCAGCCTATGAGTGCTCATCATTGAATGTTTGCTTGCTTCCATTCATTCGGGAGTTGAGACACAGTCCTCCGCCGCTACTGTGCGAGCGGATCGGTGGCTGCCTGCTGATGCTGAGACTTAGTTGCTTGCTGCAGAGAGAAGAGAGTAGGAACACCAGTGGCCGGGCGCCCTAGGCTAGGCTGCAGTGCGCCCTAGGCGGCTGCCTAGTTTGCCTAGTGGTAGCACTGGCCCTGACTGAAATCCTGCAGCACCCGCAAGGTCCCCCTGCTCAAGAAAGCACTTGTACAAGCCCGTCTGTAGTTTGCTAATGAACATCTGAATGATTCAGCCGAGAACTGGGTGAAAGTGTTGCGGTCAGATGAGACCAAAATCAAGCTCTTTTGCATCAACTCAACTCACCGTGTTCAGAGGAGGAGGAATGCTGCCTATGACCCCAAGAACAAAATCCCCACTGTCAA
Source organism: Lithobates septentrionalis (assembly GCA_037952835.1). NCBI lineage: Eukaryota > Metazoa > Chordata > Amphibia > Anura > Ranidae > Lithobates > Lithobates septentrionalis. The sequence goes on from JBBDGP010001460.1 coordinate 255,854, forward strand.
ACATGGAGGTGGAAACATTATGCTTTGGGGTGTTTTTTTGCTAAGAAGACAGGACAACTTCACCTCATCAAAGGGATGATGGACAGGGCCATATGCCCTCAAATCTTGGGTGAGAACCTCCTTCCCTCAGCCAGGGCATTAAAAATGGGTCGTGGATGGATATTCCAGCATGACAATGACCCAAAACACACAGCCAATGCAACAAGGGAGTGGCTCAAGAAGAAGCACATTGAGGTCCTGGAGTGGCCTAGCCAGTCTTTAGACCTTGATCCCATAGAAAATATGTGGAGGGAGCTGAAGGTTTGAGTTACCAAACATCAGCCTCAAAACCTTAATGAGCTGGAGAGGATCTGCAAAGAGGAGTGGGACAAAATCCCTCCTGAGATGTGTGCAAACCTGGTGGCCAACTGCAAGAAACGTCTGACCTCTGATTACCAACAAGGGTTTTGCCAAAAAGTGCTAAGTCATGTTTTGCGAAGGGGTCAAATACTTATTTCACTCATTAAAATGCAAATCAATGTATCACTTTTTTTGAAATGCGTTCTTCTGGATTTTTTTGTTGTTATTCTGTCTCTCACTATTAAAATAATCCTACCATTAAAATTATAGACTGATCATTTCTTTGTCAGTGGGCAATATAGGACAATATATAACAAATTAAAAGGAAATCAACAACCTCGGCTCATGGTGAGGGTTTTGAACTTTTATTTAGAAGAGTTACAAAGTAAAAGTAAAAACTAAAAAGATTGATGTGCACGGAGATCCTCAAACAAGGCATGTGCCAAGTTAAGGTCCTAATCCCTTGACCAAAACATGAGGTGTTTAACCGCTTCAGCCCCGGAAGAATTTACCCCCTTCCTGACCAGAGCGTTTTTTGCGATTCGGCACTGCGTCGCTTTAACTGACAATTGCGCGGTCGTGCGACGTGGCTCCCAAACAAGATTGACGTCCTTTTTTTTCCCACAAATAGAGCTTTCTTTTGGTGGTATTTAATCACCTCTGCGATTTTTGTTTTTTGCGCTATAAAAAAAATAAGAGCGACAATTTTGAAAAAACGCATTATTTTTTACATTTTGCTATAATAAATATCCCCCAAAAATATATAAAAAAAACATTTTTTTCCTCAGTTTAGGCCGATCGTATTCTTCTACATATTTTTGGTAAAAAAAAAAAATCGCAATAAGCGTTTATTGATTGGTTTGCGCAAAAAGTTATAGCGTTTACAAAATAGTTTTATGGCATTTTTATTAATAATTTTTTTTTTACTAGTAATGGCGGTGATCAGCGATTTTTATTGTGACTGCGATGTTATGGCGGACATGTCGGACATGTTTGACACATTTTTGGGACCATTGTCATTTATACAGCGATCAGTGCGATTAAAAATGCACTGATTACTGTGTAAATGACACTGGCAGTGAAGGGGTTAACCACTAGGGGGCGGGGAGGGGTTAATCAGTACTAGGGGAGTGATTTCTAACCGTAGGGGCTGTATGTGTCACTAGACTGATCACTGCTCCCGATGACAGGGAGCAGTGATCAGTGTCAGTGTCACTAGGCAGAATGGGGTGATGCTGTTTACATCAGCATCTCCCGTTCGTCCTCTCCGTGAGGCGATCGCGGGTATCCCCGCAGGGATCGAGTCCGCGGGACCCGCGACCCGACTCACGGAGCTCCCGGGCGGCGCGCACGCAATGGCACAGCGGGGAATTCAAATGGACGTACAGGTACGCCCATTTGCCCAGAAGTGCCATTCTGCCGATGTACATCGTCGTGCGCCGGTCGGGAACTGGTTAAGCTCCTATCCTAGACAACTTCCATGTAGGACCTCCTAAATATAAAACTTTTACACCACTTAAATGAGTTGTAGAGGCAGAAGGTTTTTTATCTTAATGCATTCTATAAGATAAAAAGCCTTCTGTGTGTAGCACCCCCTAATACTTATCTGAGCCCCATCTCTGTCCAGCGATGTCCACAAATCCCACGGCCATCTGGGACTCTCCTCCTGATTGGCTCCATTGGCTCCTGCGGCTGTCAATCAAAGTCAGTTAGCCAATCAGGGGGGAGAGGGGATAGGGCAGAACAGCAGCTCCATGTCTGAATGGACACATGGAGCTGCAGCTCAGCTCAGGTGCCCCCATAGCAAGCTGCTTGCTGTGGGGGCACTCGACAGGAGGGAGGGGCCACAGGAGCAGCGAAGAGGGACCCGAGAAGAGGAGGACCCAGGCTGCTCTGCGCAAAACCACTGCACATAGGAGGTAAGTATGACATGTTTGTTTTTTTTTTTTAAACAAGACTTTACAATAAATTTAAGACTTTGCACAAGCAGCACATTAATTTCAAGAAAAATTAATTTCTGTTATTTTGGAACACCTTATTAGTTTCACTGTGATCCGGACTCTCAAACACCTTGTAGAACTTGGAAACTAACAGTCTTTTCACACCGCACAAAAGGACATTCCAAAGAGATGGGGAGCAACAATTTGTTTCAATAACACTTTTCTGCAAAGTAATTTTAGCAAAAAAAGTCTGTTATTATATAAAGAATCTAACATTAGAATGTAGGCACTTAAAGAAAAATCGTTATTGTATAGTTTACTTAACACAATACAAAGTAAAGCTTCTCGTCACAAAGCTTGCTTCAAGTTCGATCTGTTCTTTCTTTCCTCTCCTTTTCAAATCTCTTCCAGCCAAACTATCATTATGTAGTAATTTTCTATCAAAACCATCTGAATTGTAATGTTCAGATAATGTTGTCACTCAAAGCAGTTCTTTGATGGTTCTTGTTGGCATGAATAAAATTCCGGTACTATGTTATAAGACTACATACAAATTTTCTGTCACTAGCAGCTGCTCCTAAAAGGTGATCATTTGTGATGAGCCTTTCTGGTCATCATAGGGGAATGACCAAGCTAATAACTAATAAATGTTTTCTCTATGATTATTATCTAATTCAATTTGAAAGACTTTGAATCGAACTAGGCTTTTTTATGTGCTAATTACTATGTGGTGGATATGACCAGCTGTCCTAATATTGCCCCAAACACACAATACATATTAATTTTCCTAAAAAAAAAAAAAAATCCTATATAAAAATGTGTCCATATCTATGCATTTTAATAACGTGTCTATAACAAAAAAATTTTCTACATTTTATGTAGGGGGGTCCTAGCTTATTTTGGAAACGTGTATCTAATAAAGGAACTAGTATATGTATATGCTTAAAGGATATATAAACCCTAGCAATCAACTTCTCTTATCTGCCTTATTTTAGTTTGTTAAAGCGGAACTAAACCCTCCTATCCTTTTCAGCCAAGGAAGCTGCCACCTTGGCCTCTATTTGATCTGCAACTGCCATGGTGCTACACATGGGATCAGTTATGACACCGGCCATTTGATGGTTTGACAGTTTGGTTGAGAACACAAGCAAATGTAACAGTTACGTTCCCTGCATGCCAGGATTGCAAACTGTTTTTTGAAACCGTTATATCGATGGATTTTGTTCCACTTTAAATATGCCATTGAAAGTCGTTTGCTATATCTGTTCGATGACTGCAGAAAAATGCCTTCCTCTTGATCCAGCAACCTTGTCAGATGATAATTTCCTGTGTTCTCTGCCTGTGCTGCTCTTTTCTCAATTACATTGTTCCTATTAATTTCCTGGGGACTACAGAATATGTCCCCTCTATGATAGGTAAATGTGGAGGAGGAGATGTTCTGTAGTCTGCTCCTAGCATGACAGCCTACACTAAGATTTTCAGGTGTGCCGTGGGAGTTTTGAAAAATATTTAAAATTGCTAGCGTCTTGAAACCTTGAACATATCGTAAAATGTAATGCGAAATCAATGTCGCAAAAGTTAAAGTGGAGTTCCACCCACTTTTACAACTCTTCAGCATCTCTCACTAAACTGTGCACTGTAAACAAATTGGATATTTTTTTATTTTTTTTCTCAGCACCTACTGTATATCTGCTGTATTCATTTTTCACTTCCTCCTCCCTGGCCGCGGCCCATCGCATCATTTCCTGTTTGCAATGCCTTCTGGGAAGGGGTGGCAACTTCCTCTGAAACTGCCGTTGCTATGGAAACCTGACCTGAAACCTATTACACTGCTTGTGCTGCACTGAGCATGTGCGAGATCTGCAAGGATGAGATCCAGGAAGAAATATAGTCTGGCTTCAGATGCCCACACTTAAAATGGCCACGGCCTGCTGTAAGTTTATAAAATAACAAACTACTGCTATAAACTAACAAAACAGACCTTAGTTTACAGACTAACTTTACTAGAATACTTTAAGCTTGTGTATTATAGGGGTATTTTTATTTAAAAAGTATAATTTCGGCTGGAACACCACTTTAAGCCCGGTTTCACACATGTGCGGTGCGGATTGAAGCTCAGGTTTCACTGGGGAGATAAAAATCTCCTGTTCAAAGGAATCACTGCGTTTTAGCTCAGGATCAGTGAGCAGGGAGAGGGGGAGGGAGGGGGGGGGTGTAGTGAGGAGAAGTAGAAAATCCATGTTCAGAATGCAATGCATCTGCGAAGCAGATGCGTTCCCATAGAAGATAAGGGGCTCGTAATTCGCACCGCAATGCCCAGAAAACGCACACGTTTTTTGTGCAATGTGCAGTGCGAATGCAACGCACATATGTGAACCAGATGCATTCATATGAATGTATTTTAAAATGTCCTGCGAATTAGATGCGGTGTAAGCCGCATCTAATTCGCATAGGTGTGAACCCAGGCTAAAAGAGTAACATATAAAAACATTCAATCTCTGTCAGTCTGTCATTCATTGGTTCCTTTCGTAACGCAAGACTTGTGCGAGATCTTGGGAGAACTCGATCGCTCTAATTATATTATAATAATAGAGACCGTCCAATCAGTTCAAAAGCAATCAAAGGAATTCTGCTATTTGTGTCTTCGAGGGTTTTGTGAGTTTGGATTTTCAGCATTGACCGAAACCAAATCAAAAAAAGAGAGACTTCTTAAATCGACGCCGAAATGCACACATTTTTGTGGACTTTGGAACCTCCCTTCATTCTGATTTTCTCTCAAAAGCAGGCACATCCTTCACATTAAATGTAAAATTAAATATGCAGTATATGTAAAAATAAATACCGTATTTATCGGCGTATAACACGCACCCCAAGTTTAGGAGGGAATTTTAAGGAAAAAAAATGTTTTAAAGGAAAAAACGTACATTTAAATGCCCATCAATGCAGCCTTGCACAGCGTCCATCTGCATACTTGTCCAGTGTCATTTGCAGCCTTGGTGTCCATTTGCAGCCTTGCAGCTTTGCCAGTGCCGATCTGCAGCTTTGTCTGTGTCCTTTTGCAGCCTTGCCCAGGCTGCAGTTAAACTGCAGTGACATGTCAGTGTCACTGCAGTTTGAAAATGGCGCCGCCGACGCCGAAATACACAGAGACGGTCCTCGGCTCTTCTCGGCAGCTCTCGTTCACTTTCGGCCCCGCCCGGGATGGGCGTGACTGTGAGCGGAGCTAGCCGAGCCTAGCCGAGTACACTCGGCTAGGTTCAGGCGGCGCTCGAGTGAAGCCGAAAGTGGCTGAGAAGAGCCGAGGACCGGCTCTGTGCATTTCGGCGCCGGCGGTGCCATTTTCAAATCGCAGTCGGCGATCGCTCCGCTAAATCAGCGGGGATCGCAGGGGATCGGCGTATAACACGCACCCGCGATTTTCCCCTGATTTTAAGGGGAAAAAAGTGTGTGTTATACACCGATAAATACGGTATGTTCTTCACCACAAAAATGGTTAAATCTTTTAAGGTGTGCCGTGAAAATATTTAGATCTTTTTGGTGCACTGCAAGACAAAAAAGTTTGAGGAACACTGGTTTAGATACAAAATTAGGTTTCAGATCTAGTAAATTCGTTTTTAAGTAATAAGCATTTGAACTGCTGTGTCTAGAATAACAGCTTTTTGACTCCAAAATGACACCTTCCTTCTCAGTCTTCGATGTAGAATGGACGGGTATGGCTTTGTTAGCATTATGTGACATGGAACCTTGAACAAGGTGTGCTCCCATTACCAGGAATAAACCATTATTGCTCCCATTGTACAATTTTGAAAGCTATCTAGATGCTAATGTGTGTTGTGTTCTGTCTCATCTACAATGAACTACCGTATATCCACAGATAATGTTATCTGTTCATAGCAACAGAGCGTGTTGATTATTCTGGAATACATTAAGACTGAACTCCAGGCAGATAGAAAAGACAAAAATTAACACAGCTTTATACTCATTTATACATCATTTATACATCATTAAATGTTTTTTTTAAAGAGACCCTGTTACCAACATAAAAATTTGCATTTGATGGTCAAAAAGCTTGAAACAGCTCTATGGAATTTGGAATAATTGGCTCAGTAATTAGGCGTTAGTTGCACAATTGGATTTGTAGGCAGGCAACACAAGGCTCTTTTGTACCAGGTACAGTGACTAAGTGGTAACGCATAGGCCTTGTAAACCAAAGATCATGCGTTTAACACCTGTTCTTCCTAAAAATGTTTTGTATGCCTATCACAATATTCATCTCGCTTTGTCTCAGCAATTACCCAAAAGTCATCAGTTGTTAGTGTAGAGAGCAGTGTTGTGTCTTGGCCTAGGCTGACAAGGCCTAGACCTAGGGCAGCACTTTGCAGGGGGCAGTGGCTTTTTTGCCACCCCCCCACACAAACCCCCCCGACCCGTCCTCCCCACGTCCCGCTCAGATATAGCCTCCCGCGGCCAGCTCAGCACTGGCAGTATGGGTGGCTTGAGCGTGGGGGGGGAGCGACTGCCGCCCCCATAAAACGGACCATGACTGACTGTCAGTGTCACTGGCCAATGGCCATACCTGGTGCACTGCACATAGCCTAACTGGTGGAGGCAGAGCCTGATGCTCTGCCTACCCACCTCCACGCGGCATCATTGCATGCTCTCCAGCTTGGGGCGGGGAGTCGGGACGGGTCTCTCTGTAACCAGAGGAGGAGGAGCGAGAGAGAGGAGGACGACGGCGGCGGGAACCCTCAGGTACAAATTGATGAGAGCGAGTGAATGGATAAATACTAAAGCTGCCTGGGTATACAAGTTTTTTAATTGGTCCTATCTCCTGGCTCGCTGTTTCAATCCACCTATATAATATAGATGGATTGAAACAGCAAGCCAGGAGTCAAGACCAATTTAAAAACTTGTATACCCAGGCAGCTTTAGTAACGCAGCCACTGTGCCATCAAATTTATGCCACTGTGCCCATCAAACGCAGCCACTGTGCCATCTAAAGCAGCCACTGTGCCCATTAATTGCCGCCACTGTGCCATCAAACGCAGCCACTGTGCCCATCAAACGCAGCCACTGTGCCCATCAAACGCAGCCACTCTGCCCATCAATTGCTGCCACTGTGCCCATAAATTGCCGCCACGGTGCCCATCAAACGCAGCCACTGTGCCATCAAACACAGCCACTGTGCCATCAAACACAGCCACTGTGCCATCAAACACAGCCACTGTTCCCATCAAACCCAGCCACTGTGTCATCAAACGCAGCCACTGTGCCCATCAATTGCCACCACTGTGCCATCAAACGCAGCCACTGTGCCCATCAATTGCTGCCACTGTGCCATCAAACGCAGCCACTGTGCCCATCAATTGCTGCCACTGTGCCATCAAATGCAGCCACTGTGCCCATCAAATGCAGCCACTGTGCCCATCAAAGGCAGCCACTGTGCCCATCAAACGCAGCCACTGTGCCCATCAATTGCCCCCACTGTGCCATCAAACGCAGCCACTGTGCCCATCAATTGCCGCCACTGTGCCATCAAACTCAGCCACTGTGCCCATCAATTGCCGCCACTGTGCCATCAAACGCAGCCACTGTGTCCATCAATTGAAAGAGGAAGGGGCGTGGTTTACAGATGACAGGGCATGTCTCAAATAGGAAGGGGTGTGGCCTTGAAAGGAAGGGTGGGTCGTATTTAAATTAGGGGGTGCATGAGTTTAGTCAGGCCTAGGGCAGCACAAAATCTAAATACATCACTGGTAGAGAGTTCAATAATTCATGACCTATTCCTACTTCATTGATGGATTTCATACACAGCTCTAATTTTGGCCAAATTGTAAAAGTAAAACCCAAAACCATCATCTGTCTTTAGCAAACACAGGAAGGGAATAGGGAATATGTTCTGCAAACCTTTTGTTATTGGATTGACCCTTCTTTAACCCTTTAAAAGTCCACAAGCACCAGGCATAATGGCCAAGTAGTAAGGTGTTGGCCTTGCAAACCAAAGGCCATAAGTTCACTTATGTCTGTGCCTAATGGTAGCTCTTTCCAAAAATACTACGTGTATTTATCACTATCTATGTATCACTTTGTCTTAGCATTTACCCAGAAGTCAACAGCTTCTAAATAAAACACCAAGCTTAAAAACGTTAAACTCATTAAGAAAGATAAAGTTGATCCAAAAAGTTTATACTGTAGCTTTCCTTTGAATTAGTGGTAATAAGATGTTGGTTATATAACTGGGAACCTTGAACAAGGTGGTCTCCCATTACCAGGAATAAATCATTGCTCTCATTGTACAGTTTTGAATAACAAAGCTATCTAGACTCTAATGTGTGTTGTGTTGGGCCTCATCCACAATGAACTCTATCAACTTACAACGTTCATGTGTTAATAGCAAGGAACAGTTCATTATTCTTAGTGCAGGAATACTTTAAGACCGAACTCCGGGAACATAGAAGAGACACAAATGAACACAGCTCTGTACTCATTAATACATCATTAAATGTTTGTTTTAAAGAGACCCTGCCACCAACTTCAAAATCTGTAGGTAAAAAGCACAGAAAAATCAAGTATTTTGAATGTTTACATGCAGTGCTTTTCTTTCTATAAATTATTTTTTATTGACTAGCAATGTGCCTTTGAACTTGCTAGAAAATGTGATTACCCCAGGAAGAGTCAATTCCCTACCATAGTCCCCTCCCTCCTTGTATGTCATAGATTCTGGTCCAACTCCTCCACCCCTACCTTCATCTTCATACATAACTGGAAGGATCCTTCCCCAAGCAAGAGTGTCCATAGTTTACATTATGTGTTGTTGCTAGGCTGTAGTCAGCCTGAGTATGAATAATTCATTTTGCTTTTGTTAGGCTTTCCCTAAACCTACGATATTTCTGCTGTTGGAAAGTGTCCCTGGCAACAAAGCAAGAAGATACAATCATTTAATATAATTATTTCTCTCTGACCAATTGCTTCTAGTTTACTACTAGTTTTTGGGAGGTTATAAATATTTGGGGTGACCTTTCAGAAAGCTCTTTTGTCCTTGCCTCCTGGGCTTCTGGCAAGAGACAGGGTTGAAGTTGAGGCCTCTGACTCCCAAGTCTGCTTCCTGAGGAGGATGAAGCCAATAGCTGTTCTGAGTTTGGGGCCTGGAGGGCCTTGCTGGAGGGTACATCTATAAGGAGTGAAGCTGGCGTCTGGATGGAGCACCACAGGAAGTAGCTTCACTGCTAAAGACAATCCCGAAGAGCTGGGTGCACACTGCTGTTGGTGGAAGAATTCTGGTGGCTCAGATGTAATTGGTAGGTGTTTGTAGGTTTTGTAGGTATTTGTACTGCCAGGTGCTGTTATGATTTGCCAGTCTTCGTTTAAAAGTCCACATTTCTGTATTGCTTGTTCTTAGCAGAAATGTATGGAGTTGCATTTTTGTTGCTTTTTGGGTATCCTGTTCCCTTATCCAATAAGCTCTGTCAAATGTTCTACATTGACTGTTGTCCCAGTTCCACTCCACAGAGACAATAATTAAACCCTGGGGCTTGAGACTTTAGTCAACTGAGCCGCCTTGGGGTCCTCCTCATCTGCCCAGGGGTAAGAGGGGGGGGGGGGGGGTACTACATACCCTTTAAAATAGCTGTCAAGAGGAGGCGAAAGGGAAATAAGATTGACAGCTCTGAGTCCGCTGGGGCTTTCTTATATCACATTCAAAGATGGAGGCATCCAGCAGCAGTCTTGGCCTTCTAGATGTCTACACAAGGGAGGCTTTTACAGGTAAATATCATGCATAGCCAATCTAAGAAAAAAATATCCCTGTACAGCACAATACAAAAATATGTACTTGAAAAAAGGTTAACTCATATTAAACCATAATGAACAAAGTGCATCAAATAAATGGTGAAATAACAGTCCCATAACATATAATTCATTTATGCATAACAAAGAAGTAAACTTCAAAGAGAAATATATTGTAGCGGCACACGAATTTCCAGATACACTAAGTCAAGAAACAGTCTTTGTACTTTGTTTTGTTTTTGTTTTATTAGGGGTAAAAAACTTGGATGGAGATAGGGAGCACATGGGATGCCCCCTTGAGTGATGAAAAATGTAGGTACTAGAGCTGCACAATTCTGGCCAAAATGAGAATCACAATTCTTTTGCTTAGAATAAAAAGATCATGATTCTCTCACAATTCTCGCGGCGTAAAATCTTTCACATTATACAAAAAAATTGGGCTAACTTTACTGGTTAGTTTTTTTTAAATTCATTTAAGTGTAATGCCGCGTACACACGGTCGGACTTTCTAGAAAGCTAGGTCCGACGTACTTGCCGCCAGACTTCCGGCGGACTACCGCCGGACTTTCTGAACGGCCGGACTTGCCTACACACGGCCGGACTTTCCGGAATCCGGTCTTCCCGACGGACTTTCAGAACGAACGGACTTTCCCACACACGGACAAGTCCGTTCATTTTGAACGTGACTTTGGTACGACGGGACTAGAAAAGGAATTCAATCTCGCCGCTTTTTTTGGCGAGATTGAAACCTTGCGAGCCCCGTCGCAGGCCCTTAGGTCTGGTATGGATTATAAAGGGGAACCCCTACGCCGAAAAAACGGCGTGGGGTCCCCCTAAAATCCATACCAGACCCCGATCCGAGCACGCAGCCTGGCCGGTCAGGAAAGGGGGTGGGGACGAGCGAGTGCCCCCCCCTCCTGAACCTCCTGAACCTGACTGTGACATCATATGGGGGCGGGGTCTCCGCCTATATAAGTCACAACGCAGCCCTCAGAGACCAGTCCAGCCGGAGAGAGCGTCGTGTCAACATCTGGGGGAAGAGAAGAGAAGAGAACACAAGAAGCCAAGAAGCCAAGAAGCCCAGAAGTCCGGACCTCCGCTGGCAATAGAGCTACCTGAAGAAAGCGGAGGGGCCGGCCAAAGACCTGGGACACCGGGAGAAGAGGCCGGAGAGCGGAGAAGAACCAACCGGACGCCGGGAGAAGATGAACCGGAGGGACCCCCGAAGACGGAAGAAGACCCCCCCCCGGAGCTGTTTAATAAATTATTTTAAAAACCTGTGTTGTGTTTTATTACTGACACTTTTTACCTAGGTAAATGGGTAGGGGTACCATGTACCCCATACTCATTTACATAGGGTGGGGGGACAGGATCTGGGGGCCCCCTTATTAAAGGGGGCTCCCAGATTCCGATAAGCCCCCGCCCGCAGACCCCGACAACCAACGGCCAGGGTTGTCGGGAAGAGGCCCTTGTCCTCATCAACATGGGGACAAGGTGCTTTGGGGGGGGGGGCGCAGGGCGCCCCCCTCCCCCAAAGCACCCACCCCCCATGTTGAGGGCATGCGGCCTGGTACGGTTCAGGGGGGGGGGGGGCGCTCGCTCGTCCCCACCCCCTTTCCTGACCGGCCAGGCTGCGTGCTCGGATCGGGGTCTGGTATGGACTTTAGGGGGACCCCACGCCGTTTTTTCGGCGTAGGGGTTCCCCTTTATAATCCATACCAGACCTAAGGGCCTGGTATGCCCCGCGCTCGCCGCAATAGGAAGATTTGTTTTTCCTATTGCAGCGAGCGCGAGATGCAGTAACCTGCTCCTCCGTCGTATCTGGTCCTTCGGACTAGCATACAGACGAACGGGCTTTCCGTCAGGAACTGAGTCCGGCGGAGGTACGACGTAAAGATTTGAAGCAGGCTTCAAATCTAAAGTACGTCGGATTTCCGCAAAAATCCGACCGAAACGGTCCGTCGGAAGTCCGATGGAGACCACACACGGTCGGACTTTCCGCCGGACTTTGTCCGGCGGCGTCCGTCGGACTTTTGCAGGTGAAAAGTCCGACCGTGTGTACGCGGCATAATTTTTTCCCAAAAAAGTTTGGCGGTTCTAAGTTATTTTCTAGCAAAAAAAAAGATTTTAACTCAACAAATGTCAGAAAAAGGTTTAGTGTTTAAGTGGTTAAACTTCCCTCATTTACACACCAAAGTGTATTCCTTTGATCTAAAGGATAAATTGTTACAATGTTTATACTTCAGTTCCACTGCTAAAGAATGTTGTGATTCTTGGCAGACTGCCCGTTTTTTTCCCCTTTCTTTTGACGTCTGTTGGCTTTCTATTCTCTGCATAGAAAGAATCAAGAAATACTTTGTCAAGGGGAAATAAAAAAATCGCAATAATGATTCTTAACGATTAATCGTGCAGCTCTAGTAGGTACAGAACTATATACACTCCGATATATACAACCTCTTCTTTCACCTCTAGCACATACACTTGCTTGCAGACTATCAATCCCAAGACCAGCTAGCACTGTTGTTGAGGGTCTGACACTGGCTCAGCCAGGCCCGAAGCAAATGCCCTTTACAGGCAGAGACCACGGGCCCCTATGGTGTAGCAAAAATAGGTAGTCCTGTCCCACATATAACTACTGCTCCCAGTACCACCTCTTCAGGCCTTGCCAGCCCTCCTGGCTGCAGCTGCCTCTTTCCACTGCCCGTGCCACCATAGTCCTCCTGACTGGCTCTGCACCCATCCCAGACTGCTCCATCCCAGTCCTCTCAGACGTGCCTCACAGTCCTCCTGACTGTGTGTCACTCACCAGCCATCTTGGCTGTTGCTGTTGCTCCTGGAGACATGCCTGGCAGGGTTTTTTCCACATTCCTCCTTGATCCCGTGCCTTCTGTCCTGTTTTAGGAAGGTCCTGTCAGCACCCGAGCCCAGGCCCAAGGTCATCCTGCCTCCCAGACTGGGTAGCTCCCTCAAAGGCCAAGACTGACTAACACTCCATCTCCAGCTTCCACCCAAACAACTCCTCCCCACATGGGATGACCGTGAGTATTTGAGGGGGGCTGCCACCTGCCAATCCAAGTTAGGGATTGGTCGGGGCCCTCAGATTACTCCAGGCAGCTCCACCTTGCCTCCCTTCCCATTCTTCCAGAAGGTTCCAGAACATTAGAGAAGTAGGGGGGAGGTCTTAGTGATGCTGCCTATGAGCCACCCAGCTCTCCCTGGATTTCTGCCCAACCCAGGAAAAAACAGACAGGCTTCGCTGCAAACTGAGCCTGCAAAAATGTACCTACACTTATACCAAAAACCTATCTACATTTCTAGCACTAGAGAGTGCTACAATATAAAAGCCCAAATGTGAAATCTTGAAAATAATGAAAGTCCACATGTAAGAATCCCAAACCAGCTTACAGGCAAGTGTGCCAGTTCCCTTAACAAACAGTAAAGATAACCAGATGATAAAAGATCAACAGCACAGAAATCATCCAATTAGGGGGCCACCACCCAGGAAACCGCTGACCCCGTCGCCTCCACGGTACTTCACTGGTTATCCAAAGCCAGCACCTCAAAGCAATAATGGGTAGGAGAAATAACAAAAGACCATAGAGTAGTATGCTAAAACCACATAATTTATTAAAAGTAGATATACTTACAAAAGGATACAGAGTTACACAGGCAAAATGCACCACACCAGGGATAAACGGTGGATTTACCAAATCATATGCCACTGGCCTCACCCTACACACATTTTATCTGGTGCAACGGACCGCTGAATGTTATAAATAACATGCATAAAATACATTAAATGTACACATAAATATTAAATAAAAAGGAAAAAATGGCGCAAAGACGGGTACAAGCACTGTGTTATGGAAAAAACAATGCATAAGAAAACACGTGTTAAACAAAGGGCTATGCACAAGATATAATGTAATCTATAATAAAGTGAATCAGCCTAAAAGGAGCAAAGTCCCAGTATAAAACAAGAAGTCCATAAAACAATAAAACAATAGCACTGATGGCAGCTTCCTTGAGAGTGAAGCAGACTTTAGAAGGCAAGATAAAAGAACAAAAAGGGGCGCCTACATACACATTAGCATTCATATCACCAAGAACACCAACGAATCGGGATATATATAGATATATATATATATATATAGATATATATAGATAGTTAAATATATATATATATATATATATATATATATATATCTGTATATATATACAGAGAGAGAGAGAGAGAGAGAGAGAGAGATATAGATATATAGATATTGGAGGAACAGAAATAGAATTATATTTAAAATTAAAAAATTATAATTCTATTTCTGTTCCATATATATATATATATATATATATATATATATATATATAGTGTATGTCCATAAGAGTTTTAACATTTAACTACATTGCTGACAGTAACCTAGTGTATGCCAGTAATACAGTGACTTTCATCCAATAGCAATTAGTGTTACGTTTTTGTTGTGCTCCGGAGCCTATAAAAGATTGACAGCCCCTGTAACGACACATTCGGCGACCCATCACATTTTGCTCCAAAAGTGAAGTTCCGCTGAGAAATTAAGCACTGCGCATGCGTAAGTTCCCCATATGCGTTCCAAAAGTTTTGCAACAGGGCCCCTCGTGGGCTCGCCTTGCTTGCCGCGCTTCGGGCACGGCCTGGCTTCGCTCGGCATAATCATAATCTAACTCTATGTCCACTTGGATGGTGGGGTTTGAACCTGGACTTAGGGGTGGAACGCATATGGCGGCGTCGCGCATGTGCACTCCAGCGGGTAGCCAAATGTGGTGGGTCGCCATATGTGACGCTTCACTCCTACTACCTTTGAAACGCGTCATCTGACTTGCCCCGACATCACTTCCGGTTCCGGATTGCACCGAGTGCGTTCCAGGCTGACGCTCACGCCGCCACCGAGCACCATACAAGCCGGCAGGGATCCACACAGGCTGGCTCACACGCTCGCCCCTGCCCAGCAGCATGCAGGCCGGCTTGCCCCATTCTCTGGATCTCCTCTCCTTATCCAGGATCAGCTCAGCGCACTGGTACCATGCTGAGGGCGTATCCCCGGACCCCAGAGTGACTGCATGCCCCATACTCAGATACATCCATGCTTGTTTCTCACAACTGTCATGTGAGTAGCCATTTGGCTGATTACACTTTTAATAAACCGTCATTTTAAACATATTGCACTTAGTAGGCGCCCCTTTTTGTTCTTTTATCACACATAAATATTACAGGAAGGTTTGTCAAAATGAATGTTCTCTTTAAATGCAAGCAGTGTAAGTACCTGGATTTGACTTGGTTTCAGCCTCTTAGAGCCTACCATAGAGCAGAAAGGGAGGAATAAACAGCACAAGGTGCCAGTCAGGTGTGCTGCTGCTTAACCACTTCAGCCCTTCCTGACCAGGCCATTTTTTGTGATACGGCACTGCGTCGCTTTAACTGACAATTGCGTGTTCGTGCGATGCTGTGTCCAAACAACATTTAGGTCCCTTTTTTCCCGCAGAGCTTTCTTTTGGTGGTATTTGATCACCTCTGCGGTTTTTATTTTTTTGTGCTATAAACAGCAATTTTGAAAAAAAACACAATT
The DNA here is from genome assembly GCA_037952835.1 of Lithobates septentrionalis. NCBI lineage: Eukaryota > Metazoa > Chordata > Amphibia > Anura > Ranidae > Lithobates > Lithobates septentrionalis. Next base: position 271,518 of record JBBDGP010001460.1, read on the forward strand.
TTTTACCTTTTGCTAAATATCCCAAAATATTGATTGGTTTGTGCAAAAGTTATAGTATCTATAAAATAAGGAATAGATTTATGCATTTTTATTATTATTTATTTATATATTTTTTTACTAGTAATGGCGGCGATCTGATTTTTATTGGGACTGTGACATTGCAGCAGACAGATCGGACACTTTTGACACTTTTTTGGGACCATTGATATTTATACAGCGATACCCCCTATATCCCTTAAAACGGCTGCCGTGCAGCTATGGCAATTCGCGCAGGGGAGCCTCTTGCCAACGGCAGACCATCAGCAAGAGGTTAAAGAGCATGCTGAAAGGAGAGGAGAACTGAGTGACAGAGATATGACCTCATCAGCTCCTTCTTTCACTGTCCAGTCACAGGCTGGGGATAATGAAGAAGACCTGCAAGTGAAAGTACAGCTGTAGTAGAAAAAAAGCAGCTCCTCTCCTCTACCAGACAGGGCTGTGCTCTGTGGCAGAGCTGTGTAAATCTCTGAACTGGGTGGACAGAAATACAAATCCTTTTGGGAACAACTCCCATTTCTGTATTTAAAATAGTAATGAACGGTAATGAAAGATTGTATATTTGTATAGATATGAAAAAAAAAAAACATTATAAACACCTAAATACCTATTTTCCCTTTTTTTTTATAAGTGATCACATTCCCTCTGTTCTCAGCTGCAAAAGAGCTGAGGGGGGGACAGCAGTACACTGAGCATGCCAGTGAAAGTTGGTGCAGCGGGGGCATGTCAGGACAGGTCTAATCATTGGAGGAGAGCAGGCTGAGTTCTCAGCATAGCTAGAGAACTGACCACGCTGTGCTCCCCTGCTTAGCATGGTTAGTTTTTAATAGGAAAGCAGAGGGACTGTGAGGAACACCAGTGATTTCACATAAAGGAAGCAATAGAAAGAGAACAGGAGACTTTCTCATATAAGTATATGGTACAGCAGGCACATATCAGGAATATGAAGTGTTGGGGTAACAAACAATTTAAATCTGGAGTCAAGCTTTAGGGCCCATGCACACTGGTCCAGTCTGTTACATTATATTGTGCATTAACATGCATTGTGTTAAGGCAGCCCATGTATGGTATTCGTGGAATGTGTGAAATAAACCATTTGTTCTGTATAAAGAAACATTGCGAATTTTGTGTTATGGGTGTTCCCTCCTTCCCTAAATGCATATTTATAAAAGAAATATCTATAGTCTATTGGTTACTCAATCTGCAATCAAAGCCTGTTCTCTAATCACCTATGCAAGGCGCAGTGGCCAAGTGGTAAGGCGTTGGTCTCGTAAACCAAAGATCATGGGTTCAATCCCCATCTGTGCCTGGTGGCTACTTTTGTCCAAAATCTTCCAAATGCCTCCTATAAATACCCTATTTGTTGGCTTTATGTGTAAGCATTTACCGAGGAGTCATCATCTGCTCGTATACTACTATGAACACAGATCGTAACAGAAAATCAATATTAATACTTGGCTGAAACACTTCTGAGGTTTAAAGGAAGACCAAATAAAATATACCCAAAGCAGCATTGTATGTCTTGAAGGCCATTGGCAGAAAAACACCTGATAGTCCTGAAGAAGTACTAGTAATAGTTGTAGCCTTCTTCCGTCAACTTTTAAAACCTTTTTATGCTTAAATGGATTGATTATTAATAGTCATTATAATAATCTATACGTTTCTCCACATATTTTGAAAAATAAAGTGCTTTTAGCAAGAAATTTATGGGTTTATGGTATTTCATTGAAACCCACAACCCCTACTCCATAGAAGCCATGGTTTCCATACACTACATTATTGATGGTCAAAAAACCTAAACAGTGCTATGGAATAAATGCCTCTGTAATACTAGGCTCTATCTGCTCAGACAACACAAATCATTTTTGTGGACTAGCTGGACTGAGTGGTGTCAGCCATGCGCAGATTTATTTTGCTAATCTACTAAGACACACCCATTCTTACAGCTCCATAACATACAGGTTCATTTTTTTGTAGTCCCAGGACAAGAACTAGGAGTCTAAGTCAGGGATCCTCAAACGACGGCCCTCCAGCGGTTGCAGAACTACACGTCCCAGGAGGCATTGTAAAACTCTGACATTCACAGACATGACTAGGCATGATGGGAATTGTAGTTCTTGAACAACTGGAGGGCCGTAGTTTGAAGACCCCTGATCTAAGTGGACTAAGTGGGTTGAGTGGTATCAGCCATGCCCAGTTTTTTTTTTTTGCTAATCTACTAAGACACGCCCACTCTTATAGCTCGATAACATAAAGGATAATCTTTCTGTAGTCCCAGGATAAGAACTAGCAGTCTATGTGGACTAAGTGGACTGAGTGGTGTCAGCCTGATTTTCTTTTGCTATATTACTCAGACGCACCCACTTTTAGATATCTCCAGCGTAAAGGTTAATCATTAGGTAGTCCCAGGATAAGGTGGAGCCTTATGGGTGACGTCACCCGCGACTATCTTGTGATCGCCCCACCGCTTTTTTTCTGGGGACAGTGCCTATGCCATGAGTGGGATTGTAAAGATAGTGTTATTAAACGTTTAAAACGGAGAGCACTATTTGTTTGCTTTTTTGATTTTACATAACTATTACATCCGGCATTAGACATGTGCGCCATCAATAAATTTGTTTTGTTTTGCTTCGTATGAAAATGAATTCATATTTCTTAATTTGTGTACGAAATTCAATTCGGATTCGTACGAAATACGAATTTTAGTTAGATTCGTAAAATAACGAGGGTTTGTTATGATGAATTTATCATTATGAGGGGCTCCCACTATCCCTGTGCTGACCTCCTGGGTTTTTAACCTTTAGGTTCGTTCACTTTTCGTAAAAATAATGAATGTTTGTTATGATGAATTTATCAATATGAGGGGTTCCCACCATCCCTGTGCTGTGCTGACTTCCTCTGATTGGTGAACAAAACACCAGCCACGTTTCTGTTAATTTTGATCCGAAATTCCAAAATTCGTTAACGAAATTTCATATTTCGTATAAAATTTGTAAGCATAGAAATTCCCATAGGGTTCCCACCATCTCTGTGCTGAGTTCCCAGGTCTGTACACCTGCTGTGCCCATTATGAGGGGTTCCCACCATCCCTGTGCTGAGTTCCCAGGTCTGTACACCTGCTGTGCCCATTATGAGGGGTTCCCACCATCCCTGTGCTGAGTTCCCAGGTCTGTACACCTGCTGTGCCCATTATGAGGGGTTCCCACCATCCCTGTGCTGAGTTCCCAGGTCTGTACACCTGCTGTGCCCATTATGAGGGGTTCCCACCATCCCTGTGCTGAGTTCTCGGGTCTGAGTGTACACCCGCTGTGCCCATTATGAGGGGTTCCCACCATCCCTGTGCTGAGTTTTCGGGTCTAAGTGTACACCCGCTGTGCCCATTATGAGGGGTTCCCACCATCCTTGTGCTATACTGACTTCCTGGGGTTTTTACTTTTAGGTTCGTCAACTTTTCGTAACAATTACAAATTTTCCTTATGATGAATTTATCATTATGAGAGGCTCCCACCATCCCTGTGCTGTGCTGACTTCCTCTGATTGGTTAACAAAAAAACAGTCACGTTTCTGTTGTAATGGAATTTGGATCCGAAATTTGTTAACGAAATTTCGTATTTCGTATAAAATTCATAAGCAGGGAAATTCCCATAGGGTTCCCACCATCCCTGTGCTGCGTTCCCGTGTCTGAGTGTACACCCGCTGTGCCCATTATGAGGGGTTCCCACCATCCCTGTGCTGTGCTGACTTCCTCTGATTGGTGAACAAAACACCAGTCACGTTTCTGTTAATTTGGATCCGAAATTCCGAAATTCGTTAACGAAATTTTGTATTTCGTATAAAATTCGTAAGCATAGAAATTCCCATAGGGTTCCCACCATCCCTGTGCTGAGTTCCCAGGTCTGTACACCTGCTGTGTCCATTATGAGGGGTTCCCACCATCCCTGTGCTGAGTTTCCGGGTCTGAGTGTACACCCGCTGTGCTCATTATGAGGGGTTCCCACCATCCCTGTGCTGTGCTGACTTCCTGAAGTTTTAACTTTTCGGTTTGTTAACTTTTTGTAACAATTACGAATGTTCGTTATTAATTTGGATCCGAATTTCGTAAACGAAATTTCGTACAGAATTCGTATGCATAAAAATTCGTATTTCGGATTCGTACATAATTTTCGGAAATTTGTACGAATTTTCTATTCGTACGAAACTAATCGCACATGTCTATCCGGCATCGGAGTACCATGCCATGCCTGGAGCATCATTTTGCAGCGGTTCTTTCCAATTATACACCATAGGGGGATGCTTCTCATGACTTTCCTGATAGTTAAGGGGTCATGATTATATGGTGAGCGGCTGATTTGCTCTTTGGTGGTGGAATCCAGCACATTTATCACTTTGATGTGAAATTTATCATCTACACTGGTTGCTCTCATTGGTAACATCTGGTTTATATTGGATTTTTTATATATATATTTTTTTATATGTGCTGCATATTTCTGTTTGTTTATTGAGAGGTACTCTGAAACCTGCAGTGTTCAGCCTGCATTTATATTTCTTACATTTCTCAGTGCTTATGCCAATTTGTTAATTTTCTATAAGGGCCCTTTCAGACGCGCGGATCTGTATCCAGCCATCCGCTTGCTCAGCTGGGATTGCTTCCTTGATCCCCGCTTAGCCGGCGGATGACAAGTCCGTCTCTGCACACTGTGTGTCCAAAAGGCCCTGAAACTACATAGAGTTTTACAGACGGGGGTCACGGGGTGACAGAAGGCTACAGGGGTATTCAATGAAATCTAGTCAATTAGGAAACTATATATTATATAAGCTTAATTATTCCTTTGTATGCTACTTTATATTGAATACTTTTAAAATACGTGTACATGTTTGGCTGAGATCCTAAAGGAGAAAAAAGAACCAGGCATAGACTGTTTAAGGCACAGTGGCCAAGTGGTAAGGCGTTGGTCTCGTAAACCAAAGATCATGGGTTCAATCCCCATCTGTGCCTGAGGTTGCCACCTCCCTAAAATATTTATGCCAGGGTCTCAGTATAAGTACAAGCAACCGCTTGTTGAAAAGTAAACAAAATTCTGAAACAAAAATGTACAATTGGCTGTAGTATAGCATGTCTTAAAGCTCATAGGCAGAAAAATAATCAGGAAGTTCTGACAACCATAGTAACAAGGTCTAGAGGTTTGTAGTTCAAACAATCATATGGTGTATGTAAATACACACAATTCACTGAAAATACACGTCAGTTGAACAAATAAAGACCATTCAAACAGCTCAGTTTTAGGGATGGCATAGTGGCCAAGTGGTAAGGCGTTGGTCTCGTAAACCAAAGATCATGGGTTCAATCCCCATCTGTGCCTGATGCACACCTTTTTCGATGATTGAATTGTGTTTCTCTGGGCACAGTGGCCCTCAGGACTCTGCACCAGATTATCACACCTGGGTGATATACCTGAACATGAAAGTGACAACTCAAAAGGAAGACATAGCCAAGGTTGATAAACAAGACTGGCAAAAACCACAGGAGATTAAATATATGCTCTTCTAGTTTACAGCTCAATCCGATTATTGAGCCACAACTGCTTGCTGAAAAGTAAACAAAATTCCAAAACGAAAATGTACAATTGGCTAGGGCTGGTCATAATAGTTTGTGTATACACACAAATTTTCCCGAATATATATATATATATACACTACACATAAGGGATACATGCACAAGTAAGCATTGGGCACAGTGGCCAAGTGGTAAGGCATTGGTCTCGTAAACCAAAGATCATGGGTTCAATCCCCATCTGTGCCTGAGGTTACAACCTCCCTAACAGGGTCTTGGTATAAGCCACAACTGCTTGTTGAAAAGTTCACAAAATTAGAAAACAAAAATGTACAATTGGCTGTAAAGAGTATAGTGTGTCTTGTAGCTCATAGGCAGAAAAATAATCAGCAAGTTCTGACCACCGTAGTAACAAGGTGTAGAGGTTTGTAGTTCAAAAACCACAGGAGATTAAATAGCTCAATAATCAGATTGAGCTGTAAACTAGAAGAGCATATATTTGAGAACAAAGTTTGAAATCAAATATGGGTTAAAAAAAAAAACTGGAAAGGCCGCTAGTTAGTGGTGCATAAGAAGTGGTGAAGAACAAATTCTATATACTCAAATTTCACTGAATACATATTACACATAGATGGTACACTGTATCAGCCTGATAAAGCCTGTCCAAACAAGCTTTAAAAGATGGCACAAGTGTTGGTCTCCTTAAAAAAGATCGTAGCCTGATGTGCCAACCATACCATGTGCTCTTCACCTTTAGCCACATTGGAACATGTTCTACTAGACACAGTTATCCTCAATACTTGGCACCATATTATCATGCACGAATGATACAGTTTGTTAAACCAGACCAAATATTAGGCAGAGGTGTAATCACAGTTGAGCCCAGAAAACGTTTTAGGATGATCGAAATGTGTTCCAATGGATTCACTGATCATCATGACTTGGCACCAGATTTCTATATCTGGATGAAAAAAAAAACTAAACAAGCAACCCCTTAAAAGGGAGACAACGCAAATATGTTTAAACCAGACTGAAAATAAAAGATATAGAAGATCAGGTAGGGGTGTAATCAGATTTGAGCTATACACTGGAGGTGCAAAGTGAAAAATAGAAGAACAAAGCTTAAAATCAGTGATCAAATCAAGGTCATAAACTGGCAGTGCCTGGGCTAGTCATAACAGTTTGTGTATATACACAAATTTCCCCAAATATACACTACCGTTCAAAAGTTTGGGGTCACCCAAACAATTGTGTGTTTTCCATGAAAAGTCACACTTATTCACCACCATACGTTGTGAAATGAATAGAAAATAGAGTCAAGACATTGACAAGGTTAGAAATAATGATTTGTATTTGAAATAACATTGTTTTTACATCAAACGTTGCTTTCATCAAAGAATCCTCCTTTTGCAGCAATTACAGCATTGCACACCTTTGGCATTCTAGCTGTTAATTTATTGAGGTAAGCTGGAGAAATTGCACCCCACGCTTCTAGAAGCAGCTCCCACAAGTTGGATTGGTTGGATGGGCACTTCTGGCGTACCATATGGTCAAGCTGCTCCCACAACAGCTCAATGGGGTTCAGATCTGGTGACTGTGCTGGCCACTCCATTACCGATAGAATACCAGCTGCCTGCTTCTGCTGTAAATAGTTCTTGCACAATTTGGAGGTGTGTTTAGGGTCATTGTCCTGTTGTAGGATGAAATTGGCTCCAATCAAGCGCTGTCCACTGGGTATGGCATGGCGTTGCAAAATGGAGTGATAGCCTTCCTTATTCAGAATCCCTTTTACCCTGTACAAAGCTCCCACCTTACCAGCACCAAAGCAACCCCAGACCATCACATTACCTCCACCATGCTTAACAGATGGCGTCAGGCATTCTTCCAGCATCTTTTCATTTGTTCTGCGTCTCACAAACGTTCTTCTTTGTGATCCAAACACCTCAAACTTGGATTCATCCGTCCACAACACTTTTTTCCAGTCTTCCTCTGTCCAATGTCTGTGTTCTTTTGCCCATCTTAATCTTTTTCTTTTATTGGCCAGTCTCAGATATGGCTTTTTCTTTGCCACTCTGCCCTGAAGCCCAAAATCCCGCAGCCGCCTCTTCACTGTAGATGTTGACACTGGTGTTTTGCGGGTACTATTTAATGAAGATGCCAGTTGGGGACCTGTGAGGCGTCTGTTTCTCAAACTAGAGACTCTAATGTGCTTATCTTCTTGCTTAGTTGCGCAACGCGGCCTCCCACTTCTTTTTCTACTCTGGTTAGAGCCTGTTTGTGCTGTCCTCTGAAGGGAGTAGTACACACCGTTGTAGGAAATCTTTAATTTCTTTGCAATTTCTCGCATGGAATAGCCTTCATTTCTAAGAACAAGAATAGACTGTCGAGTTTCAGATGAAAGTTCTCTTTTTCTGGCCATTTTGAGCGTTTAATTGACCCCACAAATGTGATGCTCCAGAAACTCAATCTGCTCACAGGAAGGTCAGTTTTGTAGCTTCTGGAAGGAGCTAGACTGTTTTTAGATGTGTGAACATGATTGCACAAGGGTTTGCTAATCATCAATTAGCCTTCTGAGCCAATGAGCAAACACATTGTACCATTAGAACACTGGAGTGATAGTTGCTGGAAATGGGCCTCTATACACCTATGTAGATATTGCACCAAAAACTAGACATTTGCAGTTAGAATAGTCATTTACCACATTAGCAATGTATAGAGTATATTTGTTTAAAGTTAGGACTAGTTTAAAGTTAGCTTCATTTAAAAGTACAGTGCTTTTCCTTCAAAAATAAGGACATTTCAATGTGACCCCAAACTTTTGAACGGTAGTGTATATATAGCGGGTACCTACTTTTATATAGGTGACCTTTATTGTCAGTTTCCTATGTCAGGTAAATTTAGACAGGCTTGTGCTATTACAACAGGCCTGTTTGTTGATTTCTATATTTGAGTGGCAGGTGTTTGTATCCGAGTCCTGGCCAATCATTGATTTGTTGGACAGATACAAAAAGCTGAGTCACATGGTCAGGGAGGAGTTTTTGTTCCTGTTTGCCGCGAGAGCCGGAGCGGCCCAGCCTGGTTCCCGGAGGGGAGAGGTTCCGCCTCCGGGGAGCCAAGGGAGCTTCACCCTAGCCAGAGGGGTGGAGGTCTGGTCCTCATGGAGGAACAGACTACATCCTGCAGCATGTAGTAATGAATGTCGTAGGACACCCCTGCGGGGAAGGGAGCGGGCCGTAGACAGACAGAGGAACCGGGAATCATTTTGGATGAAGTGGCAGCAAAACGGAAGGAAACTGGGCGATCGATCGTTTATGAGTGGCACATGGACTATTGATCAAGTGAGTGAAAGCCCAAGGGAAGGGTACTGTCAGAGACTGAGGTTGTTGATGCACAAGTCGGTGAAATGGGTGGTTATGGCCCATGACTTAGAGTTCAACATTGCCCTGGGATTCCAATCAGTCAAGCTAGGAGGTGACCAGAATGGCTCTCCTGTAATTTAATCTGAAAGTACCATGCAAGTGGGAAGTAGTGGCAAAGAGGTAGCGGTGAAGCACACACATAGAGAAATGGATTGTTCCTTTTAAGTTATCCAGATGAAGAAGTTATTCAGAGTGACTCTTTATCATTTAATTCTCTATTAAATCTACTTCCATCTTCCCTGATCAAAGAGATTGTTTGAAATGTTTTGTCTGACCATCCGCAATTATTCTTTGATGTTTCCTGTAAGAACCATGTTAAGATGACAATGCAACAAAGAAAGCATCTCAAAGGAAGTCCTTCTCCTATCCCAGTTTGTGTTAATGAATAAAGCGTTAAAAAAAGCACTAAGGACTGTGACTTTGAATTTATGGGTTGCGAGGGTTGAGTAGTAAACGTGAATTACAGATATAGCCAATTCTAAGCCGCTCCTTCGGGGGTTAGCGCTACATATAAGGGATACACACAGAAGGCAGCATTGGGCACAGTGGCCAAGTGGTAAGGCGTTGGTCTTGTAAACCAAAGATCATGGGTTCAATCCCCATCTGTGCCTGAGGTTACCACCTCCCTAAAATATTTATGCCAGGGTCTCAGTATAAGCCACAACTGCTTGTTGAAAAGTAAACAAAATTCCAAAACGAAAATGTACAATTCGCTGTAAATAGTATAGCGTGTCTTGTAGCTCATAGGCAGAAAAATAATCAGGAAGTTCTGACCAAGGTCAGGGATATGATATTAGCAGCACTCCAGCTGTTGCAAAACTACAAGTCCCATCATGCCTCTGCCTCTGGGTGTTATGCTTATGGCTCTCATATTCTTGCTAAGCCTCATGGGACTTGTAGTTCTGCAACAGCTGGAGGTCCACTAATTGCATATCCCAGGTGTAGAGGTTTGTAGTTGAAACAATCATATAGTTACTGCTACCTCCCATTAAATCCCACCACTGTAAGACCCCTTTCATGCTGGGACCGCGTTCGCGGTAAAGCACCACTCGTTTTAGCGACGCTTTACCTCTGTTTAAGCAGCGCTTTTCAGCTGCTAGCGGGGAGCTTTTAACCCTAAAGAAGGGGTTAAAAACTCCTGTGTTGTGGCACTTCCGAAGCGCTGCCCATTCATTCCAATGGGCAGGGCGTTTTGGGAGCTCTAAATACAGCGCACCCAACCCGACCCAAAGATGCTGCTTGCAGGACTTTTCGGAACGTCCAGCAAGCGCACCGCCCCAGTGTCAAAAGTCACACTTAAATGAATGGGAGGTTGTTTTCAGGTGCTTAGCAGAGGCTATTTCCAGTGCTAAAGCACCTGAAAACCTCCCCAGTGCGAAAGGGGTCTTATACCGGTGTCCAGGGTTAGGCAGCTGACGCCTCATCCACATCAATCCAGAAAGACAGTAGGCACCACGGTATATCCTCTGCAAACATGGGCTTTATTTAGTGAATATGCATGGTAACAGCCACAAATGTCATTGTGTTTCAGCCAATTATGGCCTTAATCATGACTCAATTATTGGCTGAAACACTTTGACAATCCATTTCTCTTTAACCCCAAACCATTATAATTTGTGTTTAGCAAATGAAGGGGAGGAATGGTTGTCTTGTATAAGGTTAATGTTTTATTATACTCATTTGTGACCAAAAACTGATTATATATAGTAATAGGGGGATTTACAGAGTGGAAAACACCTGTGCATAGTACCCAATCAGTGTCTGTCTTTCATTTTCAAGCTGAAGATAGACGCTGATTGGTTCCTATACACAGCTGCACCAGATTCTGTCTGCTCTGGTTTTAGTACCCCCCCCCCCCCCCCCCACCCACTCTTCATACACTCTGATTTATTTATTTGTATTTAACTATCTGTAAAACACATTTCATGGAAAAAAAAGCACATATTTTACTGAGGTCAACAGCTCAAGACAGAACTTACACACACCACCGAATGTGTCAGAGCAAAAACTAATTTCCCCTAAGGGCTCCATCTATAGTTTCAATTAATTGTGTGGAAGGACAGATTCTGCTGTGCACTCTTTTTTTTTTTTTTTTTTAGAAAACCTTCAAAACTTCACCCATTTGTCATGGGTTTGCATATTTTTTAATCCCTTTAACAAGCCAATGACAGCAGGTGCACTTGCCAAGTGCTAGGGTGTTGGTCAATTTCCATCTGTGCCTAGTGGTGTCTGTTTCCTTGGTTTTAAGCTAAATCCTGCACTAGCCACATATGCTTTGATGCATTCTATGGGGTGCTACACACAAAAGCCAAGCGGAAGATGTTCATGTGCACCAAAGATCATGGGTTCAATCCCTGCCTGTGCCCAGTGGCGTAGCGTGGGTTGTCAGCACCTGGGGCAAGGCAAGTAATTTGCGCCCCCCCTAACCTGCGGACTTTTATCACTCCCCGAGTCCCTTCAAATACAATAGTACTGACCTACCGGATTCCTATACTGACCATTACACACTACACTGACCACTATACTATACTGTCCACTACACTAAGAACTACACTGACCACTATACTACACTGAGCACTATAGTGTCCACTACACTGACCACTATACTGACCACTACACTGAGAACTACACTGTCCACTACACTATACTGACCACTATACTACACTGAGAACTACACTACAGTCACCATTACACTGTCCACTACACTAACCACTATACTGTTCACTATACTGTCCATTATACTGACCACTACACTGAGAACTACACTATACTGCCCACTACACTGTCTACTATACTACACTGTCTACTACACTACACTGTCTACTACACTACACTGACCACTACACTACACTGACCACTATACAGACCACAATACTACACTGACCACTACACTGACCACTACACTATACTGACCACAATACTACACTGTCCACTACACTACACTGACCTCTATACTACACTGACCACTACACTGACTACAATACTACACTGTCCACTACACTGTCCACTATACTACACTGATCACTACACTATACTGACCACTACACTATACAGACTACAATACTACACTGTCCACTACACTATACTGACCACAATACTACACTGACCACTACACTACACTGTCCACTACACTATACAGACTACAATACTACACTGTCCACTACACTACACTGACCACTACGCTACACTGACCACTACGCTACACTGTCCACTACACTGTCCACTACACTACACTGACCACTACACTACACTGTCCACTATACTACACTGTCCACTACACTGACCACTACACTACACTGTCCACTACACTGACCACTACACTACACTGACCACTATACTACACTGTCCACTACACTACACTGTCCACTACACTACTGACCACTATACTACACTGTCCACTACACTACACTGTCCACTACACTACACTGTCCACTATACCACACTGACCACTGCACTGTCCACTACACTACACTGACCACTACACTGTCCACTACACTACACTATCCACTACACTACACTGTCCACTACACTACACTGACCACTACACTGTCCACTACACTGTCCACTACACTAAACTGACCACTACACTACACTGTCCACTACACTACACTGACCACTATACTACACTGTCCACTACACTACTCTGTCCACTACACTACACTACACTTACCACTACACTACACTGACCACTACACTACACTGGCCACTACACTGTCCACTACACTGACCACTACACTACATTGACCACTACAGTATACTGACCACTACACTGTCCACTACACTACACTGTCCACTACACTGTCCACTACACTACACTGTCCACTACACTGACCACTACACTATACTGAACACTACACTGACCACTACACTACACTGACCACTACACTACACTGTCCACTATACTACACTGTCCACTACACTGACCACTACACTACACTGTCCACTACACTGACCACTACACTACACTGACCACTATACTACACTGTCCACTACACTACACTGTCCACTACACTACTGACCACTATACTACACTGTCCACTACACTACACTGTCCACTACACTACACTGTCCACTATACCACACTGACCACTGCACTGTCCACTACACTACACTGACCACTACACTGTCCACTACACTACACTATCCACTACACTACACTGTCCACTACACTGACCACTACACTATACTGACCACTACACTGTCCACTACACTGTCCACTACACTAAACTGACCACTACACTACACTGTCCACTACACTACACTGACCACTATACTACACTGTCCACTACACTACACTTACCACTACACTACACTGACCACTACACTACACTGACCACTACACTACACTGACCACTACACTGTCCACTACACTGACCACTACACTACATTGACCACTACAGTATACTGACCACTACACTGTCCACTACACTACACTGTCCACTACACTGTCCACTACACTACACTGTCCACTACACTGACCACTACACTATACTGAACACTACACTGACCACTACACTATACTGACCACTACACTACACTGTCCACTATACTACACTGTCCACTACACTACACTGTCCACTGCACTACACTGACCACTATACTACACTGACCACTATACCACACTGACCACTACACTGACCACTATACTACACTGACCACTACACTGTCCACTACACTAACCACTATACTACACTGACCACTATACTACACTGACCACTACACTACACTGTCCACTACACTACACACTATACTGTCCTGCCTAATCTTCCTATACTGACACTACATATACGGCGCCTGTCTCTTCTCTCCCCCCCGCCCCCCCTCCTCACCTTCTTGTCTTGCATCGGTCTGGAGGATAGGAGGAGGAGGAGGAGAAGAAGACAGCGGCCCCGGCGGCTCACACTCTCCAGTGCTCGTCTCCCCTGCGCTCCGGCCGCCATATTCGGTGTTTCCCGGCGCACTGTGATTGGGCGTATGGGGGTCATGTGCGGAGGTGGGACTTCAGGAGCAACCGTGATCGCGGATAGGCCAGCCCCACGCCGCACATGACCCCCATACGCCCAATCACAGGGCGCCAACCACTGGACATGACGGCGGAGCGCGGGGGACACAGGAAATTAAATTAGGAGGAGGCAGCCAGTAGTGACACTACTGGCATGAAATTGCGCCCCCCTAAATGTCGCGCCCGGGGCCACGGCACCCCCCGCACCCCCCACGCTACGCCACTGCCTGTGCCTAATGGCAGCTGTTCCCTAGAATGCATGTCTATATTGCAAAATCAAAGAGTAGAATCTTGGACTATCTGCAATGAAGAATTCCATGGTGCAGCATGTTTTCTGACACTCATTAGAACTGAAGAAGTGCCTTGGGTAAGCTATAGAATATCTTCTGAAGTACAATTGAATGTCTCTATCTACACCACGACCTAGTCCTAGATAAACAAGAGTCTTCAATGATTTTAGCACGCTATTTATAGTTTTTTTTTTTTTTACTGAAGCCCATAAATCCTTCCCCATACAACCATGGTTTTAACATACTACACCATTGATGGCCAACAAGCCACTAACAACTCTACGGAGTTTTGCATAAATGACATTATAACATTGGGCTGTATCTAGAGACACAATTTACTTTGTCCACTATCCTATACCACTTGAGTCTCTGGTCCGTTTTCTACAAAGCAAAATTTACTTGTTGCAAGTATTTATTAAAATACTTGTTGATTCAGGTTTCAGTCAAGTGCCATCAAGACCAATTCTCCTGGGTACCCCCCCCCCCCCCCCCATTTACCATTTTTAGGAATCTTCCCTTTTTAAGTTACAGGTCTGCCTTTAAAGGCAAGAAGATGCTAGGCAAAATGGCCTAGTAGTAAGAAGTTCTTGTGAACCAAATATCACAGGTTCTCTCCCTGCCTGTGCCTAATAGTAGTTGTTCCCTCGAATACATGTCTATATCACTGTTGCCAACCATCCGTTATTTTATGGACTGTTTGTAAACAATCGGGCACTTTTCTCCTGTCCTTAAATGTCCATAAAATATGGCCGTGACTGTTGGCTCGTGCAGTCCCGGAGTCTGCTACTACTGCTACTACTGCTACTGTGTTTGGGCAGCAGGGGCGGGTGTGGCGGAGGCGGTACTTGAGGGTGACGTCCTGGTGGCTGGTACATTTCCCGTCCCCACCACCAGCGTGCCACATTCAAGAGAGGAGAGTAAGAATCCAGTGCTGGATCAGAGCAGAGGCATGACAGCTCAGACTCGTAGCAAGTGTAAAATTACAGAGCAGAGGAGGAGGAGGTAAGTTACCAGGCATTGGCTGGAGGCTTCTACTTTGCACTCTGTGTCTGATTTTTTTTGACTATTAGTTTGAATTGGTACTGCTTCCTTATCTCTACCCAGGACAGAAAATATAACCTTCAGCAGTAAAGAAGATCTAGCCTGAACTGCATGAAACCCTAGCACTGGGTGTAAACAGCATTGTGTGTGTGTGGACATGATAGGCACCCCTCGTTCTGTTGCCAGAGGTTGGCTGTGGGTTCACCGCCCGGAATTGAGGTCAGCGGAAGTTGTGGCATGCATACGTGAACAAAGCCCCTACGCGTTTCTACCCGATTGGTCGTCTTCAGGAAGCTGATTCCGCCATGTTTGTTACTGCCATTTATATCCATTGGGCATTAACCACTTAGCAATCAATTGTATTCACTCCAGGACTTAATTCACTAGAATAGGAGTTTAATTAAACCTATGCAATTCATGTCTAGGCTATGTGGCACATCAGCAATTACAAAACACTTGTTACAAAAAATATATTAGAAAGAATGAATACATTATCAGATATAAATAATATTTCACTACCAATAACCAGGAACTACTAAATTTAATTCATGGCAGCTATTAATTATAATTGACTGCATATGCTGCCTTTTGAAGGTATTAACCCTCCATGTTCACCAATTGTTAAAATAATCCTCATTATTGCCATCTAGTGGTGAAAATGGAATAGGTTCCCTATAGTGGATTTTTCAATATAATTTAACACCGGTCTATATTGCAATATCAAACAGCAAAATCGTGGACAACCCACATCTACTTTGATGCATTCAATGGCGGAGGATGTTTTCTGACGCTCAGAACAGAAGATAATGGCTTAAATAAGCTATGGAACGTTTTCAACATTACAGAATGTCCAGCCAAGTGTCGAAAGCAAAAAAAAAAACTTGTTGATTTAAGTTTCAGTCAAGTTCCATCAAGACTATTTCTCCTGATTAATATTATTATGATTATTATGATTATTAATAATAATAATAATAATATATATATTTTTAAAGAGCTCCTATCTTTTAGGCACAGTGGCCAAGCAGTAAGATGTTGGTCTTGTAATCTAAAGATCATAGGTTCAACCCCTGTTGAATACTAAAAGTAACTCTTCCTGTTAAATGTGCTAATCACAGGTGCTAGTTTACCACTGAATAAGAACAATACTTAGGGGTCTATTTAAAAAAAACATTAATTGTGCAGATGTGAAAAGCATTTTCACAATCAGGATGAAAATTGCCATACTTCTTATGTGGGATTCCTATATTGTCAGTGCCATCTAGTGAACACAGTACTTTTTTTTGAGGAATGTCTAGGAAAAAAATGCATTATTGCCACTAGGTGGCACTGACAATATAGGAATCCCACACAATAGAGGAAATATGACACTTTGTGCCCTGATTTTGTGAATGTACAGGTATATCACATCTGCACAATGAATGTATTATACGTAAACCACACAAAAATCACATAAAACACAAGTTTAAAGTGGTTGTAAAGGCTCAAGGTTTTTACCCTAATGCATTCTGTGTGCTGCAGCCCACCCAAATACTTACCTGAGCCCTGTCTCGATCCAGCGATGTGCACAAGAGCAGCAGTTCTCCTCCCCTCTTCCTCCTCATTGGAGGAGACAGCAACGGCTCCCACTACTGTCAACTACAGCCAATAAGGAGAATATGGAGGCG
The DNA here is from genome assembly GCA_037952835.1 of Lithobates septentrionalis. Lineage (NCBI taxonomy): Eukaryota > Metazoa > Chordata > Amphibia > Anura > Ranidae > Lithobates > Lithobates septentrionalis. The sequence goes on from JBBDGP010001460.1 coordinate 288,521, forward strand.
GGTCCGAGCCACCCTCCTGTGTGTGAATGGACGCACAGAGCAGCGGCTTGGGAGCGAGCCTGCTCGGGTTCCCCATAGAAAGCCGGGGCGCTTGCTGTGGGGGCACTCGTCAGAACTGATGGGCCCAGAGGGCCAACGGGGGGACCTAAGAAGAGAAAAATAGGTGCTGCTCTGTGCAAAACCATTGCACAGAGCAGGTAAGTATATCATGTTTGTTATTTAAAAGGCTGCCCTTAAATTCACTTTTAAAGTTTCCAAACATTACGAAAGAATAAAGAAGCTCATTGCCAGAGAAAACAAATCAGGAAGTCCTGACAATGTATCAACAGTTTTACCTAGTTACATAGCAGGTAAGGTTGAATAAAGACAATAGTCCATCCAGTTCACCCTGTGTAGGTGTTATGTGTGTCAGTGTCTATAATTATTTCTCATATCCCTGTATATTGTGTTCTTTAAGATGCACATCCAAAAGTCTTTTTAAAATGACCATACTCCGCGCTGACACCACCAATTGTGGAAGAGAGTTCCACATCCTTATTGCCCTGACAGTGAAAAACCCCCTACGCAGTTTAAGCTTAAACAGCTTCTCCTCCAACCTCATTGTGTGGTCACGTGTCCTCTTACACTCCCTGAGACTGAATCGTTTTTTTCCTATGCTGGGATCACCATTGAGATATTTGTAAATCGCTATCATGTCCCCTCTTAAGCGTAGTTTCTCCAGCGAAAATAAATGAAGTGCTTGCAGGCGTTCCTCGTAATGGAGAGCATCCAGTCCTCTTATTAGTTTTGTTGCCCTTCTTTTGCCTCTCTGCAGTTCCAGCACATCCCTTCTGAGGACTGGTGACCAGAACTGGACAGAATACTCCAGATGTGGCCGAACCAGAGTTTTATAAAGTGGTAGGATTATTGTTTTATCTCTGGAGTATATCCCTTTTTTTATGCATGCTAATATTCTGCCAGCTTTGGGAGCTGCAGCTTGACATTTCATGCTATTGCTCAGTCTGTCTTCTACTAGGACCCCCAGATCTTTCTACATCCTTGATTCCCCCAGAGGTTCTCCCCCTACTGAGTAGTTTGCATTTATGTTTTTTGCCCTCAAGTGCATTACTTTACATTTCTCCACATTAAACCTTATTTTCCATGTAGTTGCCCACTCTATTATTTTGTTCAGGTCTTTCTGTAAAATTTCTATATCCTGATGTGAAGTTATTGCCCTGCTTATTTTTGTGTCGTTTGCAAAAACTGAGATTGAGCTATTTATTCCATTCTCTATATCATTTATGAATACATTGAATAGAATTGGTCCCAAGACAGAACCTTGGAGTACCCCACTTACCACTCCAGACCAGTACACATTATTTATCACCACCCTTTAAAATGTCTAGGAAATTTTATAGATAGGCAACTACTATTCTAATATTGATCAATGGTTCCAAATTAATAAGAATTACTACAATAGGGAACAGATACAAAAAGATACACAGCATTTTTTCCAAATAACTGTTCTGTTTATTTGGTGCATTTGAGTTTTTCTTTTTATAACTGTGCTTACAGTATCTCACAAAAGTGAGTACACCCCTCACATTTTTGTAAATATTTTATTATATCTTTCCATGTGACAACACTGAAGAAATTACACTTTACTACAATGTAAAGTAGTGAGTGTACAGCTTGTAGAACAGTGTAAATTTTCTGTCCCCTCAAAATAACTCAACACACAGCCATTAATGTCTAAACCGCTGGCAACAAAAGTGCGTACACCCCTAAGTGAAAATGTCCAAATTGGGCCCAATTAGCCATTTTCCCTTCCTGATGTCATGTGACTCCTTAGTGTTCTTAGGTCTCAGGTGTGAATGGGCAGCAGGTGTGTTAAATTTGGTGTTATCGCTCTCACTCTCTCATACTGGTCCCAGGAAGTTCAACGTGGCACCTCATGACAAAGGACTCTCTGAGGATCTGAAAAAAAGAATTGTTACTCTACATAAAGATGGCCTAGGCTATAAGAAGGTTGCCAACACCCTGAAACTGAGCTGCAGCACGGTGGCCAAGACCATACAGCGGTTTAACAGGACACATTCCACTCAGAACAGGCCTCGCCATGGTCAACCAAAGAGTGCACGTGCTCAGCATCATATCCAGAGGTTGCCTTTGGGAAATAGACGTATGAGTACTTCCAGCATTGCTGCAGAGGTTGAAGGGGTGGGGGGTCAGCCTGTCAGTGTTCAGACCATATGCAGCACACTGCATCAAATTGGTCTGCATGGCTGTCGTCCCAGAAGGAAGCCTCTTCTAAAGATGATAGACAAGAAAGCCCGCAAGCAGTTTGCTGAAGACAAGTAGACTAAGGACATGGATTACTGGAACCATGTCCTGTGGTCTGATGAGACCAAGATAAAAGTATTTGGTTCAAATGGTGTCAAGCGTGTGTGGTGGCAACCAGGTGAGGAGTACAAAGACAAGTGTGTCTTGCCTACAGTCAAGCATGGTGGTGGGAGTGTCATGGTCTGGGGCTGCATGAGTGCTGTCGGCACTGGTGAGCTACAGTTCATTGAGGGAACCATGAATGCCAACATGTACTGTGCCATACTGAAGCAGAGCATGATCCCCTCCCTTCGGAGACTGGGCCACAGGGCAGTATTCTAACATGATAACGACCCCAAACACACCTCCAAGATGACCACTGCCTTGCTAAAGAAGCTGAGGGTAAAGGTGATGGACTGGCCAAGCATGTCTCCAGACCTAAACCCTATTGAGCATCTGTGGGGCATCCTCAAAGGGAAGGTGGAGGAGTGCAAGGTCTCTAACATCCACCAGCTCCGTGATATCGTCATGGAGGAGTGGAAGAGGACTCCAGTGGCAACCTGTGAAGCTCTGGTGAACTCCATGCCCAAGAGGGTTAAGGCAGTGCTGGAAAATAATGGTGACCACACAAAATATTAACACTTTGGGCCCAATTTTGACATTTTCACTTAGGGGTGTACTCACTTTTGTTGCCAGCGGTTTAGACATTAATGGCTGTGTGTTGTGTTATTTTGAGGGGACAGGAAATTTACACTGTTATACAAGCTGTACACTCACTACTTTACATTGTAGTAAAGTGTCATTTCTTCAGTGTTGTCACATGAAAAGATATAATAAAATATTTACAAAAATGTTAGGGGTGTACTCACTTTAGTGAGATACTGTATGTATGTATCACATTAATGTTACAATTGTAAGCAGTACATAGGCAGGTTACTTTCTTATCGGGGTCTAAGGAATGTGGGTATGTGGAAAAAGAGTTAGTATAATGCCAAGGATGTTGGCTGCAGTAGACAAAGCATACAAAATGAAATACATGTACAAGGGGACTTCAAAAGGTTTCTGCACTCATATATATAAATAACTTAGTTTTAAAAAGTGCGGAAACGTAACTTTTTGAAGAACCCTCGTACATACAAAGCTTAACATTTATTTGACAAGGTGTAGAGAGTTTTAATCTTCTCTTATACTTACTTTTGGAGAAGAATTTTAAAACTTTTATTTTTGCTTATGCAGCACCCTCTAGTTACCATTAACCCTCCAGACTCACACAGTTAATGGTAACTGTGTGAATCTGTAATTGGGCTGGGTTACTGCAGACTGGATGGCTCTACAGGGTGAGTCTCTGGTACCCCCCCCCCCCCCCCTGGATCTAGAAGCTTGGAGAAGCTTCTGGAAGTTAGTGGGCAGAGGCCAGGAGGTTCTGATCTGCTTACTTGTGGGAATCTGGCCAATCCCCAGGCAGAGAGCCTGGCAGGGTGCCTGGGTCAGTCCTTAAATATGGTGGAGCCTGGCCAACAGGGGAGTTGGAAGATGGAGTGCTGAGGAGGCTGTCAGTGGCCTAGGAGGGGACCCTCTGGTCTAGAGGGGGCTCTGCCTCCAGGCTGAAGCTCAGGCTGGCTTGGAAGAATCCTTTCAGCATCCAGTTTGAGAAAGAATCTTGCCTGAGAGCAGCAGGGAGCAAGGAGGACAGAATGAGTACATCAGCACACCCAGGGATTCACAAGAGGAGAGACTGCCACATATCCTCAGGGCCGTTTTTTCCACTGGGCATGCTGGGCAGTTGCCCGGGGGCCCCAGTTGTCTGGAGGGCCCCATCCAGGGCCGATCCTCAGCACTGCAATCTGCTGCTTAAAGTTGACTGACTGCACTGGTTGCTCACTTACTACAATCGCCGGCCGCCCAGCGTCTAGCTAGCAACCAGTGACGTCAGTCAGAGGCTGCGGCCGCCCCAGCATTCATAGCGCGCCGCGGCCGCCCCAGCAGCTAGTGAACAAGCTCCTGCCCACCTCTGCCATGTTCTTCAGAGAGCGTGGAGAGGGAGCGGAGCGGAGACGGCCCTTGACAGCTGGCGCTGCCTTGCTGCTGTGAGTGACACACTGTACTGCACCAGGCCGGCGGCCTCAAGTAAGTCTAACACTGTCTACTTAAGTAAGTTCAAGTTGTGCATCAAACACAGCCACTGTCTGTGCCCCTCAAAAGCTGCCACTGTGCCCATCAAACACAGCCACTGTGCCCATCAAAGCTGCCACTGTGCCCAAACATAGCCACTGTGCCCATCAAAGTTGCCACTGTGCCCATCAAAGCTGCCACTGTGCCCATCAAACGCTGCCACTGTGCCTATCAAACTCGTGTTATATTGTCCAAACGTTGTGTTCATGTTTAAACACTGATTTTGTTGGAAGTACCAATAAATATAGCCTTATTGATAATTTGCATTTTTATTCTTGTGCGTGATTGTGTAGACAGGGCCCCAGTGCACTGTATTGCCCGGGGGCCTATAATGCTCTTAAGATGGCCCTGCATATAGCAAGCTTTCAAAAGACAGCGCCATGCTTAACTCTTTTATTCCTTGTCCTGTGAGATCTTCAGAACAGCCGGGTGGGCTGGTAGACAAGCAGACAGGAGGGCTGGAAGTTAGAGCCCTTGCACACTGGGGCGGTTTGCAGTCGCTATTGCGCTAATAATAGCGCCTGCAAACCGACCCGAAAGTGCCGCTCCTTGCATTCCAGTGTGCAAGCCCCGAGGGCTTGCACACTGGAGCGATGCGCTGGCAGGACGGTAAAAAAAGTCCTGCTAGCCGCATCTTCGGAGCGGTGAAGGAGCGGTGTGTATACCGCTCCTGCCCATTGAAATCAATGGGACGGCGCGGCTTTACCGCCGGCAATGCGCCTCTGCAGAGGCGCTTTGCGGTGGTATTTAACCCCTTCTCGGCCGCTAGCGGGGGGTAAAACCACCCCGCTAGCGGCCGCATACCGGCGGTAAAACGCCGCTAATAATAGCGGCGTTTTACCGCCGACGCCGCCCCCCGCCCCAGTGTGCAAGGGCTCTTACTGCAGGCAGTGGAGCTGGGAGCAGTTCTACAGAGGAGGAGAGGAGATACTCCTGCATGCAGTTTTGCAACATTTTGTGCTATTTTCCAAAGGGAGCTGAGAGCTCCTAGTCTGTAAGGGACTTTGCCACTGATCCAAGAGACTGGGTGTTTCTAGCAAGGAGAGCAGTCTAGGACACTTTCTCTGTGCATAGGAAGGAAGTTGTCCTCATCTCTGTTGCTCTTCAAGTCATGATGGGCATCCCATAATTCCTATAACCTATACGAGTTGTTTTCCCCAATAAAACAACAAAAACAATCCCATAGACTAATTTCTTGTGTCTGGATGCAAGTTGGAAATGCATGTTGCCTGGCTGTACATGAAGAAGGGAATCAGTAAGCTACACTTACATCATTATTTTAGTTAAAATTTTTTTTTTTTTTTTACATTTTAATTTTAGATTCATATACCGGTAGTTTAATTTGAATATTTTAGTCATCAATTTGACAAGAACAATTGAATTTGTCTTTTTTTATGTACTTTTTTTTTACTATTAATTGGGATTATATTATAATAAATTACATAAAAAAATACTCTGTAAGTTCTCCATTATAGAAGCCATGGTTTTGATATAATGTACCAATGATGGCCAACGTGAGCTGCAGGGCAGGGAATGACCCAGCCTGCAGCTCTTTGGAGTTCCAAAAGGCAGGAGTTCAGAGTTTGGGTTAGAGATGAGTTTGGAGGATGCCTGAGCTCAGCTCTAGTGGAAAGGTAATTGTATATCTCAATTCCATCGTAATTGCAGATCAGCAGCACTAATATGCAAAAAAAAAAAAAAATAGTAAAGGCAATGGTTATGGTACAAAGTGTTTACACTCGCTTAGATCTACTTTAAGTGATTTAGCTCTCCAGCATCTACTGAGAATATCAGATTTGGGTGGATGACCTTTCCGGCTGCACCGTGTATTCATTAGGATGACACATTACACAGCTTTATGGTACAGTTTACCCATTATTCATCACTTTTATTCAACTGCAAAAAAATCCTGATGCTAAACCTTTGTGTATATGTTAATTCTCCTCTGTCTGAAGACGTGACAATTAACCTCCCAGTTGAAGTGGAAGACGAGCCTCGCGTTCTTTTCTTCTCTTACCAAACAACAGATAAAAAATTCAACTTAATGCTTCGGCGGCCGAACGCAAATGCTGCATCTGGGAATACGGAATGAGTCTGAGCGTACCCCGCTGCTCATTAAATATAAAGCACTTTTTCATGTTGAATCTCTTAATTTAGAGAATTATCTGCTGCCAGCAACACTTTATAAAGGAGCTCTGCAGGGCATGGATGTAAAAATATGCTCTCGCTCACCTGCTGTAAGTATTCCTTCAAAGGTCATAGAGGCTTCTTAAAAAAAAATAGAGGATATACTTTCAGGAGATTTCAAAGTGCCCAGAGTTTAGCTTTAAAGTTTAAAGTGTATCTAAACCCAAGAACCAAAATGTAATATATTGCAGCTTACCGGCTTCTTTCCCCCTTTATTTTCAGCTGGTGATTCTGCCAGTAACACACTTCCTGTCCTAGGGTGACAACTCTCAATCACTGTATCTCTGGAGGAGAAGAGTTGCCACCTTAGGATAGGAAGCATGGTAAGACTACAGAACACTCTCTCACACACAATTCATCTGTGTATTTCACAGAGGAAAACTTGGCTAAGCTTCCCACAGCCTGCATTAGAAATGGCAGCAAGTCAAACAGAGAGTCATTTTCTGACTGGAGGACATTCAACAGTGCTCAAAATTCCAAGTTCTGAGCTACTAGCCAGGTCTTAAGGTTACCCGCCACCAGTTGCCCCACCCAACCCCTATCATGCCCCACCCCTAATTCCACCCCTAAACACGCCCTCGTAAATTATCACATGAAATTACATTTAAATGTTTTATGCAGAATTAAGTTACAAAAATAAATATTAACAACAACTTTATCAGTGCCCATCAGTGCAGCCTCACCTGTGCCCATCAGTGTAGCCCCACCTGTGCCCAATACAGCGTGACCTGTGCCCAATGCAGCATCACCTGTGCCCAATGCAGCCTCACCTGTGCCCAATACAGCCTCACCTGTGCCCAATGCAGCCTCACCTGTGCCCAATACAGTTTGACCTGTGCCCAATGCAGCCTCACCTGTGCCCAATGCAGCGTGACCTCTGCCTAATGCAGCCTCACCTGTGCCCAATGCAGCCTCACCTGTGCTCAATACAGCGTAACCTTTGCCCAATACAGCCTCACCTGTGCCCAATACAGTTTGACCTGTGCCCAATGCAGCCTCGCCTGTGCCCAATGCAGCGTGACCATTGCCTAATGCAGCGTGACCTGTGCCCAATGCAGCCTCACCTGTGCCCAATGCAGCCTCACCTGTGCCCAATGCAGCCTAACCTGTGCAGAGGAAGAGGCGAGCCATCTGGATCAGCAGAGAGCGAGATTGCCCGCTGTAATAGCTTTCATTAGAATTTCCTGTGTTCCCGACGCTCACCGCCACATAGCCCCATCTCTAGGCCCAACGCCTTTGATGACGTCACAGGTCCCACATCGGACCGGTGTTCTGTCTATCAAAGGCGCCGGGCAAAGAAATGGGGCTATGTGACAGTGAGCGTTGGCAACACAGGATATTCTAATGAAAGCTATTAGAGCAGACAATCCCACTCTCTGCTGATCTAGACAGCTCGCCTCTTCCTCTCCCCTCTCTTCCCCTGGCTGGGAGAACGTGTTGGTGGTGCGTGCCCCCCCCCCTGCTCTGAGGCACCCCCGCGCTCCCCAACAGCCATTTTTCACTCGCAAAATGCGAGTGAAAAATTTAAGGGCTGCATCCAATATCATTCAGCTCCTTCCTTTTCTGCCTGCCTATCTCTGGCCTGCCCCTCTCATTCTTTGGATTTCAGTTCTTTCAGTCATGGATGCTCAGCATTACATGTGGTTATCACCTAGTGTAGTCTACTTGCAAACATTTAAATGCGGTGTGCATTTAAACATCTAATTTAGGGGCGTGGCTTGACGCATGAAGAGATAAGACGCGCGGCTGATCAGCTTCCGCTCCATCTCACACCGCAACACCGCTGACTGACTCTCCCACAGCCTACCTCATGAGCATGAGAGGAGGCAGCAATACCCCCTGTGCACCAGGGACCCAAAAATCAGGCAAAATCGCCAGCTATTTCCTCCAAGATGGCGGCGACCCGCTCGGCGGTTGCACAGGCAGCACACGCTGCCTCACAGGTACAGGTCGCACGACCTCCAGGAATCTGATCCGGATCCCATCCACCCCAGAAGCCCCTCTCCTGCCCCCCCTTAGCCCCAAAGACAGTTGGGACATGGAGGCTTACATCAAAGCCCTCCCCACAAAGCAGGAGTCCTACATTAGCAGGCTGGAGAGATCATATAGGAGAGTGATTAGTGACCTCCACAAAGACATAGGCCACCGCATGGTGAAAACTCTGTGGAAGAGTCAGTCGCTAGAATCTCTGAGCATGAAGAAATCCTACAGGAGCACACAAATCCAATCCAACAACTATTCTACGGTTTAGATGATCAAGAGAACAGAAGCCGTTGCAATAATATCCGCATATGCGGCTTACCAGAATCTGTGGAAAATAAGGACCTAGCAATTGTAGCTACCACCATGTTTAACCAGCTTCTGGGCAAACCCAGAGATGCAATGATTGAAATAGACTAAATCCACAGGTCTCTGGGACCCAGCAACCTGAACCCAGCCTTTCCTAGAGATGTCATATGCAGGATCCATTTTTTTCAACGTGAAAGTGGACATCATGCAGGCAGCTCGCTCTTAAGAAACCATTCTATTCAATGACACCCCTGTCATGTTGCTCACCGACCTGTCCAAGCGGAAAGCCCTGAACCAGTCACAGATGCCTTACAAGCCAAACATATTAAATATAGATGGGGATTCCCATTCCAACTCTTAGCATCCCACAACGGCAAATCACCTATTTTCCGCACACTTGGAGACCTTGCTAATTTCCTAGGAACTTTTGAACTACCATAAATACAGGTTCCGGACTGGCCTCTCCAATCTGCGACCCCCGGCCTCCCTCTTCTCTCAGGATGGGACACATACTCAAAGAAGAAACGTTCCCGCTCCAGGGCTTCCAATTCTCCTGCAGGGTGACAAACTCACACCTTTCACCAGCTGGTGAAGAGTCCGTCCCTTCTCTACATTTGAACCCAGGGCTCCGTTAGAGGTGGGTGACCCCCTTTTTACAGGTCATCCCACCTGGACCCCTGGGAATAAATGGACACGGCAGCCCACAAAGCTGCTCTGAAGGTTAAGTTATATAGGTTATATTTGTTCAATTATATGTTTAACATGTATGATCCATCTATTGGTTACTCTACTGTTCCTTAAATAGTGTTGCATGACCACTGTTCGCATTACCAGTTTATCTTCTGACCGGGGCGGGAAGCCCCAAGCCAGTTTTGCCACGTTCCCCACACTAGAGGGAGCAAAACACCTCGCTCCAAGCAGCCAAGACAAACATCACACTTCTCTCAACCTTACCCACTTCGGGACCTCGTTGCACTAGAACTGCACACTGAACCGCACCTGGCACAACCAACCCGGATCACCAATCCTCTTTCCTTATTCTTTCTTCTCTCTTCTCACCTCCCCCCCTCCTCCCAGCTATAAGTCATAGTATTGTGTCTCATCACGCTATCTCACGAAATATCACAATCTGCAGCTCCTCACCCCCCTTCCCATGGCATCCACCGTAGCTTTAAAGATATCCTCGCTTAATTGCAGAGGATTTAACACCCCTGAAAAACATAGACAGTTACTCTACCATTTCCACAAATCCAAAACACAGCTACTTTTACTCCAAGAAACACACTTTCGCTCTGACACCATACGGCCTCTCCCTGATAAATACTTTACCACCTGGTACCATAGCATGAATCCTGTAGCCAGATCTAAGGGTGTATCGATCGCTTTTCATCGCTCCTTCACCCTAGAAGTGCTAGACTCAGAGATAGACCCCAAGGGACGCTTTTTGTTTTTGAGATTACAATACAAGCAAACAATATTCACAATTGCAAATGTTTATCTTCCTAACCAGGAGCAGCTCCACTTCCTTTCCTCTGTGACAGGTCCTTTGGGACCCTCAATCTGATCCTGGGAGGTGATCTCAACGTCCCCCTTATCCCGAGACTGGACTCCTCCACTGGTAAGTCACACATCTCCCCTGCCACTCTAACCAAAATATGCACTACCCTCACTGATCTCTCCCTGGTGGACACATGGAGACTACTCAACCCCACTGAGAGACTACACATTCTATTCATCTGCACATAAGTCCTATAGTGGGATTGTTTACATCTTCCTCTCACAATCCCTACTGGACCACAATCCCACTAGCAAGATTGGACTAAAACTATAGTCGGACCACACTCGAGTACACATCACCCTAGGTAGACTCCCACAACACACATGTAGAACTTCATGGAGAATGAGTGATAACCTACTCACAGACGCAGCATGCACGGCAGCAGTATCTAAAGCCATAGCGGACTTTGTCCTATCTCACACTAGAGATGAGACCTCCGCCATAAATAAATGGGAAACCTTGAAATGTGTTTTAAGAGGGATCTTTATTCAGCATGGCGCTAGACTGAAGCGAGCTTGCACGGAAGACATTAAACGCCTCTTCGCACTAATCGCCTCTCTCGAAACAACGCATAAACGCACACTTGACCCCAACACGCTGGTTGAACTGTCAAATGCACGTCGAGACCACCTACGCCTTTTCATGGAACGCTTTCTGACTGCCAAAAACAAAGGGAGCCACATCCATTACTCCCAAGCTAATAATTGCGGGAAACACCTAGGCCTGGTTATACACCCCAAACACAGACAAAACATACCCCACATTGTCACCCCATCCAACCAAAAACTATATAAGAATTCCGAAATTGTTTCTGAATTTAAGGAATACTACGCCTCACTTTAAAATCTACCCCTTCCTCAACAACGAGTGCTTCACCCAACCCTGTCCCTTTAGACCTACAACAATATATACAGGACACTGCCCTACCTAGGATCCCCCCTCCCGATGTGGGAAGTCTTGAACAACCTATCACTTCCTAAGACTTCCTGAATGTGATTAAAGGGTTCAAGAATGGAAAAAGCCCGGGCCCGGACGGGAATACCCCCCGTTCTATAAAGCGTTTGCTCACCAATTGCCCCCGATTATGGCGCGAGCATTTGAGGAGGTGGATGAGTCGCATCGACTTTCACCACAGCTTCTCCAAGCTCAGATAGTAGTATTGCCCAAACCTGGAAAAGACCATTCGAAGTGCGGCAATTATAGACCCATATCTTTATTGAATGTTGATCTTAAAGAGGCCAGGGACAACACCACAAAGACACCGCATCTCATATCTTACGCTTAGCATCAGAATATCCCCACATGCTTACTGGCATGTGACGCCGAGAAAGCCTTTGATAGAGTCAGCTGGCCTTTTCTACAAGCAACCCTACAACAGATAGGCTTAGGCCCTAAACTATTGACCAAAATAATGTCCCTATATAGCAACAAAAGCCAGGGCTAATGGGGAGGTCTAGGAGGCCTTTGAGATCAGGAATGGTACTAGACAGGGTTGCCCACTGTCCCCATTACTGTTCGCGATCACGATTGAACACCTAGCTCAAGCGATCCGTCGTAATGACGCCGTTCACGGGATCCCCACACCCTCTGCACATTGCAAGCTTTCCTTATATGCCAATGACTTGCTACTTTACGTCACACAACCACACATTAGTATCCCTGCCTTAATCCAGGAGCTTGATCGCTTTGGAGCCCACAGCAATTTCAAACTAAATATTGTCAGAAGCTCTAAATATCTCTCTCCCTCCGACAGCTGTATCCACAATCCTACAGTAATTCCCTTTTCATTGGCAACCTTGCTCAATTAAATACTTTGGGACTGAGATCCCTCGAGACTTTCACGACATTAACTCCCTGAACTTCAGCCCTTTGATGATCAAAATTAGACGCTCACTGGAATCATGGCACCACCTTAAATTCTCATGGTTCGGCTGTATGAATGTCCTTAAGATGGGCATTCTCCCCAAATTACTGTACCTGTTCCAAGCCCTTCCTATCACCCTCCCCAATGCTTTTTTCCACGCGCTCCACAGCGATCAAGTTCACCTGGCACCACCACTCCTCTAGACTTAAAAATAAAATGCTGTGTGCCCCAGGCTCAGGGGTGGCATCGGTCTCCCAGACTCTCTGTTATATCATGCCTCCGCCGTAATATCGAGATTTCTCTAATGGTTCCCCTGTCCCCTGACCAAACACTCTATTGAGCAAGATATGGCACAAACAGACCTTCAAGCTCTCTTATGGGGGCATAACGCTAAACTCCGCTCAATGACCGAGATCTCCCCCTTGACACTGGCGGTACTCTTCCTATGGTATGGTAAAAAAAAAACACCTACACTCTGTCCACAGACCCTAGCCCGCTATTTGATAACCTGGCGCACCCTACCCATAACACTCAGGGACACTGTGGTTCCTACGCGAGAACGCTGTGGCCCACCGCACGACAGTTGGTCCACCCCACCACAGGCCGATTTCGACTGCAACAGGACGCACAATCCCCCACCTGGACTGACTGGTTATCCATGCTGTCTCTGTCGCAACTTAGCAAAACTCTATGTCTTTCTGGAGAGATCCACGGACCACTCACAGCTTTTGAGGATATGTGTAGTCTCTCTCAGACCCCCAAACACCCCCTCTCTCTAATCTACAGAAGTACAGTCCCATACCTACATCACATTACCTAACTTCACACAATGGTATTCCAGGGACCTGGGCATGGAAATACCCCCGGAACAATGGCACACCTCATTCACACTCACACACAAATCCTCAATCTCCGGGTTTACACAAGAGAAGAATTACAAGCTCCTATCTAGGTGGTACACGGATCCAGTCATGGTACACAAAATGTATCGCCAATAGTTCGGATGTTTTGACGTCACAGAAGAAAAGGCTCCTATCTCCATGTGTGGTGGGAATGCGACCGAGTTCGCTCTTTCTGGAACCAGGTTTTTAACATATACAATGATATATATAATGTCTCTCTCGTTCCCTCCCCTAAGGTGGCCCTCCTATCCATTCTACCAGGTCCAATGAACTGCCATCTTCTCAGATTCTTTCTATCCACCACTCGCCATGTCATAACACAGCATTGGAAAACAGAAGTCATCCCCCCATCAGCAGATGAATAGACATCATCAATGACACCATGCTTATGGAGGAGCTACAGGCAAAGATGGGGGATACCTGGGATAAGCACATGAAATTAGGGTACATATGGCTTCACAAATCATCCTCTGACCTCTTCCTCAACAGGGTCTACACATAAGGAGCAGGTCCATTCCCATACGGATACATGAGCTATAATATTGCTTACCCCCCACTAAGGCTACCAGATGCACTCGGGTCCACAATCCTGATGGCTACGTAACCTCCCCAAGGTTCGAGATACCTGAAGTCAGGAATTTAACTGGGAAATACAAGCCAAATTATATCCACTACTTTGTGCGGCTACTACATGAGAAGGGTTTGCTGCTGAGGTGCTATACGCAGAACATTGACGGCCTAGAAAAAATGGCTGGCATTCCTTCAAGAAAACTAGTTGAAGCTCATGGAACATTCTCGTCTGCCTCATGTCATCTGTGTTACACCCCATTTCCTGCAAAAGAGGCTCAGGACTGCATAATGAATGACAAGTCTCCTCGTTGCAATGTGTGTTATGGAGTTGTAAAACCTGACATTGTATTCTTTGGTGAAGAATATATACTGCTGGCCCTAGGTCGCCCCCCCCCCCCCCCATCCCCTGTCCTACCCCCTTCTTTTCCTTCTTCTATGCCGCCTTTCGACTGTTAACTCATGAGTTATGTATTATTACCTGTAACCACAGTAATATATAGATATCGCATTGTGTTATTAGGAACTGTTTCAAGCACCTACACAACTGTTTACAATGTCTGGTACGTTGTGCGATATATGAACACCGTTACTCCCCCATCCCCTCCCCCCTTTTTTTTTCTTCATTCTGTACCCCCTTTGCTCCTGCTTTTTTTTTTCCTTTTGGAAATCAGTAAAAAATATATTCAACCTTAAATATCTAATTTCAAGCACAGAGCTACCAGGCACAGTGGAGAGTAGGGAGGTGTTGGTCTTATAAATCAAAGATTGTGGGTTCCCCCGAATCTATACCTAACTGTAGATATTCCATTTTGTCTCTTTTGCAATATCCAAGAGCAGGATCTTGGACAACCCATTGATGCATTCTATGCTTTCCTGAAACTCTTTAGAACTGAAGAATTGGCTTTGGATAACCTATGAAACATTCTCAACATTACAGAACAAGTCCAGTTGAATGTCTAGCTACACCATGACCTGGATAAACAAGAACCTTTATTGACTTTTCACGCTATTATACTTGCTTTTTTTACTGAAACCCATACATCTTTCAAGCAGTGGGGGTAGAATTACTAAAACTGGAGCATTTAGAATCCGGTGCAGCTGTGCATGGTAGCCAATCAGCTTCTAACTTTGGCTTGTTCAGTTAAGCTTTGACAATAAAACCTGGAAGCTGATTGATTTCTATACAGAGCTACAGCAAATTTTGCACTCTCCAGAGTTAGTACATTACCCCCGTGGTCTTCATATACTGCACCAATGATGGCCTACAAGCCTGTAAAAGCTCTATGAAGACCATGTCCTGGTCTCATTTCCTAGTTGGTTCATAACAGCGTCTTCTAGCTCTTTCCTCCCTAGCCTGACTGCCCTGGCCCGCCCATTTTATTCATTGGATTTCAGTTCATTCAAGCATGAAGGCTCAGCATTACATGTGGGTGTCACCATGGGCAGTCTACAAGCAAATATTTAAAAGTGATATGCATTTGGATAGTCCTTTAAAAGCTCAACAACAGTAGGCAAAGTGGCCAAGTGGTAATATTTGTGGGCCTATAAACCAAAGATGCTGGGTTCAATCCTCATCTGTGCATGAAGGAAGCTGTTCCCTAGAAATTACATGTGCCGATCACAATATACATCTCCTGCTTCTCTCTAAAGGCTCCCTTTTGTACAGGTCAGAAGTAGTTGTTAGTCACATTCAGCTGATGATTTGTCCTATAATGTTAAAGATATTTTGTATCTTGTCCAAGGTGTGTAACCACCCTGTTCTAATTGCATAATATCAGGAAGCATTTGTAACTTTTAATCCTTTGATGTTTTGGAAGGTGTGTACGACTACACCAAGTGTGTGGGCGGGGTCATCTGCTTGTGAATACGGGAGTACCTCTCGCGCAGAGTGCGCTCATCAATGCCTGGGACCAGGCGGAGGCTGCGGTCATGTGAAGAATCAAACATTAAGGCAGCTTCCTGACTCAGAGATGAGCCTTCCCTGTGTGCAGCAATAAAGTACAGAGTTCCTCTGAAAAGTGACTTGTCCCATGTCACTGCACAACGTAACTTGTATGTTTGCATTAGGAAAGCGTGCTGAGCCTGAGCCTACTTCATCAGTCCAGCGCACCTCTGTTACCTCACTCTCAGTAACACAATGGGGTCCTGCCAAGCACCTAACACGGACCTCATGCATTCTCTCACTTAACGCTTCCCTTTTCATAACTCATGACCAGGCCAAAGATCTCCGTAACACAAGTTAATTTCAAGTTGCTATTTGATACTGACTGCTAGGGAGGGAGCCAGACAATGACCCCCTTGCTACCAGGGGACATGTCTCCTTACCAGGTACCATGCCTAACAACTGGTTGCCTGTCACTTGTTCCTTCACTTAGTTACCCATAGCAATTACAATCCTCTTCTTGTCTTGCCAAGTTAACCTTATGTAGTAGTGTTACTTTATACCCCATATGTGCTTTACAGATCCAGGTTCTTTGGAATACACCAGAACCAACATATACCCATTTGAGTAACATCAGACCAGGCACATGATGGTCAATATAACTTTACTGAACCTGATGCAGCATACAGTTTAATATAAACAACGTCTTGTCCCTAATCCTAACTAAGATAATGTAGTGGCCCAGGCATACCTCCATGAGGTGAGAGTCCATAATGGCAATGTCCATGGCTTGGATGTCCTCTGCAATTCCAGGTTTCTTTAGTAGGGCCACGCTGAGACTCCAACACTTGAACCGAACGGTAGCTGCATTCCTGTTCCAGCTCCTGGACCTTAGCTGTCCCTCTTTTTTATAGCACAGGTGGGCCGGTTAGGACCAGAAGCCTGGGAACTGATCTAAAACAATTAGCCCTTTCCCCAGCCTGGGCCGGCCGCTGATTTACTAAACACAGTTTCAACCTGCCTACAGATGTGCATGGTTAAAGGTGTAAATTATTGTCTAATTACTGAGGTAGAGATGTTAAAATGGTGTTGAAGACCCACACCCCTGTTCCCACTCCTCTTGTCAGCAGACACAGTGGCCAAGTGGTAAGGCATTGGTCTCATAAACCAAAGATCATGGGTTCAATCCCCATCTGTGCCTATGAATTGTGGAAGATGTTACATGTGCTTATCACAATGTACATCTCCTGCTTGTCTCAAAAGGTTCTCAGTTGTAGCTCGTCCAAGGAAAAGAACCAACATGTTCTGTGTTACGTAATACCATCAATGGTGTCAGAAAGGCTTTGCAACTTTTTAATCCTTTGATTTATATTGTTGAAGAGGTGAAGGTGAGAATCCTTATCTAATTATTGAGGTAGAGACCCCCAACCCCATCCCCACCTTACAGGGTCTCTTTTAAGCTTAACTCTGGGATAAGCAAACATTGTCTAAATACATTTGTTGTGTGCATAATTCCTTGAATCTTGGTGTGCTTTGTGTATTTCTTCTAAATGTGTGCAGTAATCCAGTGTGAGACTTCCTGTAATAAAGACCGGTCATTACTGCTCTCTCTCCTTGTGCAGGGTGACTGGTCTTGTCTCCACCCCTCCTGTAGTTTTCTACAGAAATCCTGTAGTGGGCGGGGACTGCTGGGTCCTTCCCACAGCTCTGCTCTCTCTGCACAGGCTACGTATAGCACAATGATGATATCGCTGCTACTTTGCAATGTAATATAGTGCATACGGAAAGTATTCACAGCGCTTCACTTTTTCCACATTTTATGTGACAGCCTTATGTCAAAAATGAATTAAATTAATTATTTTCCTCAAAATTCTACAAACAATACCCCATAATGACCATGTGAAAGAAGTTTATTTGAAATCTTTGCAAATTCAGTGAAAATAAAAAATTAAAAAAATCCCATGTACATAAGTATTCACAGCCTTTTCCCAATACTTTGTTGAAGCACCTTTAGCACCAATTACAGCCTCAAGTCTTTTTGAGTATGATGCCACTCAAGGACATTCATAGAGTTGTCCTGTAGCCACTCCTTTATTATGAAGGCTGTGTGCTTGGGGTCGTTGTCCTGTTGGAAGATGAACCTTCGCCCTAGTCTGAGGTCCAGAGCGCTCTGGAGCAGCTTTTTATCAAGGATGTCTCTGTACATTGCTGCATTCATCTTTCTCTTATTCCTGACTATTCTCCCAGTTACTGCTGCTGAAAAACATCCCCACAGCATGATGCTGCCACCACCATGCTTCACTGTAGGGGTGGTATTGGCCAGGTGATGAGAGGTGCCTGGTTTCCTCCAGACATGACGCTTGCGATTCAGGCCAAAGAGTTCAATTTTTGTTTCGTCAGACCAGAGAATTTTGTTTCTCATGGTCAGAGAGTCCTTCAGGTGACTTTTGGCAAACTCCAGGCGGTCTGTCATGTACCTTTTACTGAGGAGTGGCTTCTGTCTGGCCACTCTACCATACAGGCCTGATTGGTGGAGTGCTGCAGAGATGGTTGTTCTTCTGGAAGGTTCTCCTCTCTCCACAGAGAAACGCTAGAGCTCTGTCAGAGTGACCATTGGGTTCTTGGTCACCTCCCTGACTAAGGCCCTTCTCCCCGAGAAGTCCCTCTGCTTGGGAGTAAGACCCGAGAAAACCATGTAAAAGCACAGAAGCACTGCTGGGAAAAGGCTTCACTATGGGTCCTTCATTTTCTTTTCTCGGATATATGATGACTACATGCCTGAATGCCTAATTCTGAAGTGACCATTGGGAGATGTTTATATGTGAAAGAAATCCCACGGATGTTGTGGTCTGATGAGGGGTTCCAGTGGGCTGGATTTGCTGGATGCTATTGAGAATTTATCATCTATGCCTAATCCTTAACACCTTCTGGTAAGCAGACTACATTACCACGTGGTGACGAGTGACTCTTTCTACATCTGCACAATATATTTGGTGATTGGATTCCTCCCACTCTTCAATTCCATTTTGAACTTTTCAGCGCCGCAATAATTTTTATGCTTCCCCCCCCGATCGCTCAGTTTGGCCAGGTGACCCACTTAGGAAGAGTCCAGGTGGTTTCAAACTTCTTCAATTTATGGATGATGGAGGCCACTGTACTGATTGGGACCTTCAATGCTGCAGAATTTTTTCTGTATCCTTCCCCAGATCTGTGCCTTAATAGAATCCTGTCTCGGAGGTCTACAGTCAATTCCTTGGACTTTATGGCTTAGTTTATGCTCTGACATGCACTGGTAACTGTGGGGCCTTATACAGACAGGCGTGTCCCTTTCCAAATCATGTCCAATCAACTGAATTTACCACAGGTGGACTCCACAATCAAGTTGTAGAAACATCTCAAGGTTGATCAGTGGAAACCGGATGCACCTCTCAATTTTGAGTGTCATGGCAAAGGCTGTGATACTTATGTACATGTGATTTTTTTCATTTCTTATTAAGTGATATTTTCATTTTTTTATTTTTAATAAATTTGCAAAGATTTCAATCAAACTTATTTCATGTTGTCATTATGAGGTATTGTTTGTAGAATTTTGAGTAAAATAATGAATTTAATCCATTCTGGAAAAAGGCTGTAACATAACAAAATGTGGACAAAGTGAAGTGCTGTGAATAGTTTCCAGATGCACTGTATCTAGGCTTGCAAAGGCATTTGGTGCACACAAAGTGGATTTATATCCTTTGTTTCTATTGAGGAATACGGTATATTAAATGGAGGTATTTGTGCCCGGAGTTCAGCTTTAATGTATGCTCCAGCAAGTGTTTCAGTGTTTAAAACGCAGAGACAACCAGGCAATTGGCAGCTTGCTTTTATATTTCTCTCCATACAGTTTTCCTTTAATGAATAGAAATATTTGGATCCTACATAATGCTTGTAATCATAATAGCTAGGTTGGTAATTGAAGCTGTCAATGAAACCTGCATTCTTTTGCTGAATATGAATTATTATCGTCTTTATTTGTCTTTGTAAATTGCTAGTAAAACAGGCTGGCAAATAAATGAGATCCATTTGCTTCATTATGATGAACAAACCGTACAGCAATATTACCTGAGCTTCCACGGTAATTCCACATTGTATAACATCATTCATTTTCTGGAACATTAATAGCTCACCATTCACATTGATCTATTTTTCTCTACTGAAGGTGAAATGCCTGAGGGTGCCGAGTCCAAACCAAGCGGGAGCTGCCCGCTATGTGTTGTTCAATGCTGCCACCATGTGGTCACTGGGGGCTACTTCATACTTCTTATCACTAACGCTACACAGAAATATTTTTTAAATGATAAGTTTCCCTTTCGTAACATGTTACACCCATATTCATTTTACAGATGCACCAGCCCCCGCACCCCTCTGATCTCCTGTACTGACAGCTTTTGTGGCTGTTAGCTTGTACCCTGTTTACCCGAAAATAAGACCTAGTGTGATTGTCAGTGATGGCTGCAATATAAGCCCTACCCCCCAAATAAGCCCTACCCTGTTTCCCCGAAAATAAGCCCTACCCTGAAAATAAGACCTACAAGGACTTTAACTAGGGCTTATTTGGGGAGTAGGGCTTATATTGCAGCCATCACCGACAATCATGCTAGGTCTTATTTTCGGGGGAAACAGGATAGTTCTCAATGAACTACCAGGGTGAGGTATGAGCAGACAGCTTACACAGATGGTTTGCAGGGGTCCTGCATAGCATCTGATGATCGCGTGTCCAATGGTTTGCAGACTCATAGTAGGAAAAAAAAAATGCACATATTTTTCACCTGCAAAAATATGTGCATTTATTTATTTTTATTTTTTTACAAAGGTGAACTTATCCTTTAAGGCAGATCTAAACGTACCTTTGCTCCAGCCATGTGATATCTACAAGCTCTCTTGCCAGCAGAAACATCTTTGCCGGGTCTTCTTCAGATCTGCATCTTCAGCCATATTGATTGGCCAGCCCAGAATGCCGTAAATCCCATGCATGCACACAGGAATTTTTTTTTTTTTTTTTTGGCGGTTTTTAAAGAGCTATTATTGTTTGGTGCACAGTAGCACCAGGAAAATGTGAGTACCCCTTTGTGGCAAGTAACTTTTTTTTTTTTTTTAAATATATAATTTTATTGAGTTTACACATGTGTTACAGAAATGAAAGCATGAAAGTAAATGTCACATATTAGCCCATAGCCAAGTAAAACAGTACATCATATTGCATGACATTATAAGTACTATAACATAGTATGAACAACAGAACAAAGGAGCTACAATCAGAAATTTTGTAGGTGATATCTTACGTGGTGGGGGAATAAGACTTGAGTTATGGTAAAATATATCTGTAAGATTCCCTTGTCGTTAAACTGCATTGCCAATGTGGTATGAATAAGAATATGAAAGAATAAACCATAGTACGCTATCATCCCAGACTCTATAGGTATTAATGTGTTTACATCTACATCAAAGGCAAGGTGTGTATTATATCAGTACAATGCAATTATATCTACCTCCGAGTCAGGGTGTGACTTAGGTCGATAAAATTGGAATTTAAGGTAGCAATTTAAATGAAAATCGTTGTTAAAGCGTATTGTTATGTTTTCCGTTAATTCATATCTCCAATTCCTCCTTCCTCTTCTCCTTATCATCCCGTCTACAACCTACTCTGTTCCCCTGCTTTCTTTCCTAAAGTCTTTCCTTGTCCTTAACCGACCTTGGTTGCTCAGTTCCACCTCTGGGCACCCCTATTGGGAGCAATCTGTGCCCATTATGGGACAAATGAGGACAGAGGAAACAAAAGCATGTCGGGTCTGCCTAGTTAGTTTGAAAAAAGGTGTAACTGTGAAGCCTATCAGGTCTCAGAACGGCAGCGAGGGATCATTCAGATCATTAGTGATCCCTTGGGTGGTAGAGAGGGTCCTACGAGGGAGGGGAAAGGGGGAAAGAATGATGGAAGAACAATGTAAGCCCAAAGATAATTCCATGGATTAAGCAGTTGATTGCGATGCACACAGGAATAATTCATCCTGATACCAAGGCATGCCACGATTGTACTCCGAGCTGCACACTAAGGTAAACAAATTTGCTAATAGGCAGATAAGAGGCTGTCATTGCAGAAGATACATACCCTGTTTCCCCGAAAATAAGACCTAGCGTGATTGTCAGTGATGGCTGCAATATAAGCCCTACCCCCCAAATAACCCCTACCCTGTTTCCCCGAAAATAACCCTACCCTGAAAATAAGACCTACAAGGACTTTAACTTGAGCTTATTTGGGGGGGTAGGTCTTATATTGCAGCCATCACCAACAATCACGCTAGGTCTTATTTTCGGGGAAACAGGGTAGTATGACCTGCTAGCAGTTTTTTATTTTTTTGGCAGGGAAAGTTCCATTTTAACCCCTACTAAAAGGATATGTAAAATTCCACTACTCACCTCTACTTCTGAAAATACCATTTGCCTGGCTGTCATGCTTATCCAAAGGCTTTGATATTTTCTGCCTTGGTCTCCATCATGTGCTGAGACAATGACCTATAACTAAGATCAGAAATACTGACTTTATTTTGGCATTATAATACACGATATGGTCAAACAATTGTGGGCGCCTGACCATCATGCATACCAGTATGGCCAAAATTATGTAGACACACCTCCAGATTATTGAGTACAAGTGTTTCCAGTGAAGGGTACTGGTAATGCTACAGCATACAAAGACAATTTAGACAATTGTACTCTTCCAACCTTGTGGTAAAGGTTTGGTGAAGGCCCTTTTCTGTTCCAGCATGAAGGTATCCATGTGCACAATGCTAGTTCCTTAAATAAATGGTTTGATGAGTTTTGATGAGTCCTAATTTCAACACTACTGAACTTCTTTGGCATAAACCAAATGCTGATTGTGAGCCAGATCTTCCCATCCAACAGCAGTTACCTGACCTTGCAAATGTTCTTTTGGCACAAATTCCCATAGACATGCTCCAAAAACTAACAGAAAGCCTCCCCAGAAGAGGAGGATGATATTGTTGGAAGGAAAGTAGGACAAATCCCTACTGATGCCCATGGTTTTGGAGTAGGATATCCAACAAGCTCATATATAAATGATGGTCAGGCCATATAGTGTATGCATGCTTGTTTTCAGACAGTGACTCAAAACAAATAACAGACAACTCATAGCCTAAGAAGGTGAGCTGTAACAATGGACGAACATTGCCTGTTGGGTTTCTTTAATTTGAGATCATAAAGAAAATATTAGGAATACTCTGACAACCCAAAGCTTCAACTGAAACTATGTTGAGGGCATTCCCCATGGAATCATCAAAAGTGTTTTCATGTATTTTATACTAAGCAGAATACAACAAGAGGAACAGACAGTTCAAGTACTATGGAAAGCTCAGGCCATCAAATTTTCTTGCCGGGTTAATGGCTCATTCGCACCTTGGAGTCCCAATACACTGCATTAATGTGCATTTTTGCATGCATTAACATGAGCTGCATTAGGGTAGCCCTTTCAATTCAATAGGACATGTTTATTTCCCCCTCTTTACATGTTATTGTCTGTTTTATAGATGGGAGGAGGTCCTCTTTAAGGTGTAAAGAAATGTTGGAGTGTTTTCATGACATTCATTATAATTGAAGAAGAAGCAGCCATGAAACATCTTCAACGTTACAAAACAAGTCCAGTTGAATGTGAATACCTACTACTAGGTCTACCATGACCTTATGAACCTTCACAGAAAAGATGTAAGCCTAATGTAAATACGGTAATTTTAGCAATGTATTTTAGAACAGCCCCCAAATGCGTGCATGCGAGTGGAAAAAACGTGAGGGTGAAGTCCCGCGTCCTATGATGGACAGCACACTGGTCCAATGTTGGTCGTGGGACGTCTATCATAGGAGCTGGTCCAGGAGGCGGGTCTTTGTTTGACTGTGGCCACCAGTCAATTCATTCAAATGCATGCTGTGTCACAGTGCGAGATCCCCGCTCTGTGTTGTCCGGTGGCTCTCCTCGCTCTAATTCCCATGCACTGGTGAGGCTGTATCAATGGGCACTGGTGAGGCTGTATCAATGGGCACTGGTGAGGCTGTATTGATGGGCACTGGTGAGGCTGTATTGATGGGCACTGGTGAGGCTGCGCTGATGGCAATTAATTGGGCTGCATTGATGGGCACTGATGAGGCTGATCTGATTGACGGGCACTGATGGGCACTAATGAGGCTGCGCTGATGGGCACTTGTGAGGCTACATTAATGGGCTCCGATAAGGCTGCATTGATGGGCACTGATGAGCACCGGTCAGGCTGCCTTAATGGGCACTGATGAAGCTGCACTGATGGGCACTGATCAGGCTGCATTGATGGGAACTGGTGAGGCTGCATTGATGGGAACTGGTGAGGCTGCATTCATGGGCACTGGTGAGGCTGCATTCATGGGCACTGGTGAGGCTGCATTCATGGGCACTGGTGAGGCTGCATTGATGGGCACTGATTGGCTGCATTGATGGGCACTGATGATGCTGCATTGATGGGCACTGATAGGCTGCATTGATGGGCATTGACAAGGAGGCACTGATGGAGAGGCACTGATGAGCACTGATGATGCTGTACTGATGAACACTGATATGCTGCACTGATGGGCATTGATAGGCTGCACTGATGGGCACTGATAGGCTGGATTGATGGACACTGATGAGGCTACATCGATGGACACTGATAAAGTTGTTGTCAATATTTATTTTTGTATTTAATTCTGCATAAAACATTTAATAGTGTAATTTCATGAGATTATTTATGAGGGCGTGTTTAGGGGCGAAGCAGGGTAGGGGTTGGGTGGGGCAACTGGTGGCGAGTAACTGAGTCTACTTTGCTCAGGGTCAAGTGTGCTCAGGAGTGCTCTTCAGGTCACCATCACAAGCAAGGGCAAGGTGCCAAATAATCGACATCCTTAACTTTCGCAACAAAGTCTGCACAAGCCGGGAGGGGAGGGACATGGGGTTCCTAAAAGAATTGAGCTCTGTCTATTCAAAGCCATTGTTTTTAGGGGCTCTTTAATGACTGGACTAGTACCACTGGATTGACGTAGGGCCAATGTGGTGCCTATATTTTATAAGGGATCAAAGTCTTTACCAAGTAACTATAGACCTGTTAGTTTAGCTTCTATATTTGGGAAGATACTGGAGAGTTTAATAAAAGACCACATAGATGAGTTCCTGCTGGAAAAAAAATACTTTAACTGCTTCAGCCCCGGAAGATTTTACCCCTTTCCTGACCAGAGCACATTTTGCGATTCGGCACTGCGTCGCTTTAACTGACAATTGTGCGGTTGTGCGACGTTGCTTCCAAACAAAATTGACGTCTTTTTTTCCCCCACAAATAGAGCTTGCTTTTGGTGGTATTTGATCACCTCTGCATTTTTTATTTTTTGCACTATAAACAAAAAAAAAAAGCGTCAATTTTGAAAAAAACGCATTATTTTTAAATTTTTGCTATAATAAATATCCCCCAAAAATATATAAAAAAACTATTTTTTTCTTCAGTTTAGGCTGATATGTATTCTTCTACATATTTTTGGTAAAAAAAATAGCAATAAGCGTATATTAATTGGTTTGCGCAAAAGTTATAGTGTCTACAAAATAGGGGATAGATTTATAGCATTTATATTATATTTTTTTTTTAGTAGTAATGGTGGCGATCTGCGATTTTTATCATGACTGCGACATTATGGGGAAAACATCGGACAATTTTGACACATTTTTGGGACCATTGGCATTAATACAGCGATCAGTGCTATAAAAATGCATTGATTACTGTAAAAATGTCACTGGAGGTGAAGGGGTTAACACTAGGGGGCGATCAAGGGGTTAATTGTGTTCCCTAGTGTGTGTTCTAACTGAAGGGGGGAGGGGGAGATGACAGATCGCTGTTCATACTTTGTATGAACAGATGATCTGTCACTTCTCTCCTCAGAGAACTGGGATCTCTGCGTTTACACACAGAGATCCCGGTTCTCACTGTGTTACGAGCGATCGCGGGAGCCTGGCGGTCATCGAGGTTATTAGTGGTGTACCCCAAGGTACAGTGTTGGGACCCTTACTTTTTAATACCTTTATAAATGATATAGGGTTTGGGATTAAAAGTACCAGATGACACCAAGTTATGCAGTGGAATAACATCCTTACAGGATGTCTCCCCCTTACATGCCGACCTCAATGCACTGTTTAATTGGGCAACTATGTGGCAGATACCGTTTAATGTTGAAAAATGAAAAATTATGCACTTGGGGGCTAAGAATGTGCATGCATCATACATACTAAGGGCAGTACAACTGGGAGAATCCATGGTGGAGAAGGATTTGGATGTTCTGGGTTATCATAAGCTTAATAATAGCATGCAATGCCAAGCTGTGGTTTCCAAAGCGAGCAAAGTCCTTTCTTGTATTAAAGGAGGTATGGACTCCAGAGAGAAAGAGATATCATTTTGCCCCTCTACAAATTATTAGCAAGACCTCATCTGGAATATGCAGTTCAGTTTTGGGCACCAGTTCACGAAAAGGATATTGAGGAACTGGAAAAAGTGCAGTGAAGGGCAACCAAACTAATAAGAGACATGGAGTATGAGCTCAGCTATGAGGAAAGATTAGAGGAACTGCATTTATTCTCTCTTGAGAAGAAGAGATTAAGGGGGATGTGATCAGTGAACTTGGTGTTATGTTATTTACTTTAAAGTGGTTGTAAACCCTTACAGACCACTTTGTCCTACAGGTAAGCCTAGATTAAGGCTTACCTCTAGGTCCAAGAAATATAAACCTACACGGTTTAGGAGATATTTGCGAAAAAGACAGGCACCGCTGTCTAGGGCGCATGCCGCTGCTAACGGCGATGTGCCGTTAGCGGTGGCTCCCGTGCGTGGGAGTGACGTCATCACGGCTCCGGTGCTGTGATACCCGGAAGGAAGATGGACGCTTTGTGGAAGAAGGGACAGCGGTGACATCGCAGGCTCCTGTGTCAGGTAAGTGACACATAATGGGCTATGCGATGCACAGTAGCCCATTATGCTTTACCTTTGCAGGGAAACAAAGAGGAAGTAAACCCATCAGGATGTGCTTGTCTTTGGTTGTACTCAGCATTTTCCTTTGTTGCAGCACAGCAAACTAGACAATGCAAACCTTGCTGAGGGAGCCACAGAAGCTTTTAAGGGATGTACAGTAAAATGAATTAATACTTAACCTAAGATAAGGAAGAAGAGTAAAGACGTCAGACATCAGACTTGCATGGTGGAACATATGCTGGAGGAAGGAGTACTTTAGTCTCCGTGGCAGCCAGGCAAATTCTTGCATTTTTCAAACTTTACAGAGAACAGGCTGCTGTGGTTGTCAAATATTTGTCATCAGTACATTTGGGTTTAGTGTGGTTTTAGGAAAGGAATTCTATTGACACACTTGCAATTTAATATTACATTTATTGATTTATTGTGAATTCCAGCAAACTGCATTTCTGCAGCCTACTCACTTCGAATGGGCCCCAGCATAAAAATATTCTCTCTATTATTCCTTGATCACAAATCTTCATCACAGCCAAAGTGGAGGATCAGAGTTCAGATTGGCTTCTCCTTCATTTTAACAGATGCCGGTGATGGTCCTTTAGGCTGGGTTCACACTGGTCCGACAAACGCTCCGACATTGGGAGCTAATGTCGCATGACGTGTGAAATTCAATGTTTCCCTATTGGAGCCGTCCTAACTGGTCCGACACAAGTTGTTCCGACTTTAGAAATGCTCCCTGTACTACCTGTACTACCGTCCGACTTTGATCCTACTTCAGCCCATTGACTATCATTGAAGTCGGATCAAAGTTGGATCGCCGTCTCGCATGATCCGACTTCGGCATGCGACTTGTGCTCAGATGATCTTGAGGGGGAACTCCGCGCCAAATTTTAAATAAAAAACCGGCATGGGTTCCCCCCTCCAAGAGCATACCAGTCTGGGTCTGGTATGGACCTTAAGGGGAACCTCCCTACGCCGAAAAAATGGCGTGGGGTCCCCCCCAAATCCATACGCAGCCCGGCCGGTCAGGAATGGGAGTGGGGACGAGCGCCCCTCCCTCCTGAACAGTACCAGGCCGCATGCCCTCAACATGGGGAGGTGGGTGCTTTGGGGCAGGGGGGCGCCCTGCGGCCCCCCCACCCCAAAGCACCTTGTCCCCATGTTGATGAGGACAAAGGCCTCTTCCCAACAACCTGTGTCAATGAAAAAACACAGTACACAGGTTTTTAAAGTAATTTATTAGGCAGCTCCGGGATCTTCTTCCGACTTCGAGGGTCTTCTTCCGACTTTGGGGGTCTCTCCGGCGTCTCCTCCCAGCTCTTTTGCTAGCGGTGGCCTGGACTTCTGCCTTCTTGTCTTCTTCCCTCTTCTTCCGATGTTGACACGACGCTCCCTCTAGCTGGAATGCTCTCTGAGCGCTCCGCAATGGACTTATATAGGCGGTGACCCCGCCACCTTATGAGGTCACTGTCCCGGGGCATGCTGGGACTGTGCCGTCATAAGGGGGCATTGTCAACATCACCACCGGTGACCACTCCCCCTAAAACGTCACAGTCCCAGCATGCCCAGGGACTGTGACGGTATAAGGGGGCAGGGTCACCGCCTATATAAGTCCATTGCGGAGCGCTCAGAGAGCATTCCAGCTAGAGGGAGCGTCGTGTCAACATCAGCAGATGTTTAGATTAAAATGGTGGGTGTTTCATTTTTTTTTTTCAGACAGTATTTGCGCAGCGATTTTTCAAATGCATTTTTTGGGGAAAAAACACACTTTTTTAAATTTTAATGCACTAAAACACACTATATTGCACAAATGTTTGATGAAATAAAAAAGATGATCTTAGGCCGAGTACATGGATACCAAACATGACATGCTTTAAAATTGCGCACAAACGTGCAGTGGCAACAAAATAAATACATTTTTAAAAGCCTTTAAAAGCCTTTACAGGTTACCACTTTAGATTTACAGAGGAGGTCTACTGCTAAAATTACTGCCCTCGATCTGACCTTCGCGGTGATACCTCACATGCATGGTGCAATTGCTGTTTATATTTGACGCCAGACTGACTCTTGCGTTCGCCTTAGCGCGAGAGCAGGGGGGGACAGGGGTACTTTTTTTTTTCTTTATTTTTTTTTTGCTTTTTTATCTTATTTTTAAACTGTTCCTTTAATTTTTTTTTAAATCATTTTTATTGTTATCTCAGGGAATGTAAATATCCTCTATGATAGCAATAGGTAGTGACAGGTACTCTTTTTTGAAAAAATTGGGGCCTATTAGACCCTAGATCTCTCCTCTGCCCTCAAAGCATCTGACCACACCAAGATCGGTGTGATAAAATGCTTTCCCAATTTCCCAATGGCTCTGTTTACATCCCTCCCACTGCTTGTAAAAGCAGTCTAGAGGATAATTAGCCACTAGGATTGCTTTTACATGAAAGCGGACCGCTGGCTGAAAAGAATGATACCAAGATGATACCTAAACCTGCAGGCATCATTCTGGTATAACCACTCAAAGTCGTGAATGGCGTACCTGAAGACAAAAAAATGGTTAACAATAAAGCACAGTAAACGGTAAAGTATAAAAAACTGCATACCTGAAAAGCAAACATGATAAAACATAATAACAATAAAACATTGCAGAATAGAATACAGTAAAAAAGAGCAGAACAATAGAGAGAGAATAGAGAGAGAGAGAACAATAAAACGACAACTATTTTTTTTTATTTTATATATTTTTTTGTTTTGTTTTTTTTTTCCACTTTTTTTTGTAACTAACTTTTATAACTAAAATCGGTTCCAGGTTCGGGTCTCTCAAAATGCGATGGCATCTTGGGAGACCCTGTGAAAGTGCGCCTAGTCTGTGCAATGCTGTACCCTACACTAATACTCAACTAGTGTATGGTAGTGTTCAAAACATTTACCAATGCAAAGACCAGGATTGTCAGGACAGGAGGGACAATAATAGCGGGTGTCACGCCTATATCCGCGCTTGCTGCAGACACAACATCTTTTTTGGGGGGGTTCGCTGGGTAGGGGTACTCGGGAGGACATAAAGAAAATGCCTCTCATGCAGCCGACTGCATTTGGTTGGGGATGTGAATGGGGGAAGTACGGGTGCTGCAGAAGTGGTGGGTTCCCAATTAGGATTGGCGAATGCAGCAGGAAGGGCATTATGGGCACGACGGGCCTGTGTTTGTCTTCTTGGTGGCAGCGGGACACTACTTGTGCTTGCCACCTCACCAGCTTGAACTGCACTTATGGGACTCGCCACGTCACCAAGTGTTACTGCAGTGCTGGTTTGACTACGACCGGGGTGTACTAGGCCGCTGGTGCTTGCCAGTTCACCAAAACGCTACCAAAAAAACTGTTAGCGATCGCAGGGATCAGGCCTGACTCTGCGAACGCTGCAGTTATGCGTTTAGTGTTTTGTAAGTGACAGTGATCGATCGATTCTGCACTTGAGTGGGCTGGGCTGGGCCGGGCCGGGCGGAGGGGCAAAACGCAGGTGCTAGCAGGTATCTGGGCTGATCCCGCTAACACTGCGTTTTTGGGAACCCTAAACTGCTGGGGACGCTAGTATAGATCTGATCAGATCAGATATTGATCCGTTCAGATACTATACCACTAAGGGAGGCGTATGCTGCGTGCGTGGGTGTTAGCGGTACTGGCACTAACCTGACGCTGCCTGGGGCGACGCATATCACCGCCGGGCGATCAGGGGGCTAAACCTTTATTAGGTAATAAACGGCGGGTGCCCTGACACTACAAAAAATAAACTAACTAACCAGCATCACCCGTAACAGTTATACGGTGATCAGTGGTGAAAGGGTTAACTAGGGGGCAATCAAGGGGTTAAAACATTTATTAGGTAGTATATGGGGGTCCCTGATGCTATAAAATGCTGACGGCGAACCTAAATATTTACCTCCCTAACTAGCGTCACCAGTGACACTAATACAGCGATCAGAAAAATGATTGCTTAGCGACACTGGCGACGGGGGGTGATCAAGGGGTTAAAACTTTATTAGGGGGGGTTAAGGGGGTATCCTAGACCTAAAGGGGGCTAACAGTAACTGTCCTACCACACTAACTGTCACAAACTGACACCATGCAGTAATCAGAAAAAAAAAACTGCTTGGTGTCAGTGTGACGGGGGGGGGGGGGGGGGGGGGGTTGATTGGGGGGTGATCGGGGGGGTGTAATGTATGCCTGGCATGTTCTACTGTGTGTAGTGTTTTACACTCACATTGCAGTCTTCTCTCCTCAGCGCCGGAACGGAAAATACAGAGCCGAGGAGAGATGACATAATTTCCTCTGCCTCTGTGTACTATACAGAGGCAGGGGAATGATCCTATTGGCTGGGAGCGATCGCAAGGGGGGGCCATGAATGGATGGCCTCCCCCTCACCTCCGATCGCCGGGGGACAAACGCCGACCGCCTCGGGTACCGGGTCCAATCGGACCCCCCGCCCGCAGGAGGCAGATCATGTACAGGTACGTGATTCTGCTTGCCCGAGCCATTCTGCTGACGTATATCAGCGTGAGGCGGTCGGCAACTGGTTAAAGGAATTTTTCATTCTTATTGTTTCACTTTAAGCGTTATTAAAATTACTGCTCCCGAAAAAACGGCCACTTTAAGAACATTTTTTCCAATTGATACATGTCCCTTGAGGCAGGACCCAGGTCCCCATACACATTTTATGGCAAAGAAATTGCATATAAGCCTTCAGTGCGAACTTTGGATTTTGCAGGTTCGAGCCCCATTGACTTCCACTATTCCCGCATATGTGATCTGACATTTTGTTATTAAATTAAATATATCTCTCTCTCTCTCATGTGTATATATATATATATATATATATATATATATATATATATATATATATATACACATTTGGAATGACAGATTAAAATATTTAATATTATTTCAATACTTTAAAAAATTGTGGATAGATATCTATTATTTATTTATTTATTTTTGTTTTTATTTAGTTTTGTACATATTTTTATATTCACTTAATATTTTTTCATTGAAATGTAATGATAATAGCATAAAAATAGAAAGACAGACACAATCTTAAAATATGTTAATAAGTTTATTACATTTTTACATAAAGATTACTTACAATTCAAAAATGAAAATATTCAACAACAAAAAAAATAGAAACAAATAAAATCCAAAAGAAAATTATATAAAAAATTAAATAGAAAATAAAAAGCATAAACAGTAAAAATATAATTTAAAAATGATACAATTAAAAATGTTTTTACAAAGAGAGAGAAGAGAGAGCGAGAGAGGAGCGAGGAAGAGTGAGAGAGGAGGGAGGAAGAGCCAACGAGAGAAGAGCGAGAGAGGAAGAGCCAACGAGAGAAGAGTGAGAGAGGATGAGCGAGGAAGAGCGAGCGAGAGAAGAGCTAGAGCGAGATATAGAGGGGGAGAGAGAGAAAGAAAGGGAGGGGGAGAGGAAGAGTGAGGAAAGAGCAAGTGAAGAGTGACCAAGAAAGAAATATAAAGAGAGAGAGCGCAAGGGAAGAGAGAGAGAAAGAGGGAAGAGAGAGAGAAAGAGCGAGGGATGAGAGAGAGAGAGCGAGCGAGGGAAGAGAGAGAGAGAGAGCGAAGAGAGAGAGAGAGCGAGGGAAGAGAGAGCGAGGGAAGAGAGAGAGAGAGCGAGGGAAGAGAGAGAGCGCGAGGGAAGAGAGAGAGAGCGCGAGGGAAGAGAGAGAGAGCGCGAGGGAAGAGAGAGAGAGCGCGAGGGAAGAGAGAGAGAGCGCGAGGGAAGCGAGAGAGAGAGCGCGAGGGAAGAGAGAGAGAGCGCGAGGGAAGAGAGAGAGAGCGCGAGGGAAGAGAGAGAGAGCACGCGAGGGAAGAGAGAGAGAGCACGCGAGGGAAGAGAGAGAGAGCACGCGAGGGAAGAGAGAGAGAGCACGCGAGGGAAGAGAGAGAGAGCACGCGAGGGAAGAGAGAGAGAGCACGCGAGGGAAGAGAGAGAGAGTGCGAGGGAAGAGAGAGAGAGTGCGAGGGAAGAGAGAGAGAGAGTGCGAGGGAAGAGAGAGAGAGTGCGAGGGAAGAGAGAGAGCGCGAGGGAAGAGAGAGAGAGCGCGAGGGAAGAGAGAGAGCGAGAGGGAAGAGAGAGAGCGAGAGGGAAGAGAGAGAGCGTGAGGGAAGAGAGAGAGAGCGCGAGGGAAGAGAGAGAGCGCGAGGGAAGAGAGAGAGAGCGCGAGGGAAGAGAGAGAGAGTGCGAGGGAAGAGAGAGAGAGAGCGCGCAAGGGAAGAGAGAGAGCGTGAGGGAAGAGAGAGAGAGCGCGAGGGAAGAGAGAGAGCGCGAGGGAAGAGAGAGAGCGCGAGGGAAGAGAGAGAGCGTGAGGGAAGAGAGAGAGCGAGGGAAGTGAGACAGAGAGAGAGCGCGCAAGGGAAGAGAGAGAGAGCGCACGAGGGAAGAGAGAGACCGCGCGAGGGAACAGAGAGACGGCGCGAGGGGAGAGAGAGAGCGAGGGAGGAGAGAGAGAGCGAGGGAAGAGAGAGAGAGAGAGAGTGAAGAGTGAGCGAGAGAGGTAGAGCTAACAAGAGAAGAGCGAGCGAGAAGAGAGGAAGAGCGACAAAGAGAGAGAGAGAAGAGCGCGCAAGAGCTAACGAGAGAAGAGCGAGCGAGGAAGAGCGAGAGAGGAAGAGCTAATGAGAGAAGAGCTAGAAAGGAAGAGCTAATGAGAGAAGAGCGAGCAAGTGCGAGAGAGAGAAAGAAAGAGTGACAGATAAGAGCGAGAGAGAGAGAGAGAAGAGCAAGCAAGAGCTAACGAGAGAAGAGCGAGTGAGGAAGAGCGAGCGAGAAAGAGGGAGAGAGCGAGAGTGAGATAAGAGAGAGAAAGAGTGAGATAAGAGAGAGAAAGAGTGAGATGAGAGAGAGAAGAGCCAGCGAGAGAGAGAAGAGCCAACGGGAGAGGAAGAGCTAACGAGAGAAGAGCGAGCAAGGAAGAGAGAACGAGGGAAGAGCGAGCGAGAGAGGAAGAGCTAACGAGAGAAGAGTGAACGAGGGAAGAGTGAGGGAAGAGAGAGAGAAGAGAGGGAGATGAGCGAGAGAGAAGAACCAAAGAGAGAGGAAGAGCTAACGAGAGAAGAGCGAGCAAGAGCGAACGAGAGAAGAGCGAGTGAGAGAGGAAGAGCTAACGAGAGAAGAGTGATTGAGAGAAAAGTGAGGGAAGAGAGAGAGAAGAGAGGGTGAAGAGAGAAGAGCGAGGAAGAGGGAGCGAGAGAGAGAGAGAGAAGAGCCAACGAGAGAGGAAGAGCTATTGAGAGAAGAGTGAGTAAGAGCGAACGAGAATAGAGTGAGGGAAGAACGAGCGAGAGACGAAGAGCTAACAAGAGAAGAGCGAACGAAAGAAGAGTGAGGAAAGAGAGAGAGAAGAGAGGGGGAAGAGAGAGAGAAGAGTGAGGAAGAGCGAGTGAAAGAGAAGAGCCAACAAGAGAGAGGAAGAGCTAATGAGAGAAGAGCGAGCGAAGAGTGAACGAGAGAAGAGCTAGGGAAGAGCAAGAGAGGAAGAGCTAATGAGAGAAGAGTGAGGGAAGAGAGAAAGAAGAGAGGGAGAAGAGAGGGAGAAGAGAGGGAGAAGAGAGAGAGAAGAGCGAAGAAGAGCGAGTGAGAGAAAAGCGCGAGAGAGAGAAGAGCCAGAGAGAGAGGAAGAGCTAACGAGAGAAGAGCGAGCGAGGAAGAGCGAATGAGAGAAGAGAGAGGAAGAGCTAACAAGAGAAGAGCGAACGAGAGAAAAGTGAGGGAAGAGAGAGAGAGCGAGGGAAGAGAGCAAGAGCGAGAGAGAGAGCACGAGAGAGGGAGAGGTGTACAATGGAGGATAGAGGTGGATGATAGAGGATAGAGAAGGAGGAAGATGGAAGATATAGGATAGAGGAGGAGGATGGAGGCTAGAAGAGGAGAAAGAAGAAATATGGAGGATATAGGATAGAGGAGGTGGAAGATGGAGAATAGAGGAGGAGAAAGAAGAAAGATATAGGATAGAGGAGGAGGATGGAGGCTAAAAGAGGAGAAAGAAGAAAGATGGAGGATATAGGATAGAGGAGGTGGAAGATGGAGGATAGAGGAGGAGAAAGAAGAAAGATGGAAGATATAGGATAGAGGAGGAGGATGGAGGATAGAAGAGGAGAAAGAAGAAAGATGGAGGATATAGGATAGAGGAGGTGGAAGATGGAGGATAGAGGAGGAGAAAGAAGAAAGATGGAAGATATAGGATAGGGGAGGAGGATGGAGGATAGAAGAGGAGAAAGATGGAGGATATAGGATAGAGGAGGTGGAAGATGGAGGATAGAGGAGGAGAAAGAAGAAAGATGGAAGATATAGGATAGAGGAGGAGGATGGAGGATAGAGGAGGAGAAAGAAGAAAGATGGAGGATATAGGATAGAGGAGGAGGATGGAGGATAGAGGAGGAGAAAGAAGAAAGATGGAGGATATAGGATAGAGGAGGAGGATGGAGGATAGAGGAGGAGAAAGAAGAAAGATGGAGGATATAGGATAGAGGAGGAGGATGGAGGATAGAGGAGGAGAAAGAAGAAAGATGGAGGATATAGGATAGAGGAGGAGGATGGAGGATAGAGGAGGAGAAAGAAGAAAGATGGAGGATATAGGATAGAGGAGGAGGATGGAGGATAGAGGAGGAGAAAGAAGAAAGATGGAGGATATAGGATAGAGGAGGAGGAAGATGGTTTAGTTTTGTACATATTTTTTATTCACTTAATATTTTTTCATTGAAATGTAATGATAATAGCATAAAAATAGAAAGACAGACACAATCTTAAAATATGTTAATAAGTTTATTACAATTTTACATAAAGATTACTTACAATTAAAAAATGAAAATATTCAACGAAAAAAAGAAACAAATAAAATCCAAAAGAAAATGAAATAAAAAATTAAATAGAAAATAAAAAGCATAAACAGTAAAAATATAATTTAAAAATGATACAATTAAAAATGTTTTTACAAAGAGAGAGAAGAGAGAGCGAGAGAGGAGCGAGGAAGAGTGAGAGAGGAGGGAGGAAGAGCCAACGAGAGAAGAGCGAGAGAGGAATAGCCAACGAGAGAAGAGCGAGAGTGGAAGAGCCAACAAGAAAAGAGCGAGAGAGGAATAGCCAACGAGAGAAGAGTGAGAGAGGATGAGCGAGTGAGAGAAGAGCTAGAGCGAGAGAGCAGCGAGGAAGAGTGAGAGAGGAGGGAGGAAGAGCCAACGAGAGAAGAGCGAGAGAGGAAGAGCCAACGAGAGAAGAGCGAGAGAGGAAGAGCCAAGAAGAAAAGAGCGAGAGAGGAATAGCCAACGAGAGAAGAGTGAGAGAGGATGAGCGTGTGAGAGAAGAGCTAGAGCGAGATATAGAGGGGGAGAGAGAGAGAGAAAGAAAGGGAGGGGGAGAGAGGGAGGGGAAGAGGGAGAGTGAGGAAAGAGCGAGTGAAGAGTGACCAAGAAAGAAAAATAAAGAGAGAGAGAGAGAGCGCAAGGGAAGAGAGAGAGAAAGAGTGAGGGAAGAGAGAGAGAGCGAGGGAAGAGAGAGAAAGAGCGAGGGAAGAGAGAGAAAGAGCGAGGGAAGAGAGAGAGAGGGAGGGGAGAGAGAGAGAGCGAGGGGAGAGAGAGATCGCGAGGGAAGAGAGAGAGAGCGTGAGAGAAGAGAGAGTGAGCGAAAGAGAGCGAGAGAAAGGGAGAGAGAGATAAGAGCGAGCAAGAGAGAGGAAGAGCGACAAAGAGAGAGAGAGAAGAGCGTGCAAGAGCTAACGAGAGAAGAGCGAGTGAGATAGGAAGAGCTAATGAGAGAAGAGCGAGAGAGGAAGAGATAACGAGAGAAGAGCGAGCAAGTGCGGCGAGAGAGAGAGAGAAAGAAAGAGTGACAGATAAGAGCGAGCGAGAGAGAGAGAGAGAGAGAGAGAGAGAAGAGCAAGCAAGAGCTAACGAGAGCAGAGCGAACAAGAGAGAAAGAGATAATGAGAGAAGAGCGAGCCAGGAAGAGATAATGAGAGAAGAGCAAGCGAGGAAGAGCGAGCGAGAAAGAGGGAGAGAGCGAGAGTGAGATAAGAGAGAGAAAGAGTGAGATGAGAGAGAGAAGAGCAAGTGAGAGAGAGAAGAACCAACGAGAGAGGAAGAGCTAATGAGAGAAGAGTGAACGATAGAAGAGTGAGGGAAGAGAGAGAGAAGAGAGGGAGAAGAGAGAGAGAAGAGCGAGCGAGAGAGAAGAGCCAACAAGAGAGGAAGAGCTAACGAGAAAAAAGAGCGAGCAAGAGCGAACGAGAGAAGAGCGAGGGAAGAGCGAGTGAGAGAGGAAGAGCTAACAAGAGAAGAGCGATTGAGAGAAGAGTGAGGGAAGAGAGAGAGAAAAGAGGGATAAGAGAGAGAAGAGTGAGGAAGAGCGAGCGAGAGAGAGAGAAGAGCCAACGAGAGAGGAAGAGCTAACGAGATAAGAGCGAGCAAGAGCGAACGAGAGAAGAGCGAGGGAAGAGCGAGTGAGAGACGAAGAGCTAACGAGAGAAGAGCGAACGAGAGAAGAGTGAGGGAAGAGAGAGAGAGAAGAGTGAGGAAAAGCGAGCAAGAGAGAAGAGCCAACGAGAGAAAGGAAGAGCTAACGAGAGAAGAGTGAACGAGAGAAGAGTGAGGGAAGAGAGAGAGAAGAGAGGGAGAAGAGAGAGAAGAGCAAGGAAGAGCGAGCGAGAGAAGAGCGAGAGAGAGCGCGAGAGCGTGTGAGAGGAGAGCCAGAGAGAGAGAAGAGCGAGCGAGGAAGAGTGAACGAGAGAAGAGCGAGCGAGAGAGGAAGAGCTAACGAGAGAAGAGCGAACGAGAGAAAAGTGAGGGATAAGAGAGAGGAGAGAGCGCGCGAGAGAGCGCGCGCGCGTGAGAGAGAGCGCGAGAGAGACAGGTGTACAATGGAGGATAGAGGTGGATGATAGAGGAAGATGGAAGATATAGGATAGAGGAGGAGGATTGAGGATGGAGGATAGAGGAGGAGAAAGAAGAAAGATGGAGGATATAGGATAGAGAAGGAGGAAGATGGAGGATAGAGAAGAAGGAAGAAGAAGGAAGATGGAGGATATAGGATAGAGGGGGAGGAGGATTAGGAAGAGGAAGATGGAAGATAGAGGAGGAGGAAAATGGAAGATAAAGGATAGAGAAGGAGGGGGACAGCAGAGGATAGAAGGAGGAGAAAGAAGAAAGATGGAGGATATAGGATAGAGGAGGAGGAAGATGAAATATATAGGATAGAGAATGAAGATGGAAGATATAGGATAGAGGAGGAGAATGAAGATGGAAGATATAGGATAGAGGAGGAGAAGGAAGATGTAAGATAAAGGTTATAGGATAGAGGATAGAGGAGGAGGAAGATGGAGGATAGAGGGGGAGGGGGAAGATACAGGATAGAGGGGGAGGAGGATTAGAAGGAGGAAGATGGAGGATACAGGGGGAGGAAGATGGAAGATATAGGATAGAGGAGGAGGGGGACCACAGAGGATAGAGGGGGAAGAGCATGGAAGATATAGGATAGAGGAGGAGGGGGACCACAGAGGATAGAGGGGGAGGAAGATGGAAGATATAGGATAGAGGAGGAGAAGGAAAATGGAAGATATAGGATATAGGATAGAGGGGGAGGAGGAAGATACTGGATAGAGGGGGAGGAAGATGGAAGATATAGGATAGAGAAGGAGGAGGAGGAAGATGGAGGATGGAGGATAGAGGGGGAGGAGGAGGATGGAGGAGAAAGAAGAAAGATGGAGGATATAGGATAGAGGAGGAGGAGAAAGATGGAGGATAGAGAAGAAGAAAGATGGAAGATGGAGGATATGGTATAGAGGAGGAGGAAGAAGGAAGATGGAGGATATAGGATAGAGGAGGGGGAGGAGGAAGATGGAAGATATAGGATATAGGATAGAGGAGGAGGAAGATGGAGGATAGAGGGGGAGGAGGGTTAGAAGGAGGAAGCTGGATGGAGGAGGAAGATGGAAGATAGAGGCTAGAGGAGGTGGAAGATGGAAGATATAGGATAGAGGAGGAGGGGGGACAACAGAGGATAGAGGGGGAGGAAGATGGAAGATATCGGATATAGGATAGAGGGGGAGGAGGAAGATACAGGATAGAGGGGGAGGAAGATGGAAGATATAGGATAGAGGAGGAGGGGGGCAATGGAGGATAGAGGAGAAGGAAGATGGAGGATAGAGTAGGAGGAAGATGGAGAATATAGGATGGAGGAGGGGGACAACGGAGGATAGATGGGGAGAAAGATGGAAGATATAGGATAGAGTAGGAGGAGGAAGATGAAGGATAGAGGGGGAGGAGGAGGAAGATGGAGGATAGAGGAGGAGAAAGAAGAAAGATGGAGGATATAGGATAGAGGAGGAGGAAGATGGAGGATAGAGTAGAAGAAAGATGGAAGATGGAGGATATGGTATAGAGGAGGAGGAAGAAGGAAGATGGAGGATATAGGATAGAGGAGGAGGATAGAGGGGGAGGAGGATTAGGTGGAGGAGGAAGGTCCTTTTGCTGTCCCAAAGATACTGCTTGCAGGACTTTTTTTAACGTCCTGCAAGCGCAGCGCCCCAGTGTGAAAGCACTCGGGCTTTCACACTGGGACTGCAGATGAGGCATTTTTCAGGCGCTTTACAGGCACTATTTTTAGCACTAAAGCACCTGAAAAATGCCTCCAGTGTGAAAGGGGTCTTAATGCGGTGCTTGGTTTTTGGGGTCCATGGCTAGGCTCCCAAAAAGTCTCAAACATACTGCTGCAATTTGGTGACACTGCTGCAATTAGGAGACACATACTGTTGCAATTTGGTGGTGACACGTGCTGCTGCAATTTGGTGGTGACACATGCTGCTGCAATTTGGTGGTGACACGCGCTGCTGCAATTTGGTGGTGACACATGCTGCTGCAATTTGGTGGTGACACAGGCTGCTGCAATTTGGTGGTGACACAGGCTGCTGCAATTTGGTGGTGACACAGGCTGCTGCAATTTGGTGGTGACACATGCTGCTGCAATTTGGTGGTGACACAGGCTGCATTTTATGTGTCACAGGCTGCATGTAAGGAGGGACTCCGCTGGGGGCACCTGATGTAAGGAGGGACTCCGCTGGGGACACCTGATGGCATCTGGTGGCAGGCGACATGGCTAGTGACACACTCGGGGCTCCCACTGATTTTGCATTATGGTGAGTTGAATGATTTCATTTTATATTACAATGTAATAATAGAAATAATGCGCTTCGATCATCCTGACACCATAACAACCATGGTGCTGGGATGATTGAAGTGCTAACACCAGGTGTTTGGAGTATCTTTATCTGCTGATTGTTAAACTTTCTAGAATACAAACATTTCTATTGTTGTGTAGGATCTGGGCCTGCTGTCCCTCCCTTCTCTCCCTCCATCCCTCGTTCAA
The DNA here is from genome assembly GCA_037952835.1 of Lithobates septentrionalis. Lineage (NCBI taxonomy): Eukaryota > Metazoa > Chordata > Amphibia > Anura > Ranidae > Lithobates > Lithobates septentrionalis. The sequence continues at coordinate 328,705 of JBBDGP010001460.1, forward strand.
CTCAGACACTAACCACACCACCTTAGAGCCACGCCCACTATTTAGCTGAAACACGCCCATTTTCACCAAGTGGGAGGGGTCAAAAAGGAAGGGCGGGGCCCCCCCCCCATCCTAAAACTTCACCAGCCGCCACTGTACTGTACCCACACAAATGCAAGTCACAGCAAACACATTGGTGTGAATCTAACATAATATTCAGCTAAAAGGAAATACATATAGCACAGTGCCTCCAACATAATTCACCTAATAGTACAAAGTCACTTTACAAATATTTTCACTGAGTAGTCTCCTATTTAGCAAACTTATCCACAGTGCTCAGCTGAAAAGAGCAGAACATAGTTGCTTTGTACCTGTAGTTCTTCTGTGTTCTTGGGTTTTGTCTCTGCATCTTCAGTCTGCTTCTGTCCCAGTCTGTCACCCCGTCCACCATATGCATTGCTTTAGTATTCTTAGCTCTGTCAGGGATGCAGTCCCAACATTTTCTGCATCTTCTGCCAGCTTCTATCCCAGCCCACTGGCCCACCCACCACCTGTAGCACTTCCCTAGACTATATTCTACAGGTCTGATAGAAGGTGAGCGGGCCAGTCGGCGGGGACAGAAGATGCCGAAAATGCCGATGTCTTGCCGAGAAGGTTCCCCGGGTGGATAAGGACCCCCCTGTGCTGCGCTTGCGCAGTACCGACTACGGAGCCGTTGAACCCCCCCGCACCCCCTAGCAACGCCTAGGTACTCAATTTAAAGTGGGGTTCCACCCAAAAAACAAAACTGCCTGTAAAAATTCTAAAAAAAAAAAAAAAACAAAAAAACATTTGGATATTTTTTTTTTTTTCACTTACCTCTAAATGCCTGTTGCTAGGTGGTCCCTCGTAGTCTGCCTGTCCCTTATGCCGCGTACACACGGTCGGACTTTCCGGCATACTTGGTCCGGCGGACCAGAGTGTGCCGGACAATCCGCCCGTGTGTGGGCGGCGGCGGACTTTTCCGGCGGACGTCTTCCCAAAAGCCCGCCGGACCTAGATTTGAAGAAAGTTTCAAATCTTTCCGTCGGACTCAGTTTCGGGCGGAAAGTCCGCTCGTGTGTGTGCTGGTCCGACAGAAAGCCCGCTCGTGTGTAGGCTGGTCCGACAGACCAAATACGACACGAGGGCAGGTATTGCATCTCGCGCTCGCTGCAATAGGAAAAACAAATCTTCCTATTGCGGCGAACGCGGGGCATACCAGGCCCTTAGGTCTGGTATGGATTATAAAGGGAACCCCGCTACGCCGAAAAGACGGCGTGGGGTCCCCCTAAAATCCATACCAGACCCCGATCCGAGCACGCAGCCTGGCCGGTCAGGAAAGGGGGTGGGGACGAGCGAGCGCCCCCCCCCCCTCGTGAACCGTACCAGGCCGCATGCCCTCAACATGGGGGGTGGGTGCTTTGGGGGAGGGGGGCGCCTTACGGTGCCCCCCCCACCACAAAGCACCTTGTCCCCATGTTGATGAGGACAAGGGCCTCTTCCCGACAACCCTGGCCGTTGGTTGTCGGGGTCTGCGGGCGGGGGCTTATCGGAATCTGGGAGCCCCCTTTAATAAGGGGGCCCCCAGATCCCGGCCCCCCACCCTATGTAAATGAGTATGGGGTACATGGTACCCCTACCCATTTACCTAGGAAAAAAGTGTAAGTAATAAAACACACTACACAGGTTTTTAAAATATTTTATTAAACAGCTCCGGGGGGGGATCTTCCTCTGGCTTCGGGGGTCTTCTTCCGGCTTCGGGGGTCCCTCCGCTTCATCTTCTCCCGGCGTCCGGTTGGTTCTTCTCCGCTCTCCGGCCTCTTCTCCCGGTGTCCCAGGTCTTCGGCCGGCCCCTCCGCCGTCTTCATGTAGCTCTATTGCCAGCGGAGGTCCGGACTTCTGGGCTGCTGGGCTTCTTGTCTTCTCTTCTCTTCCCCCAGATGTTGACACGACGCTCTCTCCGGCTGGACTGGTCTCTGAGGGCTGCGTTGTGACTTATATAGGCGGAGTCCCCGCCCCCTTTTGATGTCACAGTCCCTGGGCATGCTGGGACTGTGACGTTTTAGGGGGCGTGGTCGACCCCGCCCCCTAAAACGTCACAGTCCCAGCATGCCCAGGGACTGTGACATCAAAAAGGGGCGGGGTCTCCGCCTATATAAGTCACAACGCAGCCCTCGGAGACCAGTCCAGCAGGAGAGAGCGTCGTGTCAACATCTGGGGAAGAGAAGACAAGAAGCCCAGAAGTCCGGACCTCCGCTGGCAATAGAGCTACATGAAGACAGTGGAGGGACCGGCCGAAGACCTGGGACACCGGGAGAAGAGGCCGGAGAGCGGAGAAGAACCAACCGGACGCCGGGAGAAGATGAACCGGAGGGACCCCCGAAGACGGAAGAAGACCCCCGAAGCCGGAGGAAGATTCCCCCCCCCGGAGCTGTTTAATAAATTATTTTAAAACCCTGTGTTGTGTTTTATTATTGACACTTTACCTAGGTGAATGGGTAGGGGTACCATGTACCCCATACTCATTCACACAGGGTGGGGGGCCGGGATCTGGGGGCCCCCTTATTAAAGGGGGCTCCCGGATTCCGATAAGCCCCCCGCCCGCAGACCCCGACAACCAACGGCCAGGGTTGTCGGGAAGAGGCCCTTGTCCTCATCAACATGGGGACAAGGTGCTTTGTGGTGGGGGGGCACCGTAAGGCGCCCCCTCCCCCAAAGCACCCCCCCATGTTGAGGGCATGCGGCCTGGTACGGTTCAGGAGGGGGGGGCGCTCGCTCGTCCCCACCCCCTTTCCTGACCGGCCAGGCTGCGTGCTCGGATCGGGGTCTGATATGGATTTTAGGGGGACCCCACGCCGTTTTTTCGGCGTAGCGGGGTTCCCTTTATAATCCATACCAGACCTAAGGGCCTGGTATGCCCCGCAACGGGGCTCGCAAGGTGTCAATCTCGCCGATAAAAGCGGCAAGATTGACATCCTTTGCTAGTCCCGTCGCACCTGAGTCACGTTCAAAATGAACGGACTTGGCCGTGTGTGGGCAAGTCCGTTCATTCTGAAAGTCCGTCGGAAAGACGGGCGGACTTAGCCCGCCGGAAAGTCCCGGCGTGTGTGGGCAAGTCCGTCCGTTTTAAAGTCCGGCGCACCTGGCGGACAAAGTCCGTCGGAAAGTGTGCCGGACCAAGTATGCCGGAAAGTCCGACCGTGTGTACGCAGCATAAGGGCCTGGTATGCCCCGCGCTCGCCGCAATAGGAAGATTTGTTTTTCCTATTGCAGCGAGCGCGAGATGCAATACCCTGCCCTCGTGTCGCATCTGGTCCGTCGGACCAGCCTACACACGAGCGGGCTTTCCGTCGGACCAGCACACACACGAGCGGACTTTCCGCCCGAAACTGAGTCCGACGGAAAGATTTAAAGCTTGTTTCAAATCTAGGTCCGGCGGGCTTTTGGGAAGAAGTCCGCCGGAAAAGTCCGCCGCCGCCCACACACGGGCGGATTGTCCGGCACACTCTGGTCCGCCGGACCAAGTATGCCGGAAAGTCCGACCGTGTGTACGCGGCATTAGGAGCTCATGGAGGATGTTATAGTACATGGAAGTAGAAAAAAAGGTAAGAAATTAATTAATGGAAAATGGATAACAGGTCCATCACCTGGTGGATGTGTATGGATTGTTACTGAAGAATAGGAATATTGTTTAGCGTTTAAAAAAAAAAAACAAATTCGACCTCCTCCTCCCCTTAGGCTCTATTCAAACTTTGGAACATGTTAACATCAATGCATTTTTTGCCTCTGCATTTTTGGAAAGGGTCAGGGACTTTTTTTCCCGCAAAATGCAGTGTTTTGCATTTAATAGACTTATATGGACCCGCATCCAAAACGCAAGTACTGCGTTTTTACCGCAATTCTGCAGTGATTTGCATTTCGTGTTTTTTTTTCATTTCTTTTTTTTACACTGTATGTAGCTGGTTGCTAAGGAGGGGGCTGGGAAGCTGGCTGCCGCGTCCTTGACAACTGATGAGTCATCAGCTGTCAGCGGGCTTCCCTGTCGGATGTAAAAAAAAAAAAAAGAATTGACAGCTAAAAAATCCATACCACACCCTTATCCGAGCATGCAACCCGGCAGGCCAGGAAATGGAGAGGACAAGTGGAAGAAAAAGCAGCGGAAAAAGCCCGCAGGAGGAAGATGCGGGAGAAGATGGAGAAAGACTGGAGGAAGAAGCGGGGAAGAAGAAGAAGATATTTTTAATAAAAGACTTGTCAAAAACTGTCTACTGTATTATTTAACACTACACTACTTTTGTGGTGAATGGGTAGGGGTAGTGTACCTAGGGTTGCCACCTGTATGGGAATGATCCGGACAGTCCAGGTTTTGACACTTGTGCCCGGATTTCTGTCCTCCTGAAACCCCGGCACAGCTGCACACCTTAAGTCCCACTGATGACTGGAGCCAGCGTGGGAACTCAGCCTTCAATGCAGTTGCTGCAGTTTCACTCTCTCTCTCGCAACCCCCCCCCCCCGCCCGGATGATGACATAAGAAGGAACTCAGCGAGGAGTATCCTTCACTCTCTTCTCGCACTCTGCCCCACCCCCACGCGCGGCCGTCGCCAGCGTGTGAATGCTCAGCTGTGCTAGGACACCTACAGTGACAATCTTGCAGAGAAACCCATGGGAGACAGCGGCTCCACCACCCAGCTCCGCCCCCTAACTCTGGCCCTGTCCCCAACTTCCCACATACATCTTTGCAGTGGCTCCAGTGACAGCCCCTACTCCTGCTGGTAAGTCTCTCTCTAATGGAGGTCTGCGGGGGGGGGGGGGGGAGAGACGCACTGATGCAAGGGGGCTCTGAGCTAATGGTAGGGTCTTTAACCACTTTAGCCCCGGACCATTATGCTGCCTAAGGACCAGAGGTCTTTTTCCAATTTGGCACTGCGTCGCTTTAACTGCTAATTGCGCGGTCATGCAATGCTGTACCCAAACGAAATTTGCGTCCTTTTCTTCCCACCAATAGAGCTTTCTTTTGATGGTATTTGATCACCTCTGCGGTTTTTATTTTTTGTGCTATAAACGGAAAAAGACTGAAAATTTTGAAAAAAAATGATATTTTCTACTTTTTGTTATAAAAAAATCCAATCAACTCAATTTTAGTCATACATTTAGGCCAAAATGTATTCGGCCACATGTCTTTGGTAAAAAAAATGTCAATAAGCGTATATTTATTGGTTTGCGCAAAAGTTATAGCGTCTACAAACTAGGGTACATTTTCTGGAATTTACACAGCTTTTAGTTTATGACTGCCTATGTCATTTCTTGAGGTGCTAAAATGGCAGGGCAGTACAAACCCCCCCCCCAAATTACCCCATTTTGGAAAGTAGACACCCCAAGGAAATTGCTGAGAGGCATGTTGAACCCATTGAATATTTATTTTTTTGTCCCAAGTGATTGAATATTGACAAAAAAAAATAAAAATATTTACAAAAAGTTGTCATTAAATGATATATTGCTCACACAGGCCATGGGCCTATGTGGAATTGCACCCCAAAATACATTCAGCTGCTTCTCCTGAGTATGGGGATACCACATGTGTGGGACTTTTTGGGAGCCCCGAAATCCAATCACCGCCTTCAGGATTTCTAAGGGTGTAAATTTTTGATTTCACTCTTCACTGCCTATCACAGTTTCGGAGGCCATGGAATGCCCAGGTGGCACAACACCCCCCCAAATGACCCCATTTTGGAAAGTAGACACCCCAAGCTATTTGCTGAGAGGCATATTGAGTCCATGGAATATTTTATATTTTGACACAAGTTGCGGGAAAGTGACACTTTTTTTTTTTTGCACAAAGTTGTCACTAAATGATATATTGCTCAAACATGCCATGGGCATATGTGGAATTGCACCCCAAAATACATTTAGCTGCTTCTCCTGAGTATGGGGATACCACATGTGTGGGACTTTTTGGGAGCCTAGCCGCGTACGGGGCCCCGAAAACCAATCACCGCCTTCAGGATTTCTAAGGGTGTAAATTTTTGATTTCACTCTTCACTGCCTATCACAGTTTCGGAGGCCATGGAATGCCCAGGTGGCACAAACCCCCCCCCCCCAAATGACTCCATTTTGGAAAGTAGACACCCCAAGATATTTGCTGAGAGGCATGGTGAGTATTTTGCAGCTCTCATTTGTTTTTGAAAATGAAGAAAGACAAGAAAAAACATTTTCTTTTTTCAATTTTCAAAACTTTGTGACAAAAAGTGAGGTCTGCAAAATACTCGCTATACCTCTCAGCAAATAGCTTGGGGTGTCTACTTTCCAAAATGGGGTCATTTGGGGGGTTTGTGCCACCTGGGCATTCCATGGCCTCCGAAACTGTGATAGGCAGTGAAGAGTGAAATCAAAAATTCACGCCCTTAGAAAGCCTGAAGGCGGTGCTTGGTTTTCGGGGTCCCGTACGCGGCTAGGCTTCCAAAAAGTCCCACACATGTGGTATCCCCGTACTCAGGAGAAGCAACAGAATGTATTTTGGGGTGTAATTTCACATATTCCCATGGCATGTTTGAGCAATATATCATTTAGTGACAAAAAAAAAAAAATTGTCTCTTTCCCGCAACTTGTGTCACAATATAAAATATTCCATGGACTCGACATGACTCTCAGCAAATAGCTTGGGGTGTCTACTTTCCAAAATGGGGTCATTTGGGGGGGTTTTGAACTGTCCTGGCATTTTATGCACAACATTTAGAATCTTATGTCACACATCACCCACTCTTCTAACCACTTGAAGTCAAAGCCCTTTCTGACACTTTTTGTTTACATGAAATAGTTATTTTTTTTTTGCAAGAAAATTACTTTGAACCCCCAAACATTATATATTTTTTTAAAGCAAATGCCCTACAGATTAAAATGGTGGGTGTTTCATTTTTTTTTTCACACAGTATTTGCGCAGCGATTTTTCAAACGCATTTTTTGGGGAAAAAACACACTTTTTAAAATTTTAATGCACTAAAACACACTATATTGCCCAAATGTTTGATGAAATAAAAAAGATGATATTAGGCCGAGTACATGGATACCAAACATGACATGCTTTACAATTGCGCACAAACGTGCAGTGGCAACAAAATAAATACATTTTTAAAAGCCTTTAAAAGCCTTTACAGGTTACCACTTTAGATTTACAGAGGAGGTCTACTGCAAAAATTACTGCCCTCGATCTGACCTTCGCGGTGATACCTCACATGCATGGTGCAATTGCTGTTTACGTTTGACGATAGACCGCCGCTTGCGTTCGCGAGAGCAGGGGGCAACAGTTGTGCTTTTTTTTTTTTTTTTCTTTATTATTTTTTTGCTTTTTTATCTTATTTTTAAACTGTTCCTTTCATTTTTTTTTTTTTAAATAATTTTTATTGTTATCTCTGGGAATGTAAATATCCCCTATGATAGCAATAGGTAGTGACAGGTACTCTTTTTTTGAAAAAATTAGGGTCTATTAGACCCTAGATCTCTCCTCTGCCCTCAAAGCATCTGACCACACCAAGATCGGTGTGATAAAATGCTTTCCCAATTTCCCAATGGCGCTGTTTACATCCGGCGAAATCTAAGTCATGAAATGCTCGTAGCTTCCGGTTTCTTAGGCCATAGAGATGTTTGGAGCCACTCTGGTCTCTGATCAGCTCTATGGTCAGCTGGCTGAATCAACGGCTGCATTCTCAGGTTCCCTGTTGAGACAGGAGAGCCAGAGAAAAACACGGAAGACGGTGGGGGGGGGCATTCCCTCCCACGGTTTGTAAAAGCAGTTTAGAGGCTAATTAGCCGCTAGGATTGCTTTTACATGAAAGCCGACCGCTGGCTGAAAAGAATGATACCAAGATGATACCTAAACCTGCAGGCATCATTCTGGTATAACCACTCAAAGTCGTGAATGGCGTACCTGAAGACAAAAAAATGGTTAACAATAAAACACAGTAAACAGTAAAGTATAAAAAAATTGCATACCTGAAAAGCAAACATGATAAAACATAATAACAATAAAACATTGCAGAATAGAATACAGTAAAAAAGAGCAGAACAATAGAGAGAGAGAATAGAGAGAGAGAGAACAATAAAACGACAACAATTTTTTTTTATTTTATACATATTTTTTTTTTTACACTTTTTTTGTAACTAACTTTTATAACTGTAACCGGTTCCAGGTTCGGGTCTCTCAAAATGCGATGGCATCTTGGGAGACCCTGTAAAAGTGTGCCTAGTCTGTGCAATGCTGTACCCTACACTAATACTCAACTAGTGCATGGTAGCGTTCAAAACATTCACCAATGCAAAGACCAGGATTGTCAGGACAGGAGGGACAATAATAGCGGGTGTCACGCCTATATCCACGCTTGCTGCAGACACGACATCTTTTTTGGGGGGGTTCGCTGGGTAAGGGTACTCGGGAGGACATAAAGAAAATGCCTCTCATGCAGCCGACTGCATTTGGTTGGGGATGTGAATGGGGGAAGTACGGGCGCTGCAGAAGCGGTGGGTTCCCAATTAGGATTGGCGAATGCAGCAGGAAGGGCATTATGGGCACGACGGGCCTGTGTTTGTCTTCTTGGTGGCAGCGGGACACTACTTGTGCTTGCCACCTCACCAGCTTGAACTGCACTTATGGGACTCGCCACATCACCAAGTGTTACTGCAGTGCTGGTTTGACTACGACCGGGGTGTACTAGGCCACTGGTGCTTGCCAGTTCACCAAAACGCTACCAAATAAAACTGTTAGCGATCGCAGGGATCAGGCCTGACTCTGCGAACGCTGCAGTTATGCGTTTAGTGTTTTGTAAGTGACAGTGATTGATCGATACTGCACTTGGGTGGGCTAGGCTGGGCCGGGCGGAGGGGCAAAACGCAGGTGCTAGCAGGTGTCTGGGCTGATCCCACTAACACCGCGTTTTTGGGAACCCTAAACTGCTGGGGACGCTAGTATAGATCTGATCGGATCAGATATTGATCCGATCAGATACTATACCACTAAGGGAGGTGTACGGTGCGTGCGTGGGTGTTAACGGTACTGGCGCTAACCTGACGCTGCTTGGGGCTAGTGCTTGCCAGTTCACCAAAATGCTACCAAAAAAACTGTTAGCGATCGCAGGGATCAGGCCTGACTCTGCGAACGCTGCAGTTATGTGTTTAGTGTTTTGTAAGTGACAGTGATCGATCGATACTGCACTTGGGTGGGCTGGGCCGGGCGGAAAGGCAAAACGCAGGTGCTAGCAGGTATCTGGGCTGATCCCGCTAACACTGCGTTTTTGGGAACCCTAAACTGCTGGGGATGCTAGTATAGATCTGATCGGATCAGATATTGATCCGTTCAGATACTATACCACTAAGGGAGGCGTATGCTGCGTGCGTGGGTGTTAGCGGTACTGGCGCTAATCTGACGCTGCCTGGGGCGACGCATATCACCGCCGGGCGATCAGGGGGCTAAACCTTTATTCGGTAATAAACGGCGGGTGCCCTGACACTACAAAAAATAAACGAACTAACCAGCGTCACCCGTAACAGTTAAACGGTGATCAGTGGTGAAAGGGTTAACTAGGGGGCAATCAAGGGGTTAAAACATTTATAAGGTAGTATATGGGGGTCCCTGCCGCTATAAAACGCTGACGGCGAACCTAAATATTTACTTCCCTAACTAGCGTCACCAGCGATACTAATACAGCGATCAGAAAAATGATCGCTTAGTGACACTGGTGACGGGGGGTGATCAAGGGGTTAAAACTTTACTAGGGGGTGTTAGGGGGGTACCCTAGACCTAAAGGGGGCTAACCCTAACTGTCCTAACACAGTAACTGTCACAAACTGACACCATGCAGTAATCAGAAAAAAAACAAAAACTGCTTGGTGTCAGTTTGTGACAAGGGGGGGGGGGGGGGGGGTGATTGGGGGGGGGGTCGGGGTGTTTTGTGTGCCTGGCATGTTCTACTGTGTGTGTGTAGTGTTTTCACTCACATTACAGTCTTCTCTCCTCGGCGCCGGAACGGAAAATACCGAGCCGAGGAGAGATGACATCATTTCCTTTGCTGCTGTTTAGCATACAGCAGCAAAGGAATGTTCTCATTGGCCGGCGGCGATCGCGAGGGGGGGCCACGAACGGATGGTCTCCCCCTCACCTCCGATCGCCGGGGGACAAAAGAGGACATGCCTCGGGCACCGGGGGGGTCCGATCGGACCCCCCACCTGCGGGAGGCAGATCACGTATATCTACGTGATTTTGCCTGCCCGTGCCATTCTGCCGACGTATATCGTCGTGAGGCGGTCCTTAAGTGGTTAAGGGGGTAATATAAAGGAATTCTAATCTAATGGGGGTCTTTAAGGGGGGGAGGGGGGTGGCTGATTAAGTTCAGTACATACCATCTGAATGATGCAATGTGACCTGTTAATATAAGTGCACATAGCTCCCTCTGCCATAGAGCAGCACAGACATGCAATATAGACAGTCTGGGGCAGAGTAAAATAATCAGATGTAGTGTTTGTAAAAATACTTCTGGAAATATGTGATCTTTAGAGAGGAAAATATGAAAACCGATATGAATTTCTGCAGCTACACGATGTAGGTGGGCTAAGAAATCAGTAAACATTCCGGGTGTCAACAGAGTGGGAAAAAAACGTGTAAAAGGGGCAGTAAACATATTATGATTGAATATAATAGAAAATTTGTGCAGATACTGTACATATGAAAGAAAAAAAATAAAACTTAGTTTTAGCTAGGGTTGCCACCTATCCGGGATTCAGCCGGACAGTACGGGTTTTGAAACATGTGTCCGGGTCTCTGCCCGCCTGAGACACATTATCCCTGTGCAGCATGCCTTGCCTAAGCTGTGCCACCACGACTGTGTCCCGAGTTCGGGTCCGCAATGGTATCTGCTCCTGCTGCCTCCCTATCTACCCCCTGCACTGTCAGTGTCAGCGGCCCGCGCCTCCGTCCGCTCAGTGTACTGCGGACGGGACACAGAGGCAGAGGCGGAGCCTCCATGTTGCCGGGTGCTCTCCTCTGGCCGGCTGAAGAAGGGACACAGAGGTGAGGTTGAAGGAGGAGCCCCTGCGTTCCCTGCTGCTCTATGGAAAGTGTGCAGAGATCGCGGTGTCAGACTAGCTTGTAAAGTAAGTTTTTAGATCTTAGTATGTCAGGATTTCAAAGGGTTCTTCTCACCCCCCCCCCCCCCCCCCCATACACCATACATTCATATAGTCCTCAGCACTTCCTCCCCCCTATACACCACCCATATATACAGTCCTCCCCTCCCCCCAATACCATCCATATATACAGTCCTCCCCTCCCCCCATATACCATCCATATATACAGTCCTCCTCTCCCCCCATATACCATCCATATATACAGTCCCCCCATATACCATCCATATATACACAGGCCTCAAATTTTCCACTTGCCTACCCGCATTTACCCGAGGTCTGGGGAGGAGCTGGGCTACCTGGCAGCGGGGGGGCGAGCACCGCCATCAGGTGGGGATGAATGGGAGCCGTTCCCCCAGAGAGAGTGTGGAGTTACAGAGGGGGCGGCCGGATCATTATAGCGAAAGAGAGGAAGAGGAGCTCTGGCTTGATCACAGAGCGGGGTTTATCCGCTGTAACAGCTTTACATTACAATTGAAGTCCGCGCGCCGTCACACACAGCCCCGCCCTCCTGAACCCACACCTGTGACAGACAGAACGTGCCCTGGCATTGGACCGGCATTCTGTCTGTCACAGGTGCAGGGTCAGGAGAGCGAGGCTGTGTGTGACGGCGCGCGGACTTCAATTGTAATGTAAAGCTGTTACAGCGGATAAACCCCGCTCTGTGATCAAGCCGGATCTCCTCTTCCGCTATAATCATCCGGCTGCATGATGGACACAGGTGGGGCTGCATGATGGACACAGGTGAGGCTGCAACGATGGACACAGATGGGGCTGCAACGATGGACACAGATGAGGCTGCATTAGTGGGCATTGGTTACGCTGCCTTGATGGGCACGGGTGAGGCTGCATTGATGGGCATGGGTGATAATGTTGTTAATATTTATTTGTGTAACTTAATTCTGCATAAAACCTTTAAGTGTAATTTCATGAGAATTTATGAGGGCGTGTATAGGGGTGGGATTAGGGGTGGGGCATGGTAGGGGTTGGGTGGGGTAACTGGTGGCGAGTAACCCTTAAGGCCTGGCTGGTAGCTCAGGACTTGAAATTTTGAGCCCTGTATACAGTCCCCCCCATATACCATCCATATATACAGTCCCCCCCCCATACACCATCCATATATACAGTCCTCCCCTCTCCCCATACAATATGCATACATACAGTCCTCACTCCCCCCCCATACAATATGCATACATACAGTCTTCACTCCCTCCATACAATATGCATACATACAGTCCTCACTTCCCCCCATACAATATGCATACATACAGTCCTCACCCCCCCCCCCCCATACAATATGCATACATACAGTCCTCACTCCCCCCCATACAATATGCATACATGCAGTCCTCACTCCCCCCCCCCCCCATACAATATGCATACACACAGTCCTCATCCCCCCCCCCCATACAATATGCATACATACAGTCCTCACTCCCCCCCCCCCATACAATATGCATACACACAGTCCTCATTCCCCCCCCCATACAATATGCATACATACAGTCCTCACTCCCCCCCTACAATATGCATACACAAAGTCCTCACTCCCCCCCTACAATATGCATACACACAGTCCTCACTCCCCCCCCATACAATATGCATACATACAGTCCTCACTCCCCCCCCCCATACAATATGCATACACACAGTCCTCACTCCCCCCCCCCATACAATATGCATACATACAGTCCTCACTCCCCCTCCCCCATACAATATGCATACATACAGTCCTCACTCCCCCCCATACAATATGCATACATACAGTCCTCACTCCCCCCCATACAATATGCATACATACAGTCCTCACTCCCCCCCCCCATACAATATGCATACATACAGTCCTCACTCCCCCCCCCATACAATATGCATACATACAGTCCTCACTCCCCCCCCATACAATATGCATACATACTTAGGCTCACGTATCATGAACAGCTTAACTAACCTCAGCCAATGCCTTACAGGAGGACTCCCCTGTGCCCCCCATACTACACCAGGAAACCACCCCCCAAAATTATACTGGGAGGCTCCCCACCAAACATTACACACTACATATACACTATATTGTACATTACACACGCCTGCACTATATACACTATATTGTACATTACACACACCTGCACTATATATACTATATTGCACATTACACACTACATATACATTATATTGTACATTACACACACCTGCACTATATACACCATATTGTACATTACACACGCCTGCACTATATACACTATATTGTACATTACACACTACATATACACTATATTGTACATTACACACACCTGCACTTCATATACTATATTGTACATTACACACGCCTGCACTATATACACTATATTGTACATTACACACGCCTGCACTATTTACACCATATTGTACATTACACACGCCTGCACTATATACACCATATTGTACATTACACACGCCTGCACTATATACACCATATTGTACATTACACACGCCTGCACTATATACACTATATTGTACATTACACACTACATATACACTATATTGTACATTACACACACCTGCACTATAAACACTATATTGCACATTACACACACCTGCACTATATGCAATTGGCTACACCCACTGTTCACCGCTGCGCGTGCCACATTACTGCTCCCCTAGGGCACACAGAGGTGTCCCAGGTATTTTACAATCTCATGTTGTATGCTACAAAAAAATGCCAAGCCTCGCTGAAGTGTTCGGATTTGGCTCAAAGAAAAGGTGGCGACCCTAAATGTATCCTATACTCATTCACATAGGGGGGAGGCTGGGATCTGGGGGCCCCCTTGTTAAAGGGGGCTTCCAGACCCCGACAACCACCGGGCAAGGGTTGTCGGGAAGAGGCCCTTGTCCCCATCAACATAGGGGGAAGGTGCTTTGGGTTTTTTTTTTTTAACCGGCAATTCTTTTTTTTTACATTCAGCGGGGAAGCCAGCTGACGACTCATCAGTTGTTAAGGATGCGGTGGCCAGCTTCCTGGCCCCTTCCTTAGCAACCAGCTATATACAGTGTAAAGAAAAAAACGCAAGACGCAAATCGCAGCAAAATTGTGGTGAAATTGCGGTAAAAACGTGCGTCCAAAAACGCGGCAAGCACTGCAAAAAGCACTGCAGAAAAGCTCAAAAGAAACATGCATAGATGTGAATCGAGCCTTATGCCCCGAACACACGAACGGAGTTTCCGACAACAAAACGGGGAATTTTGTTCAAAGGTTGTTGGCTCCAACTTGTCTTGCATATACATGGTCACATAAATGTTGGCCAACAATTACGAACGTAGTGACGTACAAGATGTACGGCGAGCTGATGAAAAGGAAGTTCAATAGTCATGTGATATCTCCATTACGAACGCTAGCTTTACAAGACCAAGCACTTCCAGCTCGTACTTGATTCTGAGCATGCGTGGACTTTTGTGCGACACACTTGTGTACACACGATCGGAAAGTCCGACAACAAAAATTTGTTGGAGGAAAATTTGAGAACCTGCTAGCCAACATTTGTTGGCGGAAAGTCCGCTAAAAAATGTTCGATGGAGCATACACACGGTCGGACTTTCCGCCAACAAGCTCACATTTGTTGTTGGAAAATCCGATCGTGTGTACGCGGCATTACAGTCGGCCAATCACTCTCCTTTGTAAGCTGTTAAAGAAATTACACTAAACTCTAGTTTAAAAAAAAATATTAATTTTAAGTATGTTTTCTTAAACCAAAAAAGTAGCATTGGGTTATGGGCTTTGAACTTTAGGCTATGAACTATGTGCTTTGGGCCTTTGGGCTTTAGACTTTATGCTATGAGCTTTGGGCTCTAGGCTATAAGCTTTGGACTGATTGGACTTGATTAGGAAAGCCACACACCTGTCTATATAAGACCTTACAGCTCACAGTGCATGTCAGAGCAAATGAGAATCGTGAGGTCAAAGGAACTGCCTGAAGAGCTCAGAGACATTGTGGCAAGGCACAGATCTGGCCAAGGTTACAAAAAATTTCTGCTGCACTTAAGGTTCCTAAGAGCACAGTGGCCTTCATAATCCTTAAATGGAAGATGTTTGGGATGACCAGAACCCTTCCTAGACCTGGCCGTCCGTCCGGCTGGTCTACTTTCCAAAATGGGGTCATTTGGGGTTTTTTTGTGCCATCTGGGCATTCCATGGCCTCCGAAACTGTGATAGGCAGTGAGGAGTGAAATCAAAAATTTACACCCTTAGAAACCCTGAAGGTGGTGCTTGGTTTTCGGGGTCCCGTACACGGCTAGGCTTCAAAAAAGTCTCACACATGTGGTATCCCTGTACTCAGGAGAAGCAACAGAATGTATTTTGGGGTGTAATTTCACATATGCCCATGGCATGTTTGAGCAATATATCATTTAGTGACAACTTTGTGCAAAAAAAAAAAATTGTCTTTTTCCCCCAACTTGTGTCACAATATAAAATATTCCATGGACTCGACATGACTCTCAGTAAATAGCTTGGGGTGTCTACTTTCCAAAATGGGGTCATTTGGGGTGTTTTGAACTGTCCTGGCATTTTATGCACAACATTTAGATGCTTATATCACACATCACCCACTCTTCTAACCACTTGAAGACAAAGCCCCTTCTGACACTTTTTGTTTACATGAAAAAAAAAATTTTTGCAAGAAAATTACTTTGAACCCCCTAAACATTATAGATTTTTTTAAAGCATGGGCCCTACAGATTAAAATGGTGGGTGTTTCATTTGTTTTTTCACACAGTATTTGCGCAGCTATTTTTCAAACGCATTTTTTGGGGAAAAAACACACTTTTTTAAATCTCAATGCACTAAAATACACTATATTGCTCAAGATGAATTAAAAAAGATGATCTTAGGCAGAGTACATGGATACCAAACACGACATACTTTAAAACTGCGCACAAACGTGCAGTGGCGACAAACTACATACATTTTTAAAAGCCTTTAAAAGCCTTTACAGGTTACCACTTTAGATTTACAGAGGTCTACTGCTAAAATTACTTCCCTCGATCTGACCTTCGTGGTGATACCTCACATGCATGGTGTAATTGCTGTTTACATTTGACGCCAGACCGACGCTTGCGTTCGCCTTTGCGTGAGAGCAGGGGGGACAGGGGTGCTTTTTTTTTCTTTATTATTTTTTTTGCTTTTTTATCTTATTTTTAAACTGTTCCTTTCATTTTTTTTTTTTAATCATTTTTATTGTTATCTCAGGGAATGTAAATATCCCCTATGATAGCAATAGGTAGTGACAGGTACTCTTTTTTGAAAAGATTGGGGTCTATTAGACCCTAGATCTCTCCTCTGCCCTCAAAGCATCTGACCACACCAAGATCGGTGTGATAAAATGCTTTCCCAATTTCCCAATGGCGCTGTTTACATCCGGCGAAATCTAAGTCATGAAATGCTCGTAGCTTACGGTTTCTAAGGCCATAGAGATGTTTGGAGCCATTCTGGTCTCTGATCAGCTCTATGGCCAGCTGGCCGTATCAACGGCTGCATTCTCAGGTTCCCTGTTGGGACAGGAGAGCCAGAGAAAAACATGGAAGACGGTGGGAGGGGGGGGCATTCCCTCCCACTGCTTATAAAAGCAGTCTAGAGGCTAATTAGCTGCTAGGATTGCTTTTACATGAAAGCCGACCGCTGGCTGAAAAGAATGATACCAAGCTGATACCTAAACCTGCAGGCATCATTCTGGTATAACCACTTAAAGTCCAGCAACATACCAGTACGCAGCTGGTCCTTGTTGGGCATATATTGTAAACTTTTTTTTCATGCAGCCTGTGGGCTGAACGAAAAAAAGAGATTGATCGGTGGGTATGCCCACCATTAGAATACCTCCCTTCATCCACCCACTTCTAATGATGGGCATATATGCACCGTTTATATATGCCGAAGCATGGGGGCATCCTCCTGCAAAAGGTAGGAGCAAATCGCTCCTCCGCCCACTGCTGCCCCCACGCTTCGGCATATATGCTGAAGTATTTAACTGTGGTGGTGAAATCACCTCCGACAGCGCTGGAGTCACGGCTTTATGTATCGTGGGAGCAAACGCTGTTGCTGCCAAGATAAATAAATCCGCTCTGCAACTGAATGGCGTACCTGCTAAGCAAATGATGGTTAACAATAAAACAAAATAACATTACAGTATAACAGTAAGACTTACCATACCTGCAAAGCAAATACAAACAAAACATAGTAAAAAATAAAACATTTAACGCAACCTGTGCCTAAAATATATATATATGCCGAAGCATGGGGGCATCCTCCCGCAAAAGGAAGGGGCAAATCGCTCCTCCACCCACTGCTGCCCCCACGCTTCGGCATATATGCTGAAGTATGTAACTGTGGTGGTGAAATCACCTCCGACAGCGCTGGAGTCACGGCTTTATGTATCGTGGGAGCAAACGCTGTTGCTGTCAAGATAAATAAATCCGTGCTGCAGCTGCATGGCGTACCTGAAAACAAAAAAAATGGTTAACCATAAAACACAGTAAACAGTAAAGTATAAAAAAATTACATTCCTTGAAAAGCAAAACATGATAAAACATAACAATAAAACATTGCAGAATAGAATACAGTAAAACAAGCAGAACAATAGAGAGAGAATAGAGAGAGAATAGGGAGAGAGTTAACAATAAAATGACAACAATTTTTTGTTTTTTTTTATTTTATATTTTTTTTGTATTTTTATTTTTTTTACTTTTTTTTTTTACATTTTTTTATAACTGTAACTTTTATAACTGTAACCGGTTCCAGGTTTGGGTCTCTCAAAATGCGATGGCATCTTGGGAGACCCTGTGAAAGTGTGTCCTAGTCTGTGCAATGCTGTACCCTACGCTAAAACTCAACTAGTGTATGGTAGCGATCAAAACATTCACCAATGCAAAGACCAGGATTGCCAGGACAGGAGGGACAATAATAGCGGGTGTCACGCCTATATCCGCGCTTTCTGCAGACACGACATATTCTTTGGGGGGCTCGTTGGGTAGGGGTACTCGGGAGGACATAAAGAAAATGCCTCTCATGCAGCCGGCTTACTGCAATTGATTGGGGAAGGTGAGGTGGAGCACTGTCTGGAAACAGATCCCTTCCTGGAATTTAAGGAAGGATCCAGTCCGTCCTGAAGCTCTGTATAGCACATAAGCGTTCAGCAAAGCCAATTGAAATAAGTATACAGACACTTTTTTGTACCAGCATCTGGCCTTACAGGCAACTAGGTACGGCGCCAACAACTGGTCGTTGAGGTCCACCCCTCTCATATTTTGGTTATATTCGTGGACACAGAGGGGTTTCTCCACAACACCAGTCGCCGTAGGAATTTGGACCGTCGTGTCTGCATGAAGGGAGGTAAGAACGAAAACATCCTTATTGTCCCTCCACTTCATAGCGAGCAAATTATTACACCGCAAGCAGGCTCTCTCCCCCAGCCTAAGACGGGAATCTACAAGCCGCTGGGGAAAGCCCCGGCGATTAGATCGCACGGTGCCACATGCTCCAATTTGATGATCAAAAAGGTGACTAAAAAGTGGCACGCTTGTGTAATAATTGTCCACATATAAATGGTACCCCTTTCCGAATAAGGGTGACACCAAGTCCCACACAATCTTGCCAGCGCTTCCTATGTAGTCAGGGCAGTTTGTCGGCTCTATGTGATCTCTTCCCTTGTAAACCATAAAACTACATGTAAAGCCTGTGGCCCTGTCACAGAGCTTATACATCTTGACCCCGTATCTGGCACGCTTGCTGGGAAGGTACTGTTTGAATGACAAGCAGCCAGAAAACTTAATCATGGACTCATCAACGCAGACAACTTGATGGGGAGTAAACAAGTGTGCAAAACGTTGGTTGAAGTGGTTTACGAGGGGCCGAATTTTGTAGAGCCGATCGTATCCAGGGTTTCCACGAGGACGACAGAGTTCATTGTTGTTGAAGTGCATGAACCGCAAAATCTGCTCGTATCGTGCCCTGGCCATGGAGGCAGAGAACACGGGCATATGGTAAATTGGGTCAGTGGACCAATATGACCGCAACTCACTCTTTTTATTTATGCCCATGTTGAGGGAAAGGCCCAGAAAGATATTAAATTCGGAGACCGTAATTGGTCTCCAATCTCTGGCAAGGGAGGATTCGGGAATAGTGGGGATGTGTTGACCAGCGTACAAATTGCTTTGGTCCACAATAGATCTATAGAGATCTTCGGTGAAAAACAGTGAATAAAAATCAAGTGACGTAAAATCAACTGTTTCCATCTGAATGCCGGGTTGGCCAGTGAATGGGGGAAGTACGGGTGCTGCAAAAGTGGTGGGTTCCCAATTCGGATTGGCAAATGCAGCAGGAAGGGCACTATGGGCACGACGGGCCTGTGTTCATCTTCTTGGTGGCAGCGGGACATTACTTGTGCTTGCCACCTCGCCAGCTTGAACTGCACTTATGGGACTCGCCACGTCACCACGTGATACTGCAGTGCTGGATGTACGACCAGGGTGTACTAGGCCGCTGGTGCTTGCCAGTTCACCAGAAGGAATAGCGGTGCTAGTACTGCTCTGCTCCATACGAGAGCCCTGCGGTTCTTGCACTTCAAGGACAGAAGAAGAAGATTGGGGTCTGGTACGCCTGACCTTGGCAGGGACCACAACTCCGTCGTCAGAGCTATCTGTCAATAGAGCCGCTGTCGTCTACAGGATCGTATTCTGAGCCTGAATCTGGCAGATGAGTGACTTCCTCTTCACTATCCGTCATGCTCAGAAACGTGTAGGCCTCTTCACTAGTGTACCTTCGATTTGCTATTTTGGGCTCTAAACTTAGTGGTACACTAGTGAGACTCACAGGCAAAAAAGCTCCTGACTGTCAGCGACTGTATCAAAACGCTACCAAAAAACTGTTAGCGATCGCAGGGATCAGGCCTGACTCTGCGAACGCTGTAGTTATGTGTGCTTAGTGTTTTGTAAGTGTCAGTGATCGATTGATACTGCACTTGGGTGGGCTGGGCTGCGCCGAGGGGCAAAACGCAGGTGCTAGCAGGTATCTGGGCTGATCCCGCTAACACTGCGTTTTTGGGAACCCTAAACTTCTGGGGACGCTAGTATAGATCTGATCGGATCAGATATTGATCCGTTCAGATACTATACCACTAAGGGAGGTGTATGCTACGTGCGTGGGTGTTAGCGGTACTGGCAGTAACCTGACACTGCCTGAGGCGACGCAGACCTTATCTGACCCTAAAACTTAACTTATATCACCGCCGGGCGATCAGGGGGCTAAACCTTTATTAGGTAATAAACGGCGGGTGCCCTAAAACTATAAAAAACAAACTAACTAACCAGCGTCACCCGTAACAGTTATATGGTGATCACTGGTGAAAGGGTTAACTATGGGGCAATCAGGGGGTTAAAACCTTAATTAGGTAGTATATGGGGGTCCCTGTCGCTTTAAAACACTGACGGCGAACCTTTATACTTACCTCCCTAACTAGCGTCACCTGTGACACTAATACAGCGATCAGAAAAAACGAACGCTTAGTGACACTGGCGACGGGGGGTGATCACGGGGTTAAAACTTTATTAGGGGGGGTTAGGGGGTATCCTAGACCTAAAGGGGGCTAACCCTAACTACCCCACCACTTCTAACTGTCACAAACTGACACCAATGCAATAATTAGAACAAAAAAAAAAACTGCTATTGGTGTCACTGTGACAGGGGGTATAGGGGGGTGATCGGGGGGTGACGGGCGGTGAAAAGTGTGCCTGCGTGTTCTACTGTTAGTGTAGTGTTGGTGCAAATTTACTTGGATGTCTTCTCTCCTCGGCGCCAGAACGAAAAGACTGGCTCGAGGAGAGATGACATCACTTCCTCCGCTTCTGTTTACATTACAGAAGTCGAGGAAGAATTTCATTCGCCAGGAGTGATCGCGAGGGGGGGGGGGCCACGAATGAGTGGCCGTTCCCCTCGCCTTTGATTGCCCCTGACGATAATCCGTCCGCCACCAAAAAAATGGCAGGAAGTGGAGAGCCCAAAAATTAGGGATTGGATTTTTTGTGTTAACGAAATATATAATTTAGAGAGTCTTGACGATAAGGGAGTTGAATGGGAGGAAGGGTACGAACGTAAGGATAAATGGGAAACGTGGCTTGAGTTTAAAAAAGCGTGGAAATATGTTGAAGAGATCACTAGATAATGGGATAGGAGACAAGGATGGGAAATATAATTATAAATATTAATAGTTTAAACAACTTCCTTTAGCGTTTTCTGCAAGAATAGGGGTAGGAGGGGGGGTGGGTTTTTTAAAGGAAATTGATGAGAATATCAGTTGAAAGCAATATTTTATTGTGCTCTCTTTGTTGTATAATGGGGTTTATTTTGATAAAATAAAATAAAGAATTAAGAAAAAAAAAGTTCTCCTCCTTGTAGGATGGAGACAACTGATTGAATTGACTCCATGCAAAAAAGAGCAAATATTCAGGAACCGGTTAAGATTCTTGAGATCCAGAATGGGTTTGACATCTCCATTCGGTTTTGCTGTGAAAAAAGATTTGAATAAAACCCCCTGCTCTTTCATGGGGACCACCATGACCACTTTTTGCCAAAAGATGGTCCACTGTTAGAAAGAAAGACTTATTTTCTCTGGATCATTAGGAACGTCTGATCTGAGAAAACGAGGAGACGAGAACTCTCGGAACTCCAGTTTGTACCCTAGAGTTATTGAGCCCACCCATCTGTCTTGACACTTTTTCTGCCAGACCCTTGAGAACTGCAGAAGCCTTCCCCCCACTCAAGCGAGCGGGGCGCCCCCTCGTAAGGAGGCTTTACCCTGAGGATTATCTTTTGAACTTGACGGCGGAAGCCATCGTGACTGCCTGGAGGCTGATGCCCCTGGCACTGGAGAAGAAGCTTGTTTAAATGAAATATATTTACTCCTTTTCTTAAATGGCAAAGGGGTACTTTCCCCTAGAAATTCTTTGGATGTATTATCTCAAGATATTCCAAACAGCCATTTCACTGCAGAAAGGAAACTTAGCCAGGAGTTTTTTGCATGACGCTTCGGCTGATCAATTTTTCAACCATAGTATTCTATACATATGTGATATGTACCAGCCCACCAAAGGTGTGAGGCCTGAAAGGTAGAATCTCTCATAGCGTCTACTGCAAACCTAAAGCTACTAGGAGCTTGCCAGATCCTGGGCCTGCTGAACAGGGATAACCTTGAGCACCTGGTAAAACTGGTCTCTCAAGGATTGACATATACCAATTACTGTCGGCACAGGCTGAGACACTCAACCTGCCAGAGAAAACAATATTTTTTTTTGTTTTTTTTAAATAGGAATTACAACTTTGTATCCATTGGATCCCTAAGCATTTGAGCATTGTCTGCCAGACAAGTCAAACTTTTATTCAGAAGATATAGCAGCATCAATTGCTGGTATCCCCCACCTTGGGGCAATTTTTTCCTGCATAGGATAAAGTGTGAAAAACTTTTTAGGAGGGAAAAAAATGCTTATCTGGGTGATCCCCCACTCAGAATACATAAGTCTTTCCAGCAATGAATGGACGGGAAAGGCATGCGCAGCTTGAGGAGGCTTTTAGCGAACCCAAACAAGAAGTGGACACTCAGTTAAGGGTAACAAATGTGGAGCGGACCAATTCAGTAAGAAATTGCACCCACAATCATAGATTGTTACATAGTTACATAGTAGGTGAGGTTGAAAAAAGACACACGTCCATCAAGTCCAACCTATGTGTGTGATTATGTGTCAGTATTACCTTACATATCCCTGTATGTTGCGGTCATTCAGGTGATTATCTAATAGTTTCTTGAAGCTATCAATGCTCCCCGCTGAGACCACCGCCTGTGGAAGGGAATTCCACATCCTTGCCGCTCTTACAGTAAAGAACCCTCTACGTAGTTTAAGGTTAAACCTCTTTTCTTCTAATTGTAATGAGTGGCCCCGAGTCTTATTAAACTCTCTTCTGCGAAAAAAGTTTTATCCCTATTGTGGGGTCACCAGTACGGTATTTGTAAATGGAAATCATATCCCCTCTCAAGCGTCTCTTCTCCAGAGAGAATAAGTTCAACGCTCGCAACCTTTCCTCATAACTAAGATCCTCCAGACCCTTTATTAGCTTTGTTGCCCTTCTTTGTACTCGCTCCATTTCCAGTACATCCTTCCTGAGGACTGGTGCCCAGAACTGGACAGCATACTCCAGGTGCGGCCGGACCAGAGTCTTGTAGAGCGGGAGAATTATCGTTTTATCTCTGGAGTTGATCCCCCTTTTAATGCATGCCAATATTCTGTTTGCTTTGTTAGCAGCAGCTTGGCATTGCCTGCCATTGCTGAGCCTATCATCTACTAGGACCCCCAGGTCCTTTTCCATCCTAGATTCCCCCAGAGGTTCTCCCCCCAGTGTATAGATTGCATTCATATTTTTGCCACCCAAATGCATTATTTTACATTTTTCTACATTGAACCTCATTTGCCATGTAGTCGCCCACCCCATTAATTTGTTCAGGTCTTTTTGCAAGGTTTCCACCTCCTGCGGAGAAGTTATTGCCCTGCTTAGCTTAGTATCGTCTGCAAATACAGAGATTGAACTGTTTATCCCATCCTCCAGATTGTTTATAAACAAATTAAATAGGATTGGTCCCAGCACAGAACCCTGGGGAACCCCACTACCCACCCCTGACCATTCTGAGTACTCCCCATTTATCACCACCCTCTGAACACGCCCTTGTAGCCAGTTTTCAATCCAGGTACTCACCCTATGGTCCATGCCAATGGACCTTATTTTGTACAGTAAACGTTTATGGGGAACTGTGTCAAATGCTTTTGCAAAATCCAGATACACCACATCTACAGGCCTTCCATTATCTAGATGGCAACTCACCTCCTCATAGAAGGTTAATAGATTGGTTTGGCAAGAACGATTCTTCATGAATCCATGCTGATTACTGCTAATGATATCGTTCTTATTACTAAAATCTTGTATATTGTCCCTTATCATCCCCTCCAAGATTTTACATACTATTGATGTTAGGCTAACTGGTCTGTATTTCCCAGGGATGTTTTTTGGGCCCTTTTTAAATATTGGTGCTACATTGGCTTTTCTCCAATCAGCTGGTACCATTCCAGTCAATAGACTGTCTGTAAAAATTAGGAACAACGGTCTG
Source organism: Lithobates septentrionalis (assembly GCA_037952835.1). Lineage (NCBI taxonomy): Eukaryota > Metazoa > Chordata > Amphibia > Anura > Ranidae > Lithobates > Lithobates septentrionalis. Next base: position 353,041 of record JBBDGP010001460.1, read on the forward strand.
GCAATCACCTGACTGAGTTCCCTAAGTACCCTCGGATGCAAGCCATCTGGTCCCGGTGATTTATTAATGTTAAGTTTCTCAAGTCTAATTTTAATTCCGTCCTCTGTTAACCATGTAGGTGCTTCCTGTGTTGTGTCATGAGGATAAACACTGCAGTTTTGGTTACTGAAGCCCCCCGATTCACTCGTGAAGACTGAGGAGAAGAATAAATTCAATACCTTTGCCATCTCCCCATCCTTTGTAACCAGATGTCCTTTCTCATTCTTTATGGGGCCAATATGGTCTGTCCTCCCTTTTTTACTGTTTACATACTTAAAGAATTTCTTGGGATTTTTTTTGCTCTCCTCCGCTATGTGTCTTTCATGTTCTATCTTAGCCGTCCTAATTGCACCCTTACATTTCTTATTGCATTCTTTATAAAGTCTGAATGCTGAGGATGATCCTTCAACCTTGTATTTTTTGAAGGCCTTCTCCTTTGCTTTTATATGCATTTTTACATTGGAGTTAAGCCATCCAGGATTTTTGTTCGCTCTTTTAAATGTATTACCCAATGGGATACATTGGCTAATGCCCTTATTTAATATGCTCTTAAAGCAAACCCATCTCTCCTCCGTATTCTTTGTTCCTAATATTTTATCCCAATTTATGCCTTTTAGCAAGGTTTGTAGTTTAGGGAAGTTGGCTCTTTTGAAATTCAGTGTCTTTGTATTCCCTTTATGTTTCCTATTTGTGTGATTTATACTGAAACTAATTGACCTGTGATCGCTGTTACCTAAATTGCCCCGTATTTCCACATCTGTGATCAGGTCTGTATTGTTGGTAATCAGTAGATCCAGTAATGTTTTATTTCTAGTTGGTGCGTCTACCATCTGACCCATAAAATTGTCCTGCAAGACATTAAGGAACTGGCGAGCCTTAAATGAATGCGTGGTTCCCTCCGCCCAGTCTATGTCTGGATAATTAAAATCCCCCATTATGATAACACTTCCCATCCTTGTGAAGCTGATCCTTCCGTATTTGACCCCACAGAAGAGAAGTCATCAGCCTCTTCACGGTCCCCTGAGAGAAAAACATTTACTACCACCCCCAGATCCTCAGTTTGAAGTTCCTGGGCAATGGAAGGGAACCTGACGCATTTTATCCCATACTGGGATGCGATTAAAGCCACTAATCCTTTTCCCAATCCTATCATGGCTTAGGGAAAAAAAAAAACGTTTTTTTTAAAATAATATAGACAGGGGCTGCAGTGTTGTAAACAGTTGCAAACATTTCATGGCCCCTGATGGCTCACTCTAACCAGCCATCCCCTCTCAGGGGAGGATGCCATTGCAGAGATGAGTTTTAGGCTTTCAGAACTTGAGGGAGACCCTTTTAGCCCTTTTTTGGTGTGTTTCTACCTCCCCTTCAGACCATAGCCCGATGCATAACTGCAGAGGTACTACCAGAAGAAATCAAATCCACCGCTTGAGCAATAGTCTAGCAACTGCCGCTGCTATTGGACTTGATGGACTTGTGTCTTTTTTCAACCTCACCAACTATGTAACTATTAACGCTTAGCCTGATGCTTTTAGTAAATGTGCCAAGGAAAAACCTGTGTCACCAACCTCTTACATGCCCCATTTTGCTCTTATGTGCCTCCGACATTTGCAGCCAGCAAAAATGGAGCTTTAAAACATACTCCCGCACTAAGCGTTGCTGCACGCCAAGCTAAGCCCCGCCCCTTCCGCACATCGCGCCCCCCCTCTCTTTTCAAAAGAGTTTTTCCCACACGAGCGTGGGCCTCCGATCCGTCGGGATCGGCGTGTGTGGGATGCCGAGGAGGAGACCTGGTGACCAGCCACCGTGCAGAGGCAGTGAAAAAACGGATCAGCATCACAGATCGTTTTGGCTTCCCCTTTCCAGGGAGAGGGGGAGAGCTCTGTCCAGGTGGGGGGTGTTTGGTGGAAGAAAATCCCTCCTACCGGAGGTCTGAGCTGCTGCCGGAGGAAATGCCTGCTGATTCTGACACAGCGTGATCTCTGAGGAAGCATGCAAGGTACGTGCTCTATACAGCCCCCAGTGGTGACTCTTAGGCATGACAACATTTTATTTTCTGTTCTTTTTAAAGGAGACATTTCATAACAAAATTAAAACATTTCTTAAAAAAACCCCACTCACCTTTCCTGCTGCAGGGTTTTCTGTGGTAAAACCAATAAACCCAATCTTCACCCTTCACGGTGGGTTCTGTTTACAAACCTTCAGTAACCGGGGCCCCTTGGGAAACCCACACTCCTGGACCCCGCCAGTAAAACTTTATGGCTGAAAATACCAAAGCATTGGATCCCGGGGTCCAGGTCTCTCAAAAGAGAAGCGTTACAGGCAAAACCTTGTTTCCTTGGGCTTATAGCCTAGAGCTTTGGGTTCTAGGCTACAAGCTTTGGGCTCTAGGCTATATGCTATGGGCTATGAGCTCTGGGCTTTGCAGTGTACATGACAGCAACTAACGTGCACTGCTCGTTCCAAACAGGCACGAGGGAAAAAAGGAGGGGTGTAGGAGTACCATTAACTAATGGAGGTTTATGAATTTTTACTGAAAAATAAGGATATTGTTTAGTGTAAATAAATCCGTCCTCCTCCACCCCTTATAACCGGCCAATTCCTCTCCTTTTTTCTAAGATGTCAATAAAGTGACACTAAACTCTGTCTTTGTTTTTTTAAAATGTGTTTTGCTGTTTATATTTTGAGTTTGTTGCTACATTTTGTAGTCTGGTCTAGAGTGTTCACCTGAGAGGTAGTAGTTCAATCAGGATGAAGCTTCCAGATTCCGATAAGCCCCCCACCCGCAGACCCCGACAACCACCGGGCAAGGGTTGTCCAGAAGAGGCCCTTATCCCCATCAACATGGGGGCAAGGTGCTTTGCTTTGGGGGGGCGCAGAGCCCCCCCTGCCCCATAGCACCCATCCCCCATGTTGAGGGCATGCGGCCTGGTATGGTTCAGGAGGAGGGGGCGCTCGCTTGCCCCCTCCCTTTCCTGGCTTGCCGGGCTGCATGCTCGGATAAGGGCCTGGTACGGATTTTGGGGGGGGGGCGCCCACACCATTTAAAAAAAAAAATGGTGTGGGGGAGTCCCCTCCAAATCCATACTAGACCCAAGGGCCTGGTATGGACCTGGGGGTCGGGATCCCACGCTGTTTTTTTTTCACAATTTTTTTTACCGGCAATTCTTTTTTTTCAAAATTCAGCAGGGAAGCCCGCTTACAGGTGATGACTCATTGGTTGCTAAGGACACGGCAGCTGGCTTCCCTAGCAACCAGCTATATACAGTGTAAAAAGAGAAAAAAAAAACTGCAAGACGCAAATCGCAGCAAAATGAGATGAGATTGCGGTAAAAACGCGGCAAGCACAGCAAAAAGAAATGCAGAAAAGCTCAAAAGCAACATGCATAGATGTGAATCGCGCCTTATGCCCCGTACACACGATCGGACTTTCCGACAACAAACACGTGGAATTTTTTTCAAAGGTTGTTGGCTCCAACTTGTCTTGCATACACACGGTCACATAAATGTTGGCCAACAATTACGAACGTAGTGACGTACAAGATGTACAGCGAGCTGATAAAAAGGAAGTTCAATAGTCATGTGATATCTCCATTACGAACGCTACTTTTACAAGACCGAGCGCTTCCGGCTCGTACTCGATTCTGAGCATGTGTGGACTTTTGTGTGACACACTTGTGTACACACGATCGGAAAGTCCGACAACAAAAATTTGTAGGCGGAAAATTTGAGAACCTGTTAGCCAACATTTGATGGCGGAAAGTCCGATCGTATGTACGTGGCATTACAGTCGGCCAATCACTCTCCTTTGTAAGATGTTAAAGAAATTAAACTAAACTCCGGTTTAACCACTTCAGCCCCAGAAGGATTTACCCCCTTCCTGACCAGAGCACTTTTTACAATTTGGCACTGTGTCGCTTTAACTGCTAATTGCGTGGTCATGCAATGCTGTACCCAAACGAAATTGGCATCCTTTTCTTCCCACAAATAGAGCTATCTTTTGATGGTATTTGATCACCTCTGCGGTTTTTATTTTTTGCGCTATAAACGGAAAAAGACCGAAAATTTTGAAAAAAAATTATATTTTCTACTTTTTTTTTTATAAAAAAAATCCAATAAACTCAATTTTAGTCATACATTTAGGCCAAAATGTATTCGGCCACATGTCTTTGTTAAAAAAAATGTCAATAAGCGTATATTTATTGCTTTGCGCAAAAGTTATAGCGTCTACAAACTAGGGTACATTTTCTGGAATTTACACAGCTTTTAGTTTATGACTGCCTGTCATTTCTTGAGGTGCTAAAATGGCAGGGCAGTACAAAACCCCCCCAAATGACCCCATTTTGGAAAGTAGACACCCCAAGGAAATTGCTGAGAGGCATGTTGAGCCCATTGAATATTTTTTTTTTTTGTCCAAAGTGATTGAATAATGACTAAAAAAAAAAATTTACAAAAAGTTGTCACTAAATGATATATTGCTCACAAAGGCCATGGGCATATGTGGAATTGCACCCCAAAATACATTCAGCTGCTTCTCCTGAGTATGGGGATACCACATGTGTGGGACTTTTTGGGAGCCTAGCCGCGTACGGGGCCCCCGAAAACCAATCACTGCCTTCAGGATTCGTAAGGGCGTAAATTTTTGATTTCACTCCTCACTACCTATCACAGTTTTGAAGGCCATAAAATGCCCAGATGGCACAAATCCCCCCCCCCCCCAAATGACCCCGTTTTGGAAAGTAGTTACCCCAAGCTATTTGCCGAGAGGCATGTTGAGTCCATGGAATATTTTATATTTTGACACAAGTTGCGGGAAAGTGCAATTGCTGTTTACATTTGACGCCAGACCGACGCTTGCGTTCGCCTTTGCGTGAGAGCAGGGGGGGGGACAGGGGTGCTTTTTTTTTTTTCTTTATTATTTTTTTGCTTTTTTATCTTATTTTTTAACTGTTCCATTCATTTTTTATTTTTTTAATCATTTTTATTGTTATCTCAGGGAATGTAAATATCCCCTATGATAGCAATAGGTAGTGACAGGTACTCTTTTTAAAAAAAATTGGGGTCTATTAGAACCTAGATCTCTCCTCTGCCCTCAAAGCATCTGATCACACCAAGATCGGTGTGATAAAATGCTTTCCCAATTTCCCAATGGCGCTGTTTACATCCGGCGAAATCTAAGTCATGAAATGCTCATAGCTTCCGGTTTCTTAGGCCATAAAAATGACTGGAGCCATTCTGGTCTCTGATCAGCTCTATGGTCAGCTGGCCGAATCACCGGCTGCATTCTCAGGTTCCCTGTTGGGACAGGAGAGTCAGAGAAAAACATGGAAGACGGTGGGGGGGATTCCCTCCCACTGCTTGTAAAAGCAGTCTAGAGGCTAATTAGCCGCTAGGATTGCTTTTACATGAAAGCCGACCGCTGGCTGAAAAGAATGATACCAAGATGATACCTAAACCTGCAGGCATCATTCTGGTATAACCACTCAAAGTCCAGCAACATACCAGTATGTTGCTGGTCCTTGTTGGGCATATATTGCAAAACTTTTTTTTCATGCAGCCTGTGGGCTGAACGAAAAAAAGATATTGATCAGTGGGTATGCCCACCATTAGAATACCTCCCTTCATCCACCCACTTCTAATGATGGGCATACATGCACCGTTTATATATGCCGAAGCATGGGGGCATCCTCCCGCAAAAGGCAGGAGCAAATCGCTCCTCCACCCACTGCTGCCCCCACGCTTCGGCATATATGCTGAGGTATGTAACTGTGGTGGTGAAATCGCCTCCGACAGCGCTGGAGTCACAGCTTTATGTATCGTGGGAGCAAACGCTGTTGCTGTCAAGATAAATAAATCCGCTCTGCAGCTGAATGGCGTACCTGCTAAGCAAATGATGGTTAACAATAAAACAAAGTGACATTACAGTATAACAGTAAGACTTACCATACCTGCAAAGCAAATACAAAAAAAAGTAAAAAATAAAACATTTAAACGCAACCTGTGCCTAATATATATATATGCCGAAGCATGGGGGCATCCTCCCGCAAAAGGCAGGAGCAAATCGCTCCTCCACCCACTGCTGCCCCCACGCTTCGGCATATATGCTGAAGTATGTAACTGTGGTGGTGAAATCACCTCCGACAACGCTGGAGTCACGGCTTTATGTATCGTAGGAGCAAACGCTGTTGCTGTCAAGATAAATAAATCCGCTCTGCAGCTGAATGGCGTACCTGCTAAGCAAATGATGGTTAACAATAAAACAAAGTAACATTACAGTATAACAGTAAGACTTACCATACCTGCAAAGCAAATACAAAAAAATAGTAAAAAATAAAACATTTAAACGCAACCTGTGCCTAAAATATATATATGCCGAAGCATGGGGGCATCCTCCCGCAAAAGGCAGGAGCAAATCGCTCCTCCACCCACTGCTGCCCCCACGCTTCGGCATATATGCTGAAGTATGTAACTGTGGTGGTGAAATCACCTCCGACAGCGCTGGAGTCACGGCATTATGTATCGTGGGAGCAAACGCTGTTGCTGTCAAGATAAATAAATCCGCTCTGCAGCTGAATGGCGTACCTGAAAACAAAAAAATGGTTACCAAACATGATAAAAACATAACAACAGTAAAACATTGCAGAATAGAATACATTAAAAAGAGCAGAACAATAGAGAGAGAATAGAGAGAGAGAACAATAAAACAACAACTATTTTTGGTTTTTATTATTTTATATTTTTTTGTGTTTTTTTTTTTGCTTTACTTTTTTTTGTGTTTTTTTTTTACTTTTTTTTGTAACTTTAACTTTTGTAACTGGTACCAGGTTTGGGTCTCTCAAAATGCGATGGCATCTTGGGAGACCCTGTGAAAGTGTGTCCTAGTCTGTGCAGTGCTGTACCCTACGCTAATACTCAACTAGTGTATGGTAGCGTTCAAAACATTCACCAATGCAAAGACCAGGATTGTCAGGACAGAAGGGACAATAATACCGGGTGACACGCCTAAATACGCGCTTGCTGCAGACACAACATCTTTTTTGGGGGGCTCGTTGGGTAGGGGTACTCGGGAGGACATAAAGCCGGCTTACTGCATTTGTTTGGGGATGGTGAGGTGCAGCACCGTCTGGAAACAGAAGGGCTCTGACGATCTCTTCCTGGAATTTAAGGAAGGATCCAGTCCGTCCTGAAGCTCTGTATAGCACATAAGTGTTCAGCAAAGCCAATTGAAATAAATAAACAGACACTTTTTTGTACCAGCGTCTGGCCTTACTGGTCGTTGAGGTCCACCCCTCCCATATTTTGGTTATATTCATGGACACAGAGGGGTGTCTCCACAACACCAGTCGCCGTAGAAATTTGGACCGTCGTGTCTGCATGAAGGGAGGTAAGAACGAAAACATTCTTATTGTCCCTCCACTTCATAGCGAGCAAATTATTACACTGCAGTGCTGGATGTACGACCAGGGTGTACTAGGCCGCTGGTGCTTGCCAGTTCACCAAAAGGAATAGCGGCACTAGTACTTCTCTGCTCCATACGAGAGCCCTGCGGTTCTTGCACTTCAAGGACAGAAGAAGATTGGGGTCTGGTACGCCTGACCTTGGCAGGGACCACAACTCCGTTGTCAGAGCTATCTGTCATGGAGCCGCTGTCCTCTACAGGATCGTATTCTGAGCCTGAATCTGACAGATGAGTGACTTCCTCTTCACTACCTGTCATGCTCAGATCAGTGTAGGCCTCTTCACTAGTGTACCTTCAATTTGCCATTTTGGGCTCTAAATTTAGGGGTACACTAGTGAGACTCACAGGCAAAAAAGCTCCTGACTGTTAGCGACTGATTCAAAACGCTACCAAAAAACTGTTAGCGATCTCAGGGATCAGGCCTGACTCTGCGACCGCTGCAGTTATGTGTGCTTAGTGTTTTGTAAGTGTCAGTGATCGATCGATACTGCACTTGGGTGGGCTGGGCTGGGCCGAGGGGCAAAACGCAGGTGCTAGCAGGTATCTGGGCTGCATTTTTGGGAACCCTAAACTGCTGGGGACGCTAGTATAGATCTGATCGGATCAGATATCGATCCGTTCAGATACTATAGCACTAAGGGAGGTGTATGCTGCATGCGTGGGTGTTAGCGGTACTGGCGCTAACCTGACGCTGCCTGGGGCGACGCAGACCTTAGGGGTTAACTAGGGGGCAATCAGGGGGTTAAAACCTTTAGTAGGTAGTATATGGGGGTCCCTGTCGCTATAAAACACTGACGGCGAACCTATATACTTACCTGCCTAACTAGCGTCACCTGTGTCACTAATACAGCGATCAGAAAAACGATCGCTTAGTGACACTGGCGACGGGGGGTGATCAAGGGGTTAACCTTTATTAAGGGGGTTAGGGGGGTACCCTAGACCTAAAGGGGGGTACCCCAGACCTAAAGGGGGCTAACCCTAACTGCCCTAACACTTATAACTGTCACAAACTGACATCAATGCAAAAAAAAACTGCTATTGGTGTCACTGTGACAGGGGGTACAGGGGGGTGATCGGGAGGTGATCGGGGGGTGACTGGGGGGTGAAAAGTGTGCCTGCGTGTTCTACTGTTAGTGTAGTGTTGTGCAAACTCACATTGATGTCTTCTCTCCTCGGCGCCGGAACGAAAAGACCGGCTCGAGGAAAGATGACATCACTTCCTCTCCCTCTGTTTACATTACAGAGGCAGAGGAAGGATTTCATTCGCCGGGAGCGATCATGAGGAGGTGGCCACGAATGGATGGCCTCCCCCTCTTCTCTGATCGCCCGTGAACAAATGCCGGCCGCCTCTGGCACCGGGGGGGGGGTCCGATCGCAGGAAGGCAATCACGTACCAGGTACGTGATTTTGCCTGCCCGTGCCATTCTGCCGCAGTATATCTTTGTGAGGCGGTCGGCAAGTGGTTAAAAAATATATTAAATTTAAGTATGTTTTCTTAAACCAAAAAATAGGATTTTTATAACAGCTTACCTGTAAAATCCTTTTCTTGGAGTACATCACAGGACACAGAGCCTTAAGTGTTTACTTAATGGGTTTATGGGCCACCTTCAGATGTTGACACTGATAAACCCAATCAAGGAAGTTCACTCCCTATATAACCCCTCCTCCTTCCAGGAGCACATCAGTTTTTGTAGCAAAGCAATATACTTAAATCCCAAAAGAGGGGCGGGACCTCTGTGTCCTATGATGCACTCCAAGAAAAGGATTTTACAGGTAAGCTCTTATAAAAATCCTATTTTTTTTATCGTACATCATAGGAAACAGAGCCTTAACTAATTACTTAATGGGACGTCCCATAGCAATGCTACTTGAGGGGAGGGAGAAGCAACCCGCAGGGTACCCACAGACTTGAGGACTTATACTGCTGCCTGCAGTACACTGCGCCCAAAGGCGATATCCTCATACCTCCTTACATCCACCTGATAAAAACTCTTTTGTGAATGTATGCACTGAAGACCAAGTTGCGGCCTTACAGATCTGAGCCATGGAGGCCTGGTGACGCACTGCCCAAGAAGCACTAACCGCTCTGGTAGAGTGCGCCTTAACTTGAAAAGAGGAAATGTCAGAAGAAGCCTTCGTTCCGGTCCGGCCGTTTTTCTCGTATTCCCGGCGGAACGGCGTTTCGGCGCATGCGCGTTCGCGGCTCGGCGTTACGGCGCTCGCACACGCGCACTGGTGCACACCCAACGTGATTCCCTGGGCAGCCTATAAAAGGCGCTCAGAGGATCAAACAAATTGCTGGTTTGTCTCAGCTTCCTGTAGTACCTGAACCTGTATCCTGAATCTCTGCCTGACTACCTGTTGTGACCCGGATTTGCCTTTGGACTTCTCTTGCCTCTCTCCTGGACCTGACCTCTGCCTGCTTATCGGATTCCCACCAATCTCCTGTGTTTGACCCTCGGCCTGTTACCTGGACTGTCTCCTGTCTCCCAGCCTGACCCCTTGCTTGTACCTGGACTTTCTTGATCTTGTCACCTTACCTTGCAGATCCTGCAGTGCCATAGCACCATTCCGGTGTTTGACCCTCTGCCCAGCTCTGGACCTCCTGCCGGTTGTCTCTGTCTGCACCTGCCTACCAGTACCTACACAGCGGCTCCTCTCTACAAGACCTCACCAGCAAGCCACCTACGGTCCATTGGGGAGCTTGTGCCTCTTTGTGCCGTTCACCCCCTGTCCCAACTCCAGGGGGCGGACTGCGCTTAGTCGCAAAGGCGAAACCGCTCTCGGCATCTCGGCCTCGGTAAGTACTATCTCTGACAGTACAAACCAGCCATGTCTGAGGCCGACAGAGCGCGTTCCCCATTGGAGATCCTGTGTCAGCAGGTCTCGGCCCTCACTGAGGCCGTCCAGAAATTGCAAGACGGCTACGCCCAAATTGATGGCCGCCTTCAGCAGCTTTCCGGACCATCTCCAGCTCCTGCCGCGGCTTCTGTACCTCCCAGTGGAGCTTCCTCTCCTCAGATGCCAACTAATCCCACTGTGGTCATGGCCGCTCCAGAACCTAGGGTTCCCACACCAGAGCGCTTCTCCGGCAATCGCAAGAAGTTCAGGGCCTTTAAAAACGCTTGCTCCCTGTATTTGGCTCTGCAACCTAGGACCTTTTCGTCAGAGGTGATAAAAGTTGGGTTCATCATTTCTCTCTTGGCCGATGAACCACAAGCTTGGGCTCACAGCCTAATGGAACAGAGGAACCCTATCCTGAATTCAGTAGATGCCTTCTTCGAAGGTATGGCACAACTTTACGACGACCCCCAGCGCACGGCCACGGCCGAAACCTTACTGCATAACCTGAGCCAAGGACGTAGGCCTGTAGAGGACTATATTGTAGAGTTCCGGAAAAGTTCAGCCGATACTAGCTGGAATGAACCTGCCCTTAAATATCAGTTCCGTCAAGGGCTGTCTGAAGCACTGAAGGATGAGCTGGCCAGGATTGAGACCCCTGATTCTTTGGAAGACCTCATCCAAATTACCACTAAATTGGATCGTCGCATGCGTGAGCGACGCACAGAGCGCTTTCAGACTTCTCGCCCTACCTGGATGATGCCTAAATCGACTCCTGTCCATCCACCTTACACAGCTCCACCGGTTCCTACCACTCCTGAAGCTGAACCAATGCAGCTTGGCCTAGTCCGTGCCCCACTCACTTCGGAGGAAAGACTACGTAGACGCCAGGGCAATCTGTGCCTTTACTGTGGGGGTTCTGGACACTTCCTTCGTTCTTGCCCCGTGAGACCCAGTAAGTCCTGCTTACGGCCTGCTATTAATCAACAAGTTACCGGGTCTTCTCAACCTTACGTTACTCTTTTTGTCTCCTTACAACTCCCGGAAAAGGAGGTTCACCTACCCGCTATAATTGACTCCGGAGCGTGTAGCTGTTTTTTGGATGCCTCATTAGCCGCAAGCTTGCATGTTCCTTTGACCACGAAGAACCAAAGTCTACGGATCCACCTAGCCGATGGGTCTCTTCCCCGCTCAGGGCCCATCACGCAAGAAACCAGACCCATCCTTACCACCACTGATACTGGCCACCAGGAATACCTCCGCTTCGATATTATCTCTTCTCCAATGTTCCCCATAATCCTGGGACTCCCATGGCTTCAAGCCCACGAACCACAGATTAACTGGAATAAGAGAGAAGTCTCTTTCTCATCTCTATATTGCTCCAGACATTGCCTTCTCCCGGCTCCAGCTTCTGTTTCCACCATTGCAACCACGTCCAATAATCTGCAACATGTACCCGAGAGCTACCTCGAATTCAAAGATGTATTTGACAAACAACAGGCAGACTGTCTACCACCTCATCGGCCTTACGACTGCCCCATAGACCTGTTGCCGGGTGCTGAAATTCCTTTTGGTCGCATTTTCCCTCTGTCCGAAACAGAATTAAAGGCTCTTAAAACATACATTGACGAAAATCTTGAGAAAGGGTTCATTCGCTTCTCCTCATCACCGGCTGGAGCTGGTATTTTCTTTGTAGAAAAAAAAGATGGATCCCTCCGACCTTGCATCGATTACAGGGAATTAAATAAAATTACCGTCAAGAATCGGTACCCGCTTCCTCTCATCCCGGAATTATTCCAACGCTTCAGATCCGCCCGCATCTTTTCCAAACTAGACTTGCGTGGCGCCTACAATCTCATCCGGATCCGAGCAGGCGATGAATGGAAGACCGCCTTTAGATCCAGGTTTGGACACTATGAGTACCTGGTAATGCCGTTTGGACTCTGTAATGCCCCGGCCACGTTCCAACACTTAGTGAACGATATCTTTCGTGAACATCTTGATAACTTTCTAGTAGTCTACCTTGACGACATTCTCATTTTTTCAACCACCCTGGAACTCCATCGGATGCATGTCAAACTGGTTCTCTCGATTCTCAGAAAACACAAATTATACCTCAAGGCAGAGAAATGTGAATTCGAGAAAACTACAGTGCAATTCTTATGCCGCGTACACACGGTCGGACTTTTCGTCTACAAAAGTCAGACAGCCTGTCCGACAGACTTCCGGCAGACTTTCGGCGGACTTTCGACGGACTTGCGGCGGACTTGCGGCGGACTTTCTAACGAACAGACTTGCCTACACACGATCACACAAAAGTCCGTCGAATTCTTACGTGATGACGTACACCGGACTAAAATAAGGAAGTTCATAGCCAGTAGCCAATAGGTGCCCTAGCGTGGCTTTTTGTCCGTCGGACTAGCACACAGACGAGCGGATTTCGGGGTCCGTCGTAGTTACGAAGTAAAGATTTGAAGCATGTTTCAAATCTAAAGTACGTCGGATTTGAGGCTAAAAAAGTATGTTGAAAGTCCGGAGAAGCCCACACACGATCGGATTACCAGCCAGCTTTAGTCCGTCAGCGTCCGTTGGACTTTTGTAGACGAAAAGTCCGACCGTGTGTACGCGGCATTAGGATTTATAATTTCGACTGATGGCGTTGCAATGGACCCCCAGAAGGTCAAAGCAATCCAGGAATGGCCAGCTCCTGTAGACAGAAAAGGGGTACAACGCTTCTTAGGTTTCTCCAACTTCTACCGGAGATTCATTGTAGGATTTTCAACTATCGTGGCTCCCATTACTCAACTGACACGCCAGCATAGTCGTTTTCAATGGTCCTTGGAGGCCCAGGAAGCATTTCTAAAATTGAAAGCACTATTCTCGTCTGCACCAGTCTTACGACACCCGGATCCAGCCCTGCCTTTTATTCTGGAAGTTGATGCCTCAGAGACCGCTACTGGTGCCATCCTCTCACAGAGACAAGGGCTCAAGGCTCTATTACATCCCGTGGCTTTTGCATCCCGGAAATTAAGCATTTCCGAGAGAAACTATGATGTAGGCGATAGAGAGTTACTGGCCATCAAATTTGCCTTAGAGGAGTGGAGATATCTGCTGGAGGGAGCGTCCAATCCTATCATGATTTTTACTGACCACAAAAACCTGGAGTACCTGCGAACTGCTAAACGTCTAAGACCCAGGCAGGCCCGATGGGCTCTCTTCTTTTCCCGATTTAATTTTCACATATCTTATAGACCAGGTTCAAAGAACGGAAAAGCGGACGCACTTTCAAGGATGTTCCATGAAACTTCCCAGGTAACAGAGCCAAGTACCATCTTGTCTCCGCAAAATTTACTTCTGGTTACTCAAGGAGACCTAATGTCCGCAATCAAATCCACATCTGCTCAATGCTCTGAACCCCAAGTAACTTCTATGGAAAAATGCAATGATTTATTTTGGTCTCATGGAAAAATCTTCGTCCCGCTGGAATCGAGGCTCCTAACCCTACAGTCCTTTCATGACCACAAGCTAGCAGGCCATTTTGGGTCACAAAAGACCATGGAATTGATCTCACGTTTCTTTTGGTGGCCAGGCTGGAGACAAGACTGCAAAGACTATGTTTCATCCTGCATCCCGTGCCAGCGTAGCAAGGGCTCAAATACAAGGTCATGGGGTCTGCTCAAACCCTTGTCTATCCCTGAACGCCCATGGGCGGAAATCTCCATGGACTTTATTGTGGATTTACAGAGGGGTTCAATTCACTTCAAAGTTTTGGAAGGAATTATGCAAGACCTTGGAAATAAAGATTTGCTTGTCTTCTGCTTATCATCCTCAAAGTAACGGCCAGACGGAGAGGACAAATCAAACCCTGGAGCAATACCTCCGATGCTTCTGTTCCGATTCCCAGGATGAATGGTCCTCCCTCCTACCATATGCAGAATTTGCATATAACAACTCCATCCATTCCGCTACCAACCAGACACCTTTCTGGCCCAATTTTGGATTTCACCCTTCCTTTCTTCCAGTTTCCATCCCTGAATTATCCGTCCCTGCAGTGCAGGACCGAGTAAACTCTATCCAGTTAAATTTTCAAAAGATCAAAGCAGCGATGCAAAAGGCTCAGGATGACTACCGAAAGTACTACAACAAGGGAAGGAAGGAGAACCCGGCCTTCAAAGTAGGCGAAGAAGTATGGCTATCAACTATCCATCTCAGACTGCCAATTCCCTCTCGGAAACTGGGGCCAAAATTTATAGGTCCTTTTAAAATAAAGAGGGTAATCAACCCAGTCGCTTTTGAATTAGCTCTTCCTGATGCTTACAAGGTACACCCAGTCTTCCATGCATCCCTCTTAAAACCTATGGCTCCCAGTCCTTTTCCTGACAGAGAAAAGCCTCCACCACCACCGGTTCTAATCGACGGAGAAGACGAGTTTGAGGTAGAAAAAATTCTAAGTTGCAGAAAAAATGGCAGACAGCTACAGTATTTAATCAAATGGAAGGGGTATCCTTCTGAGGATAACTCCTGGGAACCAGCCAGGAATCTACATGCTCCCCAACTTCTCCAGGCTTTTCACCGAGAACATCCAGAACTGATGTCAACCTTGGGTGTCCAGAGGCCACCCCTCGGGGGGGGGGGGGGCACTGTCAGAAGAAGCCTTCGTTCCGGTCCGGTCGTTTTTCTCGTATTCCTGGCGGAACGGCGTTTCGGCGCATGCGCGTTCGCGGCTCGGCGTTACGGCGCTCGCACACGCGCACTGGTGCACACCCAACGTGATTCCCTGGGCAGCCTATAAAAGGCGCTCAGAGGATCAAACAAATTGCTGGTTTGTCTCAGCTTCCTGTAGTACCTGAACCTGTATCCTGAATCTCTGCCTGACTACCTGTTGTGACCCGGATTTGCCTTTGGACTTCTCTTGCCTCTCTCCTGGACCTGACCTCTGCCTGCTTATCGGATTCCCACCAATCTCCTGTGTTTGACCCTCGGCCTGTTACCTGGACTGTCT
Source organism: Lithobates septentrionalis (assembly GCA_037952835.1). Taxonomy (NCBI): domain Eukaryota; kingdom Metazoa; phylum Chordata; class Amphibia; order Anura; family Ranidae; genus Lithobates; species Lithobates septentrionalis. The sequence goes on from JBBDGP010001460.1 coordinate 368,379, forward strand.
CCTGTCTCCCAGCCTGACCCCTTGCTTGTACCTGGACTTTCTTGATCTTGTCACCTTACCTTGCAGATCCTGCAGTGCCATAGCACCATTCCGGTGTTTGACCCTCTGCCCAGCTCTGGACCTCCTGCCGGTTGTCTCTGTCTGCACCTGCCTACCAGTACCTACACAGCGGCTCCTCTCTACAAGACCTCACCAGCAAGCCACCTACGGTCCATTGGGGAGCTTGTGCCTCTTTGTGCCGTTCACCCCCTGTCCCAACTCCAGGGGGCGGACTGCGCTTAGTCGCAAAGGCGAAACCGCTCTCGGCATCTCGGCCTCGGTAAGTACTATCTCTGACAGGAAATCTTACCCCTTAAATCATAAGTTAGAATTAAAATTTGCCAAATCCACTTAGGAACAGTGGATTTTGTCACTGCCTGTCCACTTAGGACCCTCTGGCAGAATACATAAGACATCAGTCTTAAGAATTTGAGCAGTTGCCTTTAAATAGATTTTCACTGCTCTCACCACATCAAGACAATGTAGTGAATTTTCTTTCCTGGAACATAGTTTTGGAAAAAACGATGGCAGGAAAATATCTTGGTTCAGCTGAAAACCTGAAACCACCTCTGGCAAAAAGCCTGGACGAGGGCGTAACACCACTCTGTCCTGATGAATAATCAAATATGGCTCTTTATAAGAAAGAGAAGCCAATTCTGAAAACCCTCCTTGCTGAGGATATAGCAACCACAAATACCAGCTTCCTTGACTGAAGGACTAAGGGAATATGCTGTATCGGTTCACATGGCTGTTTTTGTAACTGACAAAACTAGACTAGACTGACTAAAGTCAAGTCCCAAGGGCTTAAAGGTGATTTAACTAGCGGATTAATCTGCATCACCCCTTGCATAAAACTCTGGTTTAAGAATGTGGTTTTTGAAGTAAAATCGATAAGGCTGAGACTTGGCCTTTAATAGAACTCAAGGCCAACTTCATCTCTACGCCTAATTGTAGAAAGGCAAGAATTCTGCCTATGATATATCTCCAAGGGTGTCACCCTTGGATTCGCACCAGGAAACATAAGCCTTCCAGACTCTAATAAAACTCTGGAAGCTGGTTTCCTTGCATTAATCAAAGTAGAGAAAACTGACCCGGAAAGCTCACATTTCTTCAGAATGTGGGTTTCAATAGCCAGGCCGTTACATTTAGCATTCGTAAAGTAGGATGGAATATCGGCCCCTGTGAGAACAGGTCTGGCCTTAGTGGAAGGGACCATGGATGCTCCACTGCCATCTTTATGATTTCTGCATACAATGACCTTCTAGGCCACGCTGGGGTTGCCAAAATTACCGGTTTTCTTTCCAGCTTGATCCTGCAAAGAAATCGAGGCAGCAATTGAATAGAGGGAAACGCATAGATTTAGGCTATGAACGCATCTGTTCTGCATGCGAATGGATCCTTTGTTGTGGACACAAAGTTGACTAACTTTATGCTGAACTGGACGCTAGAAGATCTACGTCTGGAGTTCCCTATCTTTGACAAAAAGACTGGGAATAACTGCTGGCGATTTAAGTAATTCGCCTGCCAATTCTCTATTCCTGGAATGAAGACTGCTGATATGTATGGAACATTCCTTTCTGCCCAAGTTAGAATATGGTTCACCTCTCTCTGAGTTGAGAGATTCTTGGTGCCCCCTTGGTGATTGATATAGGCCACAGCCGTGGCATTGTCGGATTGGATCCTGACAGAACAATCCCTTAAGCTGGTAGTCCAGGTCTTTAGAGCCAGACGCACTGCCCAAATCTCTAGGCTGTTGATGGGCAAAGCTCTTTGAATTCTTGACCACTGTCCTTGGGCAGTTGTCTACTTTAGTACTGCTCCCCAGCCTGAAAGGCTGGCATCTGTTGTTACCACTTTCCAGATAACAGGTCTGAAGGATCTTCCTTTCAGCAGATTCTGGTTAGTAACACCAATTGAGACTTTGGAACACCCTTGGGGACAGCCGTATTGGCAAGTCCAAAGCTTGGATCGTCTTGTTGGCAGATAGAATACTGTTTTGCAACAGTCTCGAATGGAACTGGGTATAGGGAACTGCTTCGATTGAAGCCACCATCCTTTCTAACAACCTCATGCAAAGTTGAATGGAGACATCTCCTTTTGACCTGACCATCCACACCAACTCTCTTATGGAGTTGTCTTTTGTCTGGGCAAGAACACCCTGTACAGAACACGACTTTTCCTGTAAGAAAATGCCTGTGTAAACCCCCTCACGTGCTCCGGCGTTCCTGTGTCTTCTGGCAGCCCTGATTCAGCTGCTCTGGTAGGCAACTTTGTGTTTTCAGAGCATTAGCTTTTAAGCCCCTCAGGTGTGAACCTGATTGTAGTGCGCTGTATGCTTTAGAGTCCACACACGGCGCCGTCCTTAAGCCACACCCTTCGCCCGACCCTCCTTCAATTAATTCTTTCAGCCGGGAATCGGCTTTGTGACACAGCCAGAAGGAGGAGAGGAGGCTGTAGTCGCCATACGGCCTGTCTCCCCTCTGAAGGGAGCTCTTTACAGTCTATGTACAAGTAAATGTTTTCCTCACTAAAAAATGCCACCCCACACTCCACGAGGGGAGGGGGGTTGGGAGTGCGGACGGGCGGGCAGGCGGACGGACGGGGGGGAGGGGTACTTATCAGTTTAACAGCTTTTAGCATTTATCACAGGATATCAATGTACTGTATCCAGTACCTGTACCCCCTGCGCTGTTTCCCCATTAGGGGGAGAGGAGAGCCCCCCTCTGGCTGCTAGGGCACACGCTTGTTGAGCATAGAATCAACAGGGTATATACATTTTTTCTCCCTCTAGAGGAGTTTTTAAGGCATTACAACATTATATATATGTTAAAGGAAAAGTCATAGGTGGACTTTGCAGTTCCTATGCTTTCCTCCTACCTTTTCCTCGCTGCAGAATACTGCTGTAAACAGATTCAAATTTCACCCATCACAGCATGCAGCGTAGTTAAACCTTCAAAGACTGGGTCCTTTTTAATAGGGGTTCCACTCCTTTGGGCCTTGTATAGCACACCTCAGGACAACTTTAGGTAATGTAGCAAGACCAAAAAGAGTCCTGGTTCCTAGGGTCCAGCTCTCAAAGAGAAGCATTAAAGGCAAAACCTCGCTCTTCAATGCGAGGCCCGGGTAGCATCCTGTGGACGCAGTGGCGTGGATGGATCCGGTTGTGGAGGCTTTTTAAATCCAGCATGGATCCCTCCTGGAGCTCCTCAGAGCACATCTTCACTCGTGACCAACACCTTAGACACTGGCGAAAAAACTGATGTGCTCCTGAAAGGAGGAGGGGTTATATAGGGAGTGAACTTCCTTGATTGGGTATACCAGTGTCAACACCTGAAGGTGGCCCATAACCCATTAAGTAATTACTTAAGGCTCTGTGTCCTATGATGGACGATAAAGAAAAGTAGCTTTGGGCTATGGGCTTTTGGGCTGTGGGCTTCCTTCTTTCCTAGCTGCCCAATCACGCTTCTTTTGTGTAAGTTTGTAAAGAAGTTACACTAAACTCTGGTCCATTTATTATTTTTTATGATCCAACTTCCCGAAAAGGGCATTGGGCTATGGGATTTGAACTTTAGGCTATGAACTATGTGCTTTGAGCTTTAGACTTTATGCTATGAGCTTTTGACTCTAGGCTGTAAGCTTTGGGCTCTGGGCTTTATGCTATGGGCTTTGCAGTGTACATGACTGCAACTAACTTGCACTGCTCGTTACAGACGTGAGGGGGAAAAGGAGCAGTGTAGGAGTACCATTAACTAATGGATGCTTATGAATTTTTACTGAAAAATAAAGATATTGTTTAGTGTAAAAATAAATCCGACCCCCTCCATCCCTTATAGCCAGCCAATTCCTCTCCTTTTTTCTAAGATGTTAATAAAGTGACACTAAACTCTGAAGTGACTCCTTTTCAGTGGTGAATGTCTGGAGTGTTCACCTGAGAGGTGGTAGTTCAATCAGGGTGAATTGACTCCTTTTCAGTGGTAAATGTATGGAGTGTTCATCTGAGAGGTGGTAGTTCAATCAGGGTGAAGTGACTCCTTTTCAGTGGTAAATGTATGGAGTGTTCACCTGAGAGGTGGTAGTTCAATCAGGGTGAAGTGACTCCTTTTCAGTGGTAAATCTCTGGAGTGTTCATCTGAGAGGTGGTAGTTCAATCAGGATGAAGTGACTCCTTTTCAGTAGTAAATGTCTGGAGTGTTCATCTGAGAGGTGGTAGTTCAATCAGGATGAAGCGACTCCTTTTCAGTGGCAAATGTCTGGAGTGTTCACCTGAGAGGTGGTAGTTCAATCAGGGTGAATTGACTCCTTTTCAGTGGTAAATGTTTGGAGTGTTCACCTGAGAGGTGGTAGCTCAATCCAGATGAAGCGACTCCTTTTCAGTGGTAAATGTCTGGAGTCTCCACCTGAGAGGTGGTAGTTCAATCAGGGTGAAGCAACTCCTTTTCAGTAGTAAATGTCTGGAGTGTTCACCTGAGAGGTGGTAGCTCAATCAGGATGAAGTGACTCCTTTTCAGTAGTAAATGTCTGGAGTGTTCATCTGAGAGGTGGTAGCTCAATCAGGATGAAGTGACTCCTTTTCAGTGGTGAATGTCTGGAGTGTTCACCTGAGAGGTGGTAGCTCAATCAGGATGAAGTGACTCCTTTTCAGTGGTGAATGTCTGGAGTGTTCATCTGAGAGGTGGTAGTTCAATCAGGATGAAGCGACTCCTTTTCAGTGTTAATAGCCTGAGGATACTATGCATTCTGGATATCCAGGATGGGGGCTCCATTTTCATCAAGCCCCAGGACGAGAATAATGTACACATTACCTTCATACGATGCAACGAAACCAGATGGAATAAATGTCCGGCACAAGGGACAAGTCGCATTTTGTTCTACCCATCTGTGGATACAATCAGAATGAAATTTGTGAGTACATTGTAATTCGGTAGAGTCCTCTGCATTATACTCACTAAGGCAAATGGAACAGGTAGGCTGCTCCATTGCCGGTGGCACCGGAGGCATTGGGTGCTGATCCCTGTTGTTGTCTCCAGGAGGATGGCGCATGTTGTTGGCCCTGTCCTCTCGCCTCCTCCGAAGCTGTCCTCGCGTCCGGTGGGCAATTGGAGACGCTCCTCCCTCCTGGCGGGATCGCCTTCCACGGGTCCGGTGTCGTGGCATCTTAATGCTGGTGTAAGTAAAAAAAAAAGACTAAAAATATTTAATATTAATAATAATAGTAATATATACAATAATAATAATATTATAATAGCAAAAAACTTAAATAAAAACGCTAATAACCCCAGGAAACACAATCTGACAATGTGAAAATTAAGTGTGAACCTTGCTCTATGATAAATTAAGAATTAGTGATTAATAAGAGCTTCTCCCCCCAAAGTGTACACAACGCTAACTTGAGTAATATTTAGGGGGGCGCTATTAATAAATTGCTAATAACTGATCATACCAACTGACACTTTTCAGGCCTGGAAACTTTGGCTTGGAATACCTCGGTCATGTAACACTGTAGCCAAATAAATGTTATATCATTTTATAGATTTTCCATACAATTAGACTATACTATGGTCATTTTACCACTTCAGCCCCGGAAGATTCTACCCCCTTGATGACCAGAGCATTTTTTGTGATTCAGCACTGTGTCGCTTTAATTGACAATTGCACGATCGTGTGACCTTGTACCCAAACAAAATTAACGTCCTTTTTTTTTCCCCACAAATATAGCTTTCTTTTGGTGGTATTTGATCGCCTCTGCAGTTTTTATTTTTTGCGCTTTAAACAAAAAAAGACTTACAATTTTGAAAAAAAGTAATATTTTTTTACTTTTTGCTATAATAAATAACCCCAAAAGATATATTAAAAAAACTAAAATTTCTTTCTTAGTTTAGGCCAATATGTATTCTTCTACATATTTTTGGTAAAAAAAATTCCAATTAGTGTATATTGATTGGTTTGCGCAAAAGTTATAGCGTGTACAAAATCGGGGATAGATTTATGGCATTATTACATTTTTATTATTATTTTTTTTTTTATTATTATTAATGGCGGTGATCTGTGGTTTTTTATCAGGACTGTGACAATGATGCAGCGGACAATTCAGACATTTTTGACACTATTTTGGGACCGTTGACATTTATACAGAGCTAAAAATAGCTAATGATTACTGTGTAAATGTCACTGACAGGGAAGGGGTTAACATTAGGTAGCGATCAAGGGGTCAAATTTGTTCCCTCACCGTGTTCTAACTGTAGGGGGGATGGGCTACCTAGGACATGAAATCATTGCTCCCGATGACAGGGAGCAGTAGATCCCTGTCATGTCACTAGGCAGAACAGGGAAATGCCTTGTTTACATAGGCATTTCCCCATTCTGCCTCTCCTTGTCACAATCGCGGGCCACCGGCGGACATCAAGTCCGTAGGACCCACAGGCACGCGCCGCCGGCCCGGGATTATGAAGGGACGTATGGTTACGACCTTTTGCGCACCTGTGCCATTCGGCCGTAGTGCAACGCCGTGCGGATTAATGGCTGTGTATGTTGGGCATACTTCCCAGTATCTGTTCTTATTCTGTATGTATGGACCCTGCACAGTACCACTTCTCTTGTCCCGTAAGCCGAGTGTAATTCTCAGTATCGGTTCTGATTCTGTATGTATGGAATCTGCTAAGTGCCACTTCTCTTGTCCTGTATGCTGGGTACAATTCGCAGTATCTGTTATTATTTTGCATGTATGGACCCTGCACAGTACAACTTCTCTTGTCTCATATGCTGGGTGTAATTCTTAGTAACTTATTATTGTACGTGACTTTATACTGTGTCACTGAATGATCCTGAGCAGCATGATCATCGGGGTTGTTCCACGGTTCTCCTATAGGGGGCCCAGACAGCAGGCAGATTGGACGGTGGGGTGGGTAAGAGCAATTGCAGAACGATGCCCTGTGCTGCTCTCTGCAGCAACCTAAAACCGGTTTCTTCCTCTCTCCCTCTCGCCAGCTTTCAGCTGCTGGATGGAGAGACACAGACAAGGCGGATCCAAGGGGGTGCTAATTTCCACCCAGATTTCAGTTGTGCCCCCTCCCCAGCCCTCCCTTCGCCTGACTGGCTGCTGATCTCCCCCCGCCATCCCCCGCACTCAGAGCCGGGAAAGGGGAATGGCATCCTGGAGCAGTGAGAGGAGAAGTGGCAGAGTGGGGAGATGGCACTGGACTGTACACACACACACACAGTTTGATTACCGCCCCCCATCTCCTCCAAGGGCTGCTCATCTCCCAGCATTAAGAAATGTGGATAGGGGCGGTAATCAAACTGTGTCTGTGTGCAGTCCAATGCCATCTAAGAGCGATCCTCTCTCATGTACTGGAGGAGTGCTGTAGTGACAGGAGAGGGTGAAGAGGGGAAGGTTACAGGAAAATTGTACACAATGAGGGGGAAAAATAGTTTGTGCATTTGTGGAGAAGGGGGGGGGGGGGGGGTGGGAAGCTATCTGTGCTGAGAAGTGTAATCAGGATTGGGGGGGAATATTTGCTAGAAGGAGGAATGGAGGGGGGAATATGTGTAAGGAGGAGAGTTTGGGGGGATTTGAGCCGGGGGGGGGGGGGGGATTGGGGGAAATGTGTGTGCCTGAGGGGTTGGGAATTTTTTTAAGAGGGGGGAATTTGTGCTTGGGGGAGGGCTGGGTAGGGAGGGAGAATTTGTATTAGGAGAAGGGTAATTTGGAGGGGGTTGTGGATTTGTAGAGGAATTGGGGGGGGGGGGGATTTGTGCTATAAAGAGGGACGGGGGGAGATGTGTGCTATTAGGAGGGATGGGGGGGGGGGGGATTTGTGCTATGAGGAGGAATGGGGGGGGGATTTGTGCTATGAGGAGGGATGGGAGCGGGGGGATTTGTGATTGAATGAGGGATTGGTGGGATTTGGTGAAGTGATTGGGGTGGATTTGTGCTAGGAGGAGGGATTGGGGCAATTTGTGCTGGGAGGAGGGAATGGGGGATTTGTGCTAGGGGAGGGGGATTGGGGAGATCTATGCTAGAAGAAGTGATTGGGGGGGGGGGGGGGGGATTTGTGCTAGGAGGAGGGATTGGGGCAATTTGTGCTGGGAGGAGGGATTTGTGCTGGGAGGAGGGAGATTGGGGAGATCTATGTTAGAAGAAGTGATTGGGGAGGATTTGTGCTAAGAGGAGGGATGGGGGGGGGATTTGTGATGGGAGGAGGAATTTGGGGGGATTTGTGCTAGGGGAGGGGGATTGGGGAGATCTATGTTAGAAGAAGTGATTGGGGGGGGGGACTTGAGCTAAGAGGAGGGATTGGGGGGTTGTGCACACCATGTGTGATGTGCATCCCTGTTACCTGCCCCCCCCCATGTATCCATCTATAATCTATACACAGTGACAGACCTCAGATCATTGCTGTGCAATGTTGCTGTGCAATGCCCCCCCTCCTGTGTGCCTCTCATTTCTGCCCCCCCCCTCCTTCCGTGTCTCTCTCATCTCTGCCCCCCCCTCCTCCTCCCGTGTGCCTCTCATTTCTGCCCCCCCCCCCCCCTCCTGTGCGCCTCTCAGTTTCAAACTAGAAAAAGAAAAGTAAAATGAACAATAATAAAAAATGTTTAAAGCGCCCCTGTCCCCATGTGCTCACATGCAGAAGCGAACGCATACGTATGTCACGCCCACATATGTAAACACATGTGAGGTATCGCCCCGAACGTTAGTGTGAGAGCAATAATTCTAGCCCTAGATCTAATAAAAAAATTTAAAGCAACGCTCATGGGGATTTTTAAGTACCGAAGTTTGGCGCCATTCCATGAGCGTGTGCAATTTTGAAGCATGACATGTTGATTATCTATTTACTCGGCATAACATTATCTTTCACATTATGCAAAAACATTGAGCTAACTACTGTTTTCTTTTTTCTTAAACCTTGAAACACTTTTTCTTTCCAAAAAAGCATTTGAAAAATTGCTGCGTAAATACCGTGTGAGATAAAAAGTTGCAAAGACCGCCATTTTATTCTATTCTATTATATATAATGTTTGGTGGTTCTATGTAATTTTCTAGCAAAAAAATGATTTTTACGTGTAGGAGAGAAGTGTCAGAATTGGTCTGGTAGGCGAGTGGTTAAGCGGTTAAATTGGGGCACTGGGTGTTGGGGGGGGGGGGGGGGGGGGGGGAAGATACCCCCCCCCCCCAGTGGTGTGGCTGCATCAGGAAATGTGCAGACTTTGCTTATTCTATATAAAAACAAAACGTATTACAATGCCCAGACAGAGTGCCTATGTACACGGGTACAAAATATTCTGCACTCAGGTCTGTAATGTGTACATTTTATATGGATCGGAATGCAGCTGTGTTATTCTATGGTGCACACAGCTGAGCACGGTTCTCTCATCTGTGTTTATATAAAATAATAATAATCAGTACCCTCGGTCCTCCATATGATTTATATTTATTAATGATTTACACTTGTAAACATTTGTACTTACATTTACATGCATACAGTACTGAGTGTAAATATACGCTATCAGCCCTGAATGGCTGCCAAGCATTTTCACTTGCAAGTGGCCTGAATGGAAGTTTGTGTCCTAGCTTGTAGAAATGCTGTGCGGCGGGGGGGGGGAATGCTGTGCGCCGTCAATAAATTTGTTTCGTTTCGTTCCGTTCCGTTTTAAAATTAATTTGTAATTCGTAATTTGTGTCCGAAATCCAATATCTGATTCGTACAAAATACGAATTTTTGTTAGGTTTGTAAACTTTTTGTAACAATAACGAGAGTTCGTTATGATAAATTTATCATTATGAGGGGCTCCCACCATCCCTGTGCTGACTTCCTGGGTTTTTAACTTTTAGTTTCGTTAACTTTTCGTAACAATAACGAAAGTTCGTCATGATAAATTTATCCGAAGTTCGTAAACGAAAATTTCGTATTTCGTACAAAATTCGTATGCATAAAAATTTGTATTCAGAGCCTCAAGAATGTACGAATTTTCGGAAATTCGTATGAATTTCCGATTTGTACAAAACTAATCGCACATGTCTAACAGATGTTACATAGGGTATTACTACCAGCAAGATCACACATATGTGTAATATATATATATATATATATATATATATATATATATATATATATATATATATATATATATATATATATATATATATATATATACACACACACATACACAGTATCTCACAAAAGTGAGTACACCCCTCACATTTTTGTAAATATTTTCTTCTATCTTTTCATGTGACAACACTGAAGAAATGTCACTCTTCTACAATGTAAAGTAGTGAGTGTACAGCTTGTATAACAGTGTAAATTTTCTGTCCCTTCAAAATAACTCAACACACAGCTATTAATGTCTAAACTGCTGGCAACAAAAGTGAGTACACCCCTAAGTGAAAATGTCCAAATTGGGCCCAAGTGTCAATATTTTGTGTGGCCACCATTATTTTCCAGCACTGCCTTTACCCCCTTGGGCATGGAGGTCACAGGTTGCCACTGGAGTCCTCTTCCACTCCTCCATGACGACATCACGGAGCTGGTTGATGTTAGAGACCTTGCGCTCCTCCACCTTCCATTTGAGGATGCCCCACAGATGCTCAATAGGGTTTAGGTCTGGAGACATGCTTGGCCAGTCCATCACCTTTACCCTCAGCTTCTTTAGCAAGGCAGTGGTAGTCTTGGAGGTGTGTTTGTGGTTGTTATGTTGGAATACTGCCCTGTGGCCCAGTCTCTGAAGGGAGGAGATCATGCTCTGCTTCAGTATGTCACAGTACATGTTGGCATTCATGGTTCCCTCAATGAACTGTAGCTCACCAGTGCCGGCAGCACTAATGCAGCCCCAGTCTATGACACTCCCACCACCATGCTTGACTGTAGGCAAGATACACTTGTCTTTGTACTCCTCACCTGGTTGCCACCACACACGCTTGACTCCATCTGAACCAAATATGTTTATATTGGTCTCGTCAGACCACAGGACATGGTTCCAGTAATCCATGTCCTTAGTCTGTTTGTCTTCATCACACTGCAGGCTTTCTTCTGCATCATCTTTAGAAGAGGCTTCCTTCTGGGATGACAGCCATGCAGACCAATTTGATGCTGTGTGCGGCGTATGGTCTGAGCACTGACAGGCTGACCCCCCACCAATCAAACCTCTGCAGCAATGCTGGCGGCACTCATATGTCTATTTCCCAAAGACAACCTCTGGATGTGACGCTGAGCATGTGCACCCAACTTCTTTGGTCGACCATGACAAGGCCTGTTCTGAGTGGAAGCTGTCCTGTTAAACCGCTGTATGGTCTTGGCCACCGTGCTTCAGCTCAGTTTTAGGGTCTTGGCAATCTTCTTATAGCCTAGGCCATCTTTATGTAGAGCAACAATTCTTTTTTTCAGGTCCTCAGACAGTTCTCTGCCATGAGGTGCCATGTTGAACTTCCAATGACCAGTATGACAGAGTGAGAGCGATAACACCAAATTTAACACACCTGAGACCTTGTAACACCAATGAGTCACATGACACTGGGGAGGTAAATGGCTAATTGGGCCCAATTTGGACATTTTCACTTAGGTGTGTACTCACTTTTATTGCCAGAGGTTAAGACATTAATGGCTGTGTGTTGAGTTATTTTGAGGGGACAGCAAATTTACACTGTTATACAAGCTGTACACTCACTACTTTACATTGTAGCAAAGTGTCATTTCTTCAGTGTTGTCACATGAAAAGATAGAATAAAATATTTACAAAAATGTGAGGGGTGTACTTACTTTTGTGAGATACTGTGTGTGCATGAACCCAGAGCTAGACTTGCGAAGCATTTCCTTGTTCCCATAATGCTTGTTTTGCCATTCTGGTTTGTGAGTTGTAATGAGGATTCCTAGCAGTGCGGAGAGCCTACACCCGGGGGAATGTATTCCTTACCTCTTGCTGCTCATCTTATACACAAGATTTAGTACTCGTGGTGTAGAAGAGGAAGGGGCATTCATGAGATATCTGGGACACTTTCTCCCAAAGGAAACCGTGACCCTGAATCTGCCTGCAGCACCTTCCAGAGAATGGGGTGAAGTATATTCTTGTGCTGTGTACTTGTGTGTGGAACTGGTTGGCTCCAAACACGGTTTCACCCCTAGTATTTGTTGGGTGACCGGGTCAGTTGGACTTCCGCTTTACCTCCTGAATCAATAATTGTGCGCTACTGCTTTGTATCACAATACTAGTATGGGAGTATGTGGGGTATCATTTGTCTCAGAAGTTAAAGCAGAGTAATAACACTGAGCCACTGAGGGCTCCCCCTAGTGTCTAAACTGCAAAATGCTCCGCCCCCCTCTCTCTCTTCAAGTAACGCTGTAACCAAATAAATATTATATCCTTTTATAGATTTTACATATAATTAACCACTTATTTACTGGGCACTTTCACCCCCTTCCTGCCCAGGCCATTTTTCAGCTTTCAGTGCGGTCACACTTGACAATGACAATTGCGCGGTCATGCTACACTGTAACCATGTGAGATTTTCTTCACACAAATAGAGCTTTCTTTTGTTGGTATTTATTCACTGCTGGGAATTTTTATGTTTTTCCTAAAAAAAGACCGAAAATGTTGAAAAAAAAAAGTTTTTCTTTCTGTCAGTAAATGGGTGCTGAGGAGGCAGCACTAATATTCTGCACTTATGGGCAATGATAGCTGGCACTGATAGGCAGCACTGATAGCTGGCACTAGTGGGCACTGATAGCCGGCATGGATAAGCGGCACTAATATGCATTAATGGGTGGCACTGATGGGAATCACTGATAGGCAGCACTGATTTCTGGCTGTGGTGGGCATTGATTGCAGGTACTGGTGGGTACTGGTTAGCATGGGTTGCTGGCACTGGTTGCGCTCTAATGTAATCAGGGCACTGATCATCAGTGCCCTGATTACATCTCTCACTGTCCCCTGCGAGGAAATGCCGCTGATCGGCTCTCCTCACAACACACTCTGTCACTGTGAGGCGAGGAGAGTGGATTACCGGCACTTCCTTGTTTACATGTAACCGGCTGTAAGAACCATGTTAGCTTGACGGCGCAGGAGCCATCATATGAAGTCCACCCAGAACAAGAGCCGCACCGTCCTGCTGTCATTTGATGGTGGGCGGGCGGCAAGTGGGTAACCGCTTGCTTACTGGGCACTTAAACCCCCCTCCTTCCCAGACCAATTTTTAGCTTTCAGCGTTGATGCACTTTGAATGACAATTGCGCAGTCATACAACACTGTACCCAAACTAAGTTTTTATCATTCTTTTCACACATATAGAGCTTTCTTTTGGTGGTATTTAATCACAGCTGGGATTTTTATTTTTTGCTATACAAAAAAAATTAAAAATTTTGGAAAAAAAAAAAATCATGTTTCATAGTTTGTTATAAAATTTTGCAAACAGGTAATTTTTTTCCTGTCAGCGCGAGGAGAAAAAATAGCTGATTACCGCCTCTGTTTACATCACATGATCAGCTGTCATTGGCTGAGAGCTGATCATGTGGTAAGGTGTCGGGATTGACCCCTTACTCCGATCTGTGATCCAGCGAGTCTCAGACTCGCTGATCACAGAGCGCTCCCTGCAGGAGGCATGCAGGCCACTCGGGCACGGGAGGACATCAATAGACGCCCTCCCGGAAAAGCAGGTCCACGCTGTAGCCATCATTCGGCTATAGCGCGGATCTGAAGAAGTTAAACTGTACTATGGTAATTTTAATGGCTGGGCATAATTCTCAGTATCTGTTAATATTTTGCATGTATGGACCCTGCACAGTACCACTTCTCTTGTCTCATATGCTGGGTGTAATTCTTAGTAACTTATTATTGTATGTGACTTTATACTGTGTCACTGAATGATCCTGAGCAGCATGATCATCAGGGTTGTTCCATGGTTCTCCTATAGGGGGCTCAGACAGCAGGCAGATTGGACGGTGGGGTGGGTAAGAGCAATTGCAGAATGATGCCCAGTGCTGCTCTCTGCAGCAACTTAAAGCCGGTTTTTCCCCCTCTCCCTCTCTCCGGCTTTCAGCTGCTGCATGGAGAGACACAGACAAGGCAGATCCAGGGGGGTGCTAATTTCCACCCAGATTTGTGCTAAGAGGAGGGATGGGGGGGGGGGGGAGATTTGTGCTAAGAGGAGGGATGGGGGGGGGATTTGTGCTAAGAGGGGGGATGGGGGGGGATTTGTGCTAAGAGGGGGGATGGGAAGGGGGGATTTGTGCTAAGAGGAGGGATGGGGGGGGATTTGTGCTAAGAGGAGGGATGGGGGAGATTTGTGCTAAGAGGAGGGATGGGGGAGATTTGTGCTAAGAGGAGGGATGGGAGGGAGATTTGTGCTAAGATGAGGGGTGGGGAGGGGGATTTGTGCTAAGAGGAGGGATGGGAAGGGGGGGTTTGTGCTAAGAGGAGGGAGGGGGGATTTGTGCTAAGAGAAGGGATGGGGAGGGAGATTTGTGGTAAGATGAGGGGTGGGGAGGGAGATTTGTGCTAAGTGGGGGGATGGGGGGGGGGTTGTGTAAGGAGGAGGAATTGGTTGGATTTGTGCTGGTTGGAGAAATTAATGGGATCTGCGCTAGAAGTAGTGATTTGTGCTGGAAGGAGGGATTGGGAAGGATTTGTGCTGTTATGGGGAATTTTTGGGGAGTAGATTCCTGCTAGGAGGGGGAAATGGCGATGATGTGAGTTGGGATTGGGGGGGGAAACATTTGAACTGGGCAGAGGGAGGGGCTGTCAGGTACGGTGTTCGGGGCCAATGTCAGGTAGGGTGTTGGGGGCCCCTGTCAGGTAGGGTGTTGGGTGCCCCTGTCAGGTAGGGTGTTGGGGGCCCCTGTCAGGTAGGGTGTTCGGGGCCCCTGTGATCTCTAATGACAGCTCTGATCCTGAGTGTGAAAAGTGATCTCTCTTCCCTCAAACCAGAAAGGAGGAGAGAAGAGAAAACACTGACAAGTCATCATAGCACAAGCCGGGTCCAGCTCTCTATTGCCCCCCCAGACACACACGGACCCATCAGAAGTGTTCCTCGGTGTACAGCCTGTCAGCGGGGAGGAGGGATGGAGGGGCGATCGCTGTGTGTGGGGGATCCAGGCATCCTACAAGAGATGCGGGGAACGGGGGAAGGTGTCCACACTAGAGCGCCCCCTTCAGGCCATCCGGTTACTGGAGATCAGTGTCGGAACTTGTACTGGGCTCCGGACTTTATTCAGCACAAACTCGTCAGGATGGAGGTGACAGAAGAGTCTCATGGGGCCCCTGGAGACACTCGGGGCCCCCTACATCTGTACTGACTGTCCCCAGGGGCGGCTCTAGGCTTTGTGAGGCCTTAGGTAAAACTTAGACATCAGGCCCCACTCACACCCATAATGGGAAAAATAATAAAAGCGATAAAAAAATAACTGTGTGCCCCTCCCCCACAGTTCTGCTGGCTTCTCCCCCGCTGACTGCTATAGGGGATCTTTAGAATGGAGGCCGGGAAAAGGGGCTGGTAAATGTCATTTACAAACCCCCTTCCTTCACTTTTTTGAATAAAAAAATAAGGCAACAGTAAAGTTAGCCCATTTTTTTTTATATTGTGAAAGATAATGTTACGCCAAGTAATTTGATACCAAACATGTCACGCTTCAAAATTGCGCCCGCTCGTGGAATGGCGTCAAACTTTTACCCTCAAAAATCTCCATAGGCGACGTTTAAAAAATTCTACAGGTTGCATGTTTTGCGTTACAGAGGAGGTCTAGGCCTAGAATTATTGCTCTCGCTCTAACGATCGCGGCGATACCTCACATGTGTGGTTTGACCACCATTTTCATATGTGGGCGCTACTCACGTATGCGTACGCTTCTGCGCGCGAGCTCGTCGGGACGGGGCCTTTTGAAAAAAATTTTTTTTATTTTTCTTATTTATTTTACTTGATTTTATTTATTTTACACTGTTTTAAAAAAAAAATGTGTCACTTTTATTCCTATTACAAGGAATGTAAACATCCCTTGTAATAGAAAAAAGCATGACAGGACCTCTTAAATATGAGATCTGGGGCCAAAAGCACCTCAGATCTCATATTTACACTAAAATGCAATAAAAAAAAAAAAACTCATTTAAAAAAATGACATTGAAAAAATGTACCTTTAAGACGTATGGGCGGAAGTGATGTTTTGACGTGGCTTCCGCCCTGCAGTGTCATGGAGACGGGTGGGCGCCATCTTCCCCTCACTCGTCTCCAGGCACAGCTAGGGAAAGGACGCAATCGCCTCTGCCGACGGCTCCGGTAAGCGGAGGAGGGCACCGGATCGCGGCCGGAGGGGGGGGCCACTCTTCTGCCACCAATAAAAGTGATCTTGCGGCAAATCCGCCACAGAGACCACTTTTATCTTGTAGCCGGCCGAAAACGGGGATACCGGGGTTATGGCAGCGAGCTTCATCACCGCCTCCTTATCTGTGCCAACCAGTGCCCATCAGTGCAGCTTCATCACCGCCTCCTTATCAGTGCCAACCAGTGCCCATCAGTGCCGCTTCATCACTGCCTCCTTATCAGTGCCAACCAGTGCCCATCAGTGCCGCTTCATCACCGCCTCCTTATCAGTGCCAACCAGTGCCGCTTCATCACCGCCTCCTTATCAGTGCCAACCAGTGCCCCTTCATCACTGCCTCCTTATCAGTGCCAACCAGTGCCGCTTCATCACCGCCTCCTTATCAGTGCCAACCAGTGCCCATCAGTGCCGCTTCATCACTGCCTCCTTATCAGTGCCAACCAGTGCCGCTTCATCACCGCCTCCTTATCAGTGCCAACCAGTGCCCATCAGTGCCGCTTCATCACCGCCTCCTTATCAGTGCCAACCAGTGCCCATCAGTGCAGCTTCATCACCGCCTCCTTATCAGTGCCAACCAGTGCCGCTTCATCACCGCCTCCTTATCAGTGCCAATCAGTACCCATCAGTGCCGCTTCATCACCGCCTTCTTATCAGTGCCAACCAGTGCCGCTTCATCACTGCCTCCTTATCAGTGCCCATCAGTGCCGATTCATCACCGCCTCCTTATCAGTGCCAACCAGTGCCCATCAGTGCAGCTTCATCACCGCCTCCTTATCAGTGCCAACCAGTGCCGCTTCATCACCGCCTCCTTATCAGTGCCAACCAGTGCCCATCAGTGCCGCTTCATCACCGCCTCCTTATCAGTGCCAACCAGTGCCCATCAGTGCCGCTTCATCACCGCCTCCTTATCAGTGCCAACCAGTGCCCATCAGTGCAGCTTCATCACTGCCTCCTTATCAGTGCCAACCAGTGCCGCTTCATCACCGCCTCCTTATCAGTGCCAACCAGTGCCCATCAGTGCCGCTTCATCACCGCCTCCTTATCAGTGCCAACCAGTGCCCATCAGTGCAGCTTCATCACTGCCTCCTTATCAGTGCCAACCAGTGCCCTCCTGTCATACCCCCCTCCTCTGCCCTCATGTCTCGGGGTGATCTCTGTGAATATCTGTGTCTTCCCCATCAGGAGACAATCCCAGTATATACTGCTCCTGGGGGGACACATATAGATGGGGGAGGGGCGCTCAGTTTTAGTTTCCCTAGGGGTAGTACAGAAATGGCACTGATGCTCCAGCATACAAGGGGTTAATGAACTGACACTGGTCACTAATACATCAGTGGCAGTACATTAACCCCCTCCATGCTATATATTACTAATAGCATTACAAATGAACGACCCCTCCCTTGCACTGTTGCTCGGGGCTTCACTGGCTCCTCGCAGGTTTTTTAGCAGCTCCTCAGCCTTCTCATCCCGCATCCCGGCCTCTCCATGACATCAGGGTGGGCGGGACTAGAAGCTCCTGTGGGGTGGAGATCACTCGGCCTCACACAAGTGACTGCTGTGGACTTTGTGTGCTGGTGATGTAAAGAGAACATACCCGCTATATGCTCCGCCCACATAGAACGGGCGGGGCGTGTCTCGTCTGTCTGCAGCAGGGCGGAGCGAACGGCCTTTTTTACAAGGCATCAGAGGCCGCTCCGCCCACCAGTCCGCAGTAGCCGGAAGCCCCGCCTCCTCCCCTACAACTCACAGCAGGCAGCGCTCTATACAAAAGACACTTCACCAGTTCGGCCCGCCCCCTCCCTCCCTCCCTCCTGACTGGTTAAGCAGGGTCCGGAAGCCCCGCCTCCTCCCCTACAACTCACAGCACGCGGCGCTTTATACAAAAAGACACTTCACCAGTCCGCCCCGCCCCCTCCCTCCTGACTGGTTCAGCAGTGATCGGAGGCCCCGCCTCCTCCCCTACAACTCACAGCAGGCAGCGCTCTATACAAAAGACACTTCACCAGTCCGCCCCGCCCCCTCCCTCCCGACTGGTTCAGCAGGGCTTGGAAGCCCCGCCTCCTCCCCTACAACTCACAGCACGCGGCGCTTTATACAAAAAGACACTTCACCAGTCCGCCCCTCCCCGCCCCCCAGTCCGCCCCGCCCCCTCCCTCCTGACGGGTTCAGCAGTGACCGGAGGCCCCGCCTCCTCCCCTACAACTCACGGCAGGCAGCGCTCTATACAAAAAGACACTTCACCGGCCCGGTCACCCCGCCAGCTTGGGGACATTCTCTCCCACACACCCATCAGGCAAATTAGAGAGCCGCCTCTGGCTGCCCCCCCCCCCTGATGCCGGCCTTACTGATAAGATTAAATGGGAAGTAATGACACTTACTATCTGTCTCCGATAAAAGAGCTGTGGTGTAGTCCCAGAGGCCTCCGCTATAGGGCGCTGTTCTGTCACAGGAGCTCCGAGTTCCTTCCTGGTTGCCGGCGAAGTCAAAATGGCGCCGGCAGCTTTCGGGCGGTTGATATGACGCATCTGTCAGCCCTTCCACCAATCAGAGGCAGCGCGCGCGGCAACACGCGCAGGCTGTGAGATTCCAATGTACGCTGACCGGAGTAGCGGCAGCTGAAGAGAAGATCCCGGAGGAGGAACAGAGGGGTACCATGTCTTATGGGTAGGTGCAGTGTGGAGGCCGGAGAGTGTGTGGGGGCTGTGTGTGTGTCCCGACAGTGCTCTGTATGTGAGAGATATACCCCCCCCCCCTGTGTGTCTCATCTCTGACCCCCCCCCCCCCCCCCCCATGCAGTTACTGTACTAATGACACTGACAGGAAAGGGTTTATCAGGGGCGATCAAAGGGTTAAGTGTGTCCCTAGGGGGGGGGCTTTCTAACTGTGGGGGATGCTTTGACTAAAAGAAAACGGAGATCTGTGTTTTCTGCTTAGCAGAAACACAAGATCTCCATTGTCCGCTATGGCAGAACGGTGATCGGCCTTGTTTACATAGGCACACCGCTGTTCTGCCTCTCCCCAGAACGATTGGCTGGTCCTGGTGAACATTGTATCCGAGGAATCCGCTGATTGGCTACCGCTGTTTCTGGGGCTCCAGCAGAGCTCGCCCTGGAGCTGAAGAAAAAGATCCCATACAGGTCACTGTCTCTGGGGGGGGGGGGGGGGATTAACCGCTTCAGCCCCGGAAGATTTTACCCCCTTCCTGACCAGAGCACTTTTTGCGATTCGGCACTGCGTCGCTTTAACGGACAATTGCGCGGTCGTGCGACGTGGCTCTCAAACAAAATTGACGTCCTTTTTTCCCCACAAATAGAGCTTTCTTTTGGTGGTATTTGATCACCTCTGCGATTTTTATTTTTTGCGCTATAAACAAAATAAGAGCGACAATTTTGTAAAAAAAAAAAAAAAAAACGCAGTATTTTTTACTTTTTGCTATAATAAATATCCCCCAAAAATATATAAAAAAACATTTTTTTTCCTCTGTTTAGGACGATACGTATTCTTCTACGTATTTTTGGTAAAAAAAAAATCGCAATAAGCGTTTATTGATTGGTTTGCGCAAAAAGTTATAGCGTTTACAAAATAGGGGATAGTTTTATGGCATTTGTATTAATAATTTTTTTTTTTTTACTAGTTTTGGCGGCGATCAGCGATTTTTTTTTTTTTTTTTTTTTTTTTTTTTTTTTTTTGTGACTGCGACATTATGACGAACACATCGGACATTTTTGACACATTTTTTGGGACCATTGTCATTTATACAGCAATCAGTGCTATAAAAATGCATTGATTCCTGTGTAAATGACACTGGCAGTGAAGGGGTCAACCACCCTGGGGGGCGGGGAGGGGTTTAATCAGTACTAGGGAGGTGTTTCTAACTGTAGGGGGAGGGGCTGTGTGTGTCAGTACACTAATCTCTGCTCCCGATCACAGCGGGGGTGCCGATGCTCATGGCCGACGGTCGCGATGACTGCCGGCCACGAGCACGAGGGACAAAACACGGAAGTGTGTGTGTAAACGCACAAATCCGTGTTTTGTTCTGAGAGGAATGACAGATCGTGTGTTCCTATTAGCTAGGAACCACGATCTGTCACTTCCTCTAGTCAGTCCCCTCCCCCTTCAGTTAGAATCACCTCCCAGGGAACACAGTTAACCTCTTGAGCGCCCCCCTAGTGTTAACCCCTTCACTGCCAGTGACATTTTTACAATAATCGATGCATTTTTTATAGCACTGATCACTTTATTAATGCCCATGGTCCCAAAAATGTGTCAAAATTGTTCGATGTGTCCGCCATAATGTCGCAGTCACGATAAAAATTGCAGATCACCGCTATTACTTGTAAAAAAAAAAAAAAAATAAAAATGCTATAAATCTATCCCCTATTTTGTAGACGCTATAACTTTTGCGCAAACCAATCAATATATGCTTATTGTGATTTTTTTTTATTTTTTACCAAAAATATGTAGAAGAATAAATATCGGCCTAAACTGAGAAAAAATTGCTTCAAAAAAAAAAGGGGGATTTTTATTACAGCAAAAAGTATAAAATATTGTGTTTTTTTTTTTTTTTCAAAATCGTCGGTCTTTTTTTGTTTAAAAAATAAAAACCACAGAGGCAATCAAATACCTACAAAAGAAAGCTCTATTTGTGGGAAAAAAAGGACGTAGATTTCGTTTGGGTGCAACGTCGCACGACCGCGCAATTGTCAGCTAACGCGACGCAGTGCCGAATCGTAAAAATTGCTCTGGTCAGGAAGGGGGTAAATTCTTCTGGGGCTGAAGTGGTTAATGATGTGAACATTTGTACTTACATTTACATGCATACAGTACTGAGTGTAAATATACGCTATCAGCTCTGAATGCGCTCGCAAGTGGCCTGAATGGAAGTTTGTGTCCTAGCTTGTAGAAATGCTGTGCGGCGGGGGGCTACCTGCGTCCTAGCAGTCAAGGAGGTTAGGTGGCTTCCTAGCAAATTGGGTACATTTGAACTTCATGCATGTAACATGACAGATGTTGTACAGGGTATTACTGCCAGCAAGATATATATATATATATATATATATATATATATATATATATATATATATATATATATATATATATATATATATACACCCACCCACCCACCCTATAAGCATGAGCCCAGAGCTAGACTTGCGAAGCATTTCCTTGTTCCCATAATGCTTGTTTTGCCATTCTGGTTTGTGAGGTGTAATGAGGATTCCTAGCAGTGCGGAGAGCCTACACCCGGGGGAATGTATTCCTTATCTCTTGCTGCTCATCTTATACACAAGATTTAGTACTCGTGGTGTAGAAGAGGAAGGGGCATCCATGAGATATCTGGGACACTTTCTCCCAAAGGAAACCGTGACCCTGAATCTGCCTGCAGCACCTTCCAGAGAATGGGGTGAAGTATATTCTTGTGCTGTGTACTTGTGTGTGGAACTGGTTGGCTCTATACACTGTTTCACCCCTAGTATTTGTTGGGTGACCGGGTCAGTTGGACTTCCGCTTTACCTCCTGAATCAATAGTTGTGCGCTACTGCTTTGTATCACAATACTAGTATGGGAGTATGTGGGGTATCATTTGTCTCAGATGTTAAAGCAGAGTAATAACACTGAGCCACTGAGGGCTCCCCCTAGTGTCTAAACTGCAAAAGGCACTAAGATGTGTTGGGCCCCTTCCACATGGAGCGGCCCCATTGGAGTCTGTCTGTACAGCAGGGAATCTGTCAGCTAATCACCGCTGAGCAGGCAGGCTTTCTCAGATTTCCCCCTCAGAAGGACGAGAAATGCTGTCTCTGCTAATAGAGAGTCTCCATCTCTTCTCTCCCCTCTAATGTCCTCTCACTAAGACAGGAAGGGAAGTTCTAATCTTTTCTCATAATGTCAGAGGCTAAAAAAAAAATAGTCTGAACTTGGGCCTTGGGCTGATTCCTCCTTTCCACCCTCCTCAACACGCTAAGAAAAAAAGAAAACCTTTCTATTTTCATGACATACCTCATTTTAGACTATGACATCATCACTAGGTCTCTGTGCTTCTCTATGGCAGATCACAGCTGGTGGGAGGGGCTGGCAGGAGGCTGTCCATAGAATCTTGAATACAATGACCACAAGCAATGCTGAGCCTCTATTATTGAGAGAACTGAAACCAATGGATGAAAGGGGGCGAGCCAGGGACAGAAGGTGGGGGAGAAGAAGAATGAAATAATGCTGGATGTCCTCCAGCCAGGAAATCGGACTGCTCTGTGTGACTTGCTGCAGCTTCTGATGTAAACTGTAAGAAGCTCACAGTGTGCAATGAAATCAGAATAAGCCATTTCAATAGGGGAGAGAAGCTTTTCTTTCACTATCCAGTCACAGGTATGACTGGGGTCAGGACAATTTGGTTGTACGATGCTGGAAATCATTTAATCAAGCAAAACTAACATAGCTCCGGATTACAGAAGCTGATATATAATTTTATTTTTTTATGTATCTTTTAATAATTAAATATTTTTTTTGACTGATGTTCTGCCTTAAAGCGGAGTTCCACACAAAAATGGAACTTCCGCTTTTCGGAACCCTCCCCCCCTCCGGTGTCACATTTGGCATCTTTCAGGGGGGAGGGGGGTGCAGATACCTGTCAAAGACAGGTATTTGCACCCACTTCCGGCATAGACTCCCATGGGAGTCTATGCCTCTTCCCGTCCCGACCGCGCTGTCTGCTGGGAACACACAGCTCCCAGCAGAGAGCGGGGACCACTAGGGACGCGCAGCGCGACTCGCGCATGCGCAGTAGGGAACCGGGAAGTGAAGCCGCAACGCTTCACTTCCTGACTCCCTCACCTAGGATGGCGGCGGCAGCTGCCGAGAACCGAGCGGTTTCTCGGCGTTCCCCTGCCGACATCGCTGGACCCCGGGACAGGTAAGTGGCAATGTATTAAAAGTCAGCAGCTGCAGTATTTGTAGCTGCTGGCTTTTAATATTTTTTTTTTTTTGGCGGTGTGGGTGAACCCCCACTTTAAAGTGATTGCAAAGTTATAATTTATTTATTTATTTTTATTCAATTAGAAAAACAAACATGTTATACTTATCTGCTATGTGCAAGTATTAGGCCCCTTTCACACGAGGCGGACTCCGTTTCTACGGAGCCCGCCTCGGTCCGCCGGCTCAGCGGGAGATCTGTCCGTTGATCTCCGCTGAGCCGGCGGATGACAGGTCCCTCTCTGCTCACTGAGCGGGGAGGGGCTTGTCAGGCGCCACTGCCGCCTATGGAGGGATCGGACGAAAACGGACAGCGTGTCCGTTTTCGTCAGATCTCATCCGATCCACCAACGACGGACCTGGACGTAGAACCATCCGTCTGCTTTTAGCGGATCGGACGGTGTCGGATGTCAGCGGACATGTCTCCGCTGACATCCGACGCTCCATAGGCTAACATGGAGCGCCCGTTCAGGTCCGCCGTCAAAACTGACAGGCGGACCTGAACGGTCCGATCGTGTGAAAGGGGCCTTACACAGAGTGGTCCCGTACTACCTCTTCTGGAGTCCCTTGCACTTTTGGCTCCTCCTGGTCTCTGAGGACACTCGTGCGGGGTTGATCCTGAGCCAGGCTGTGTGCGTCCATTGACATGCACGGCTCGGCCCCACCCCCTACTTCCTCATTAAATTTGACTCTCAGCAGCGGGAACCAATGGCTTCCACTGGTCTCAGCCAAGCCCATGAATGCAAGAAGAGAGAGCAGAGTGGGGCTGCAGGTGGGGACAGCGCTGGATGGAGAGCGGTGTCAGGTAAGTGTTTAGGGTGGGATGGAAAGGTACAAACAGTGAAAGGTTTTTTACTTTTAATGCAGAGAATGTATTCCGGTAGAAAACCTGCCTTTAGAACCACTTCAAGTAGTCCACGCTCTTCTGATCTACTTTATTAATCTGTAGAAATGATAGTTTATTCTTGTATAATGTCATTTGGTTTAATACAACACAATCAGTACAGGGAGATTGTATATTGTAGATTCCCAGGCAGAAGACAGCAGTCATTTTCATGTGATCTGGCCCTTTACTTCCTCTTTAAGGTCATCATAGAGGACAAAGGGGCATCCTTTTACGTCCTAGACGAAAATACATTTATTCTCCAAATACGGAAAGGTAAGAAAATGTGAAAATGTGGAATAGACTCCCTCGAGAGCCGGTTCTAGCCATTTTTTTTTTAAAAAAGGCCTTGATTCTTTCCTAAATGTACATAATATAAATGGATACTAATATTTATAGGTAAAGTTGATCCAGGGAATATCAAATTGCTTCTCGGGGGATCAGGAAGGAACTTTTTCCCCTGCTGGAGCAAATTGGTTATTGCTTTGCTGGGGTTTTTTGCCTTCCTCTGGATCCCCTTTTATTGGTTGAACTATATGGACTTGTGTCTTTTTTCAACCACGTAATGTCGACATTTAACATGATCAATAACCCCGGACACAGCCGAGAGTAGACAAACCCCTCCCCTCCTTCTTCATGCTCTAGGCCAATCAAAGAAAAGTCTTTTAACCAGGGATGAAATCGGGGACACTTTTTTTTTTCCTGGGGACAGTCTAAAATTGGGGACTGTCTGTGGAAACTGGGGACATCTGGTCACCCTAGCCTAAGGAATTATTATTTTCTTGAGGGAAGAGCTGTTTTTTTTTTTTATAATGTGATTTTGTTATGCTGCCATGTGACCTATCAATCCATGTGAAGTGTGAATTTTAATGACAAGTCCTCTATAATAAGAAGTTCCACTGAGTTCGTATTTCAGAGACGCGCTCTGTGTGTAAGAATGTAAATTTGCATTGAGAAATACTTTTCTCTCCGACTTTTCGTTTGTTTTTCTGTTTGTCCTCAATTGCTTTCTGCAGTAATAAGTTACCTGCGTCGCACGCAAATTGCCGCTAATGAGGAAATGAATCAAACCAAGCAACGGCTCCTGTGAGAGTTCATAGTGAAATGTTTCCCATAATATTCGTGGCTGGAGATGAATATTCCACTTTATCTCATTTTTGCATTTCAGATAACACAGCTAGAGCAATGAAGCAAAGTTTTTATCACATTAGCTTGGGAGGTTTCAGTGGTTAAATAGATTTGTCCACTCATACATCTCCCTCTAAGGCCCCTTTCACACTGCGGCGTCAGCGGTAAAGCGGCGCTATTGTAAGCGGCGCTTTACCGTCGGTATGCGGCCGCTAGCAGGGCGGTTTTACCCCCTGCTAGCGGCTGAGATGGGGTTAAAAACCACCGTAAAGTGCCTCTGCAGAGGCGCTTTGCCGGCGGTATGGCCGCGCCGTCCCATTGATTTCAATGGGCAGGAGCGGTAAAGGAGCGGTATACACTCCGCTCCTTCACCGCTCCGAAGATGCTGCTAGCGGGACTTTTTTTACCGTCCTGCCAGCGCACCGCTCCAGTGTGAAAGCCCTCGGGGCTTTCACACTGGAATCAAAGCAGCGGCACTTTCGGGTCGGTTTGCAGGCGCTATTATTAGCGCAATATCGCCTGCAAACCGCCTCAGTGTGAAAGGACCCTAAATGAAAGCAGGACCACCATGTTTAATGCATTAGAGCAGCATTTCTCAACCAGGGCTCCATGGAACCCTAGGGTTCTTCTAGAGGTTGGTATGGGTTCCTTGAATTGTGGCTGATTGACCTACCCCTTTGCATGACATTAATCAGTGGTTGTCAACTTACGAACTAAAGAGGGCTTTGCAGCCCCTGGCATTACCAAAGGGCTGCACATAATGCTCACTATATGTAATGCTTGAGAGAACGTAAACTGCAGACCTAATAGAGGAAATTGGGGTTTAGAGAGTGTGGACATGCTCTATTTTTGACTGGGGATATGCTACAGAAGACAATAAACAACTGGGAAAATGTTACCCAAGGCTAATAGAGATCAATGCTATTACCCTAATCAATGTTCCCACTAAAGACTGCTGAGGTCATCATATACCAAATGTATATGTCCCTTGGGCCACAGATTAGGCACCAGGGACATTAATGATCTTTTAGCTGTCTATAAGGGAGGCATTCTGAACATCTTGGTAAAAGATGTTCAGATGTTCCCACTGACCCCCATGAATTGGATTTAGAAGCGGTTCCCTAAGATCTGAACATTATTTCAAGGGTGGCTCTGGGGTATAAAGGTTAAGAAAGGCTACATTAGAGGGTGGAGATAGGAAGGGTGTCGGTCACACTGGAACTGCACAGGAATTTATGTGCGAATCAGTGTAATGCCATTTTCTGCCCATTCATTTGAATGAGCTGAAATCTTAGTGTATTGCACCAAAAGTAGTGCATGCACTACTTTTAAAAATGCACTGTAACCAAATCGCACAGTACTGCGGTGCAGCAAATTAACTGTGTTTTAGACATCTGCTGTTCGTTTCGTACGAATTTCCGAAAATTCGTACATTCGGAAAGCATCCGAAATACGAATTTCTATGCTTCCGAATTGTATACGAAATTTCGTTGATGAATTTCGGATCCAAATTCCGTTACAACGGAAACGTGACTGGTGTTTTGTTGGCCAATCGGAGGTTTTCTTCTGCCGCTGGTTTGGGTGAGGTTTGGGAAAATTACCTTTTTTAATATGGGAGTGGGAGACTGGTACTGGTAATGGATGGGAGATTCAGAATCGGACAAAATAAGAATGTTCGTTAATATTGTTTTATTATTGTCATAATAATTACGATTATTCGTTATGATGAGGTTAAAAACCCAGGAAGTCATCACAGCACAGGGATGGTGGGAGCCCCTCATAATGAGCACAGCAGGGGTACAGCCCCAGGAGAAAGTCAGCACAGCACAGGGATGGTGGGAGCCCCTCATAATGAGCACAGCAGGGGTACAGCCCCAGGAGAAAGTCAGCACAGCACAGGGATGGTGGGAGCCCCTCATATTGAGCACAGCAGGGGTACAAAACCAGGATGAAGTCAGCACAGCACAGGGATGGTGGATAGCCCCTCATAATGAGCACAGCAGGGGTACAGCCCCAGGAGGAAGTCAGCACAGCACAGGGATGGTGGGAGCCCCTTATAATGAGCACAGCAGGGGTACAGCCCCAGGAGGAAGTCAGCACAACGCAGGGATGGTGGTAGCCCCTCATAATAAGCACAGCAGGGGTACAGCCCCAGGAGAAAGTCAGCACAGCACAGGGATGGTGGGAGTCCCTCATAATGAGCACAGTAGGGGTACAGCCCCAGGAGGAAGTCAGCACAACGCAGGGATGGTGGTAGCCCCTCATAATAAGCACAGCAGGGGTACAGCCCCAGGAGAAAGTCAGCACAGCACAGGGATGGTGGGAGTCCCTCATAATGAGCACAGTAGGGGTACAGCCCCAGGAGGAAGTCAGCACAGCACAGGGCTGGTGGGAGCCCCTCATAATGAGCACAGCAGGGGTACAGCCCCAGGAGAAAGTCAGCACAGCACAGGGATGGTGGGAGCCCCACACAATGAGCACAGCAGGGGTACAAACCCAGGAAGTCAGTACAACACAGGGATGGTGGGAGCCCCTCATAATGAGCACAGCAGGGGTACAAACCCATTAAGTCAGCACAGGGATAGTGGGAGCCCCTCATAATGAGCACAGCAGGGGTACAGCCCCAGGAGGAAGTCAGCACAGGGATGGTGGGAGCTCCTCATAATGAGCACAGCACAGGGATGGTGGGAGCCCCTCATAATGAGCACAGCAGGGGTACAAACCCAGGAAGTCAGCACAGCACAGGGATGGTGGGAGCCCCTCATAATGAGCACAGCAGGGGTACAGCCCCAGGAGGAAGTCAGCACAGGGATGGTGGGAGCCCCTCATAATGAGTCGATGACTGCCATATTGAGAAAGGTATTTTTTGCTTTTTAAATTCATCATAACGAACGTTCGTAATTGTTACGAAAAGTTAACGAACCTAACGAAAATTTGTATTTCGTACGAATCCAAATTGAATTACGGACACGAATTATGAAATATGAATTAACGGCTAATACGAAACGGAACGGAATGGAACAAAACAAATTGATTGACGGCGCACATGTCTACTGTGTTTGGGGTGTGGTTAGGATTACACTGACACACACAGAAGATACCACACCCAGTGCATTTTAAAGGAGTTTCCCTCACTGCATTCTGGTGTTAACGAGCCCAGAGAGTGGAAGGAACATCATCAGTACAGAGTATTTCATGACAGAGTTAGAGGAAAGAGCAGAGTCCTCCAATGAGCAGCATGTGTGTTTTAGGAGAGCAGGAGTTTCTCCTGCTGTCATGTGCTGGGGGCCACGGGGTTAACCCTGATGTCGATTGAAAGGTCCTGGCGAAATCACTTTTTCTCGCCATCAGCACTGTTCGGTCCATAGTAGGAGCGCCTTCACAGTGGTTTTAGCTGTCCAGAAGGCCTTGGAGCGGTGCAGGGCTGCAGGCTTGGGGAAAGTATTTGCTGGCATCAGGCAAAGGTTTTTGATTGTGTCAACCATGAGTACCTCTGGTTGCTACTTAGTAAGTACGATCTACCTGGTGGTTTTGTCGATTGGTTGAAAGACATGTATAAGGGGGTGGAAAGCTTCCCTCTTGTTAATGGTTGGGTAGGGCAGTCCTTTGAGGTTGGCTCTGGGATGTTCCAGGATTGTCCTCTGAGTCCCCTGCACTATGTGTTTGCAATCGATCCCTTAATCAGTAGGCTAAAGAGCAGCCTGTTAAATGGGGTACCAGTGGGATTCCTGGGTGAGTTGCCTTTGAGGGTTGTTGCCTATGCAGACGATGTGTCAGTAAATGTCACTGGAACAGATGAAGCAGATGAGGTGATCTCTCTGACATCACAGTATTCTTAAGTATCAGGCTCCAAAAACAATCAGGAAAAGAGTAAATTTTCTGGATGGAAAAGGAAGGTGAGGGGTTTGATCTCCCAAATGCCTCCGATGCCCCAGGAAAAATTAAGATACTAGGCAGTAAGTTTGGACCTGGCGATTACGGCATCAATTGAGAAGGCAGGCTGGAAGTTTCCAATACTAAGGTGACCAGTTGGAAGAGATGGAAGTTATCTCTGAGGGAAAGGGTTGATTTTATTAAGACTTACCCGATTCCCATCTTCTTGTATGTCAGTTTTTTCTGCATCTTGCTGGTGTTTCTCTATGCTAGAGTCTATAGTGTTTTTGTGGATGCTGTTGGGGAACAGACTGAATCTCATCAAGATGAATGTCCTCCAGGAGGGAGGGTGGCTTGGGCATGGTCAACCAATTTTTTTTACTTTTCAGTGCTGTTTCTCAAGTTTAATATTGGAAATAGGCTTGCAGTAGAATCCCTGGATGGACAGGCAGGTTTTGGATCTTGATTTCGGCCTTTTCTATGATTTTGAGAAGAAGGTGGCCAAATTAAGAATCTCAGGTGTCATCCTGGTCAGCTTCCAGCCTATATCGCTCTGTACCTGAAGTTGCTGTGGCAGTGGCAATTGTCAACCGAAATCTCAGATCTGCTCAGAGGAAAGTCCTTGAGCCAAGTCTTGAGCAAAGTCTTTCATGACCCACTGGCCTTAAGGGATCGGCCATGCCCAATTTTGAGTGAAGGATTAAGACTGATTAATTTGAATAGAGTCCCCCTTAAATTTAGGGATATGGCCTGGTTGTGCTTCCACAGAAGCTCCATGTTTGGGGCAATTTGAAATGCCACAGTGAGATGGATCAGGGTTGTTCTTGGGAGGAGTGTGCCGGTGAAGAGGAGACTATGGACCATTTTCTGTTTTGTTGCCCTTTTAACATAGAGTTATACAAATAGGTAGGGAGGGGCCTCAGTGATCCTTTCCTCTCTCTAGCCACTTGCTTACCGGGCACTTAAACCCCCCTCCTATCCAGACCAATTTTCAGCTTTCAGCGCTGACGCACTTTGAATGACAATTGCGCGGTCATACAACACTGTACCCAAATGAAATTTTTATCATTTTTTCCCCACAAATAGAGCTTTCTTTTGGTGGTATTTGATCACCTCTGCGATTTTTATTTTTTGTTAAAAAAATTTAAAAAGACCGAATTTTTAAAAAAATTTTTTTTTTTTTTTTTATATTTTGTTATAAAATTTTTTAAAAGGGTAATTTTTCTCCTTCATTGATGTACGCTGATGAGGCGGTACCAATGGGCACTGATAGGTGGCAGTGATGGGCACTGATGGGTGGCAGTGATGGGCACTGATTGGTGGCAATAATGGGCACTGATCTTGTACACTGCTAGGTGGCACTGATTGGCACCACTGGTGGGCATTGTTAGGTGGCAATGGTGGGCATTGATAGGTGGCACCTGTAGGCATTGATAGGTGGCACTTATGGGCATTGATACGTGGCACTGGTGGGCACTGTGATGTGGCAATGTAAGGTGGCACTGGCAGGGGGTACTGTGGGCACAATTGAGGCATTATTGCCTCCTCCTCTTCGGGACCGATGTCCCTTGCTGCTGAGCCGGTGATCGGCTTTTTTTTCTCCTCGCACTGTCAGCGCGAGGAGAAAAAAAAACCGATTACCGAGCTTTTGTTTTGATCATGTGATCAGCTGTCATTGGCTGACAGCTGATCACATGGTAAGGGGCCGGGACCGGCCCCTTACACGGATCAGTGATCACCCGAGTCTCAGTGACTCGGTGATCACAGCGCGCTCCACGCGCGCCCTGCAGGGCGCGCGCAGGGCACGTGCACAGCGGAGGCCGTCATATGACGGCCTCCCGGGAATGCAGGTCCGCGCTGTAGCCGTCATTTGGCTATAGCGCGGATAGCAAGTGGCTAGACTGGGTTAAGCAGAGTGAGTGTATGGAGCATTCAATACTGGCGGGGTTTTTAGTTTGTATAAAATTGTTTAGTTAGCCTAGTAGTCTGTTATTTCACCTGAAACGCACAATGTCAGGTCACCACTCGGCAAAAGATCCTTGCAGTTCAGGGGGTGGTGTGTGACATTTTGAATGGTGGGGAAGATTCGGGGGCTTGAGAGAGACAAGTGGGGTCAGGGGGCTTGGTTGAAGACATGGAGAGGTTTCAAGTGTTACTGACTGGCTGGAGTCTCTTTCCAGCGTGGGGCTGTCTGCCTCTTATCGCCCTAGTTTTTTTTATTGATCCTTTTTTTTAAATGGTTGCGTACGTAAGTGATGGGTTATGCCTCTTAGGCCCTCTCTGTTGCTTTACGTAAATAGTTTTCTATGGTTTGAAAGTTATGGTCGTGGACTATGTATATATTTTGAACATGGATGTGTATTCTTTTGTTTTCTGTTGAAGTATGATTGTATTATGGCTTTGCTTTTTACTTTTGTATACAATTTGTTGCTTGATTCTTTTTAATAAAAGATCAGCAGAGTCCTCCAGCAGTACAGAGTATTTCAAACTCTGGGTCAATAATTTGAAATGAGCTTGCAGAGCCCTGCATATAGTCCCAGTGGTTGATGAAGATTTTAGTGTCGCAACGTGGTGTTGGTAAGGGCAAAATGCACCACATCCCTATAAATCAGTATGCAGAGCAGAGTATGGAACTTTCAAAGGGTGCACATACTTCCCCAAAAAGAACTACAAACAATTTAAAAACCACACATTTTTATTGAACAATTTAAAACCATAGGTTAGCGCAAAAGTGAAGTCTGATCTTTGAGAAATGTAACATATAACAACTTCCAATAAAGCACAAGAAAAAGCACTCCAGGAATGTAATATAAATGGACATATTATACAAAGTGTAGTCGCTAAATATCCTCAATCAGTGAAGTGAGTATATGGCAGGAGATATACAGTGTATCCGAAAAAGTATTCACAGCACTTCACTTTTTCCACATTTTGTTATGTTACAGCCTTATTCCAAAATGGATTAAATTCATTATTTTACTCAAAACTCTACAAACACCCCATAATGCCCCATAACACAAAAGAAGTTTGTTTGAAATCTTTGCAAATTTATTAAAAATAAAAAAATTATTAAAAAAATCACATATTATATCATCATACATGTATATAAGTATTCAGAGCCTTTGCTCAACACTTTGTTGAAGCACCTTTGGCACCAATTACAGCCTCAAGTCTTTTTGGGTATGATGCTACAATTTTGGCACACCTATTTTTGGGCAGTTTCTCCCATTCTTCTTCGCAGGACCTCTCAAGCTCATCAGGTTGGATAGGGAGCGTCGGTGCACAACCATTTTCAGATCTCTCCATAGATGTTTAATAGGGTTCAAGTCTGGGCTCTGGCTGGGCCACTTAAGGACATTTACAGAGTTGTCCCATAGTCACTCCTTTGTTATGTTGGCTGTGTGCTTAGGGTCATTGTCCTGTTGGAAGATGAACCTTCGCCCCAGTCTGAAGTCAAGAGCGCTCTGGAGCAGGTTTTCATTGATGACTCTGTACATTGCTGCATTCATCTTTCCCTCGATCCTGACTAGTCTCCCAGTTCCCGCTGCAGAAAAACATCCCTACGGCATGATGCTGCTTCACTGTAGGGGAGGTATTGGCCAGGTGATGAGTGGCACCTGGTTTCCTCCAGACATGATGCTTGCCATTCAGGCCACAGAGTTCAATCTTTGTCTTTGACCAGCGGCCCTCTCTAGGAATAGTCCTGGTGGTTCCACACGTCTACCATTTACGGAAGATGGAGGCCACTATGCTGATTAGGACCTTCATAGCTGCAGACATTTTTCTGTGCCTCAATAAAATACTGTCTTGGAGGTCTACAGACAATTCCTTGGACTTCAAGACTTGGTCTTTGCTCTGATATGCACTGTTAACTGTGGAACCTTATATAGACAGGTGTGTGCCTTTCCAAAAATACCTAAGAAATAACAAGAACTATAACATAAGTAAAAAACAAACAGCTTAAGCCCCATACACACGATAGGACTTTGTATAAACTTTCCCTTTGGATTTTTGTACAAAGGGCGTTGGCCAGAAGTTTGTCTTGCATACAGACGGCAGGACTTTTCCAGCCAACTTTCACCAAATCACGTGGTTTTTCCGCTCTTTACCACCACCCTTTGGTCAACTTCTGTATTGTTGTCTGATATTGTGTCAATCTCGCCACTTTTATTGGCGAGATTGACACCTTGTGAGCCGAGTTCACACTTGTGCGGGGATCCGACTTGGATCCCCGCCAATGCCAGGCACTGTGTTTGGTATGAATCTTGAGGGGGAACTCCACGCCAAATTTTATATAAACAAACATCATGGATTCCCCTCCAGGGGCATACCAGGCCCTTAGGTCTGGTATGGATTTTAAGGGGAACCCCCTACGCTGAAAAAAAGGCGTGGGGGTGCCCCCAATCCATACCAGACCCTTATCCGAGCACGCAGCCCGGCCGGTCAGGAAAGGGGGTGGGGACGAGCGAGCGCCCCCCCTCCTGAGCCGTACCAGGCCACATGCCCTCAACATGGGGGGTGGGTGCTTTGGGGGAGGGCGCGCCCTGCGGCCCCCCCACCCCAAAGCACCTTGTCCCCATGTTGATGAGGACAAGGGCCTCTTCCCGACAACCCTGGCCGTTGGTTGTCGGGGTCTGCGGGCGGGGGGCATATCGGAATCCAGGAGCCCCCTTTTAATAATGGGGCCCCCAGATCCCGGCCTCCCACCCTTTGTGAATGAGTATGGGGTACATGGTACCCCTATCCATTCTCCTAGGGAAAAAAGTGTCAAGAAAAAAAAACACAGTACTCAGGTTTTTAAAGTAATTTATTAGGCCGCTCCGGGGGTCTTCTTCCGACTCCGGGGGTCTCTCCGTCTTCTCCCTATCTCTGATGGCTCTATGACTTATATAGGCGGTGACCCCGCCCCCTATGACATCACAGTCCCGGGGCATGCTGGGACTGTGAGGTCATAAGGGGGCGAGGTCATAGGATGACATGACCACGCCCCCTATGACCTCACAGTCCCAGCATGCCCCGGGACTGTGATGTCATAGGGGGGCGGGGTCACAGCCTATATAAGTCATAGACCACACAGACAGCATTATAGCCGGAGAGAGCGTCGTGTCAACATCTCTGGAAGAGAAGAGGGAAGAAGACGATCCAGCTGTCCGGGCTCCTCCGCTAGCAAAAGAGCGGCAAAAGATAGCGGAGGAGCCCAGCAGAAGGAAGAAGGCACCGGAGAAGAACCAGAGAGCGCAGAGACGACACTGGAGAGAGGGAGAAGATGCCGGAGAGACCCCCGGAGTCGGAAGAAGACCCCCGGAGCAGCCTAATAAATTACTTTAAAAACCTGAGTACTGTGGTTTTTTTTTCTTGACACTTTTTTCCCTAGGTGAATGGGTAGGGGTACCATGTACCCCATACTCATTCACAAAGGGTGGGGGGCCGGGATCTGGGGGCCCCCTTATTAAAGGGGGCTCCCGGATTCCGATAAGCCCCCCGCCCGCAGACCCCGACAACCAACGGCCAGGGTTGTCGGGAAGAGGCCCTTGTCCTCATCAACATGGGGACAAGGTGCTTTGGGGTGGGGGGGGCGAAGGGTGCCCCACGGCACCCACCCCCTATGTTGAGGGCATGCGGCCTGATACGGCTCGGGGGGGGGGGGGGCGTGGGAGCGCTCGCTCGCTCGCTCGTCCCCACCCCCTTTCCTGACCGGCCGGGCTGTGTGCTTGGATAAGGGTCTGGTATGGATTTTGGGGGAGACCCACGCCGTTTTTTCGGCGTAGGGGGGTTCCCCTTGGAATCCATACCAGACCTAAGGGCCTGGTATTCCCTCAGAGGGGAATTCCCTCTCGCGCTGGCCGCAATAGGAAAATGTGTTTTTTTTATTGCAGCCAGCGCAAGATGTACAGTACCCTGCCACCGAGAACCAGCACAATGGGTTCGCGCTGGAAACATTCTCGCGGCCGCGTACTGTAGTTTGTACAAAAGTCCAATGCTTTTGTGTACACACGATCGAACTTTGCTCCATCGGACTTTTGTTGCCGGAAAGTTTGTCCGTTCGCACAGCCAATAAAAGTCCGATGGAAACAGAAAAAGTTTGTCCGATGGAGGGTACACACGGTTGGATGTTGCTCCAAAACAGCTAATTTGCATGTTTGTTGTCAAAAAGTCTGATCGTGTGCACGGGCCTTTAGAGACAACTAAATTGTAGAAGGTTCAGGGAAATTCTTCTGGCTCCTGTTTTCTAGTAATCAATCATATGAATGAGTTGCAAAAGAGAGAAGTAAAACCGATCTTCATTTGCAGTCTTCAAACCGTTCTAATGAAGTAAAAGTAAAAGATCTCTATTTTATATAGAATAAAAACAATGAAAGCATCACACATGAAATTGGTGTTCAACTTTAAGGAATTATAGAAAAGAAAGAAGAAACTGCACTATGGTGAATAAATTATAAAACACGTGTACCCAAACCCTAATGGGGCGTACACACGGTCGGACTTTTCAGCTACAAAAGTCCGACAGCCTGTCCGACAGACTTTCGACTGACTTTTGGCGGACTTTCGACGGACTTGCGGCAGACTTTCTAACGAACAGACTTGCCTACACACGATCACACAAAAGTCCGTCGAATTCTTACATGATGACGTACACCGGACTAAAATAAGGAAGTTCATAGCCAGTAGCCAATAGCTGCCCTAGCGTGGGTTTTTGTCCGTCGGACTAGCATACAGACGAGTGGATTTTTCGACCGGACTCGAGTCCGTCGGAAAGATTTGAAGCATGTTTCAAATCTAAAGTCCGTCGGATTTGAGGCTGAAAAAGTCCGTTGAAAGTCCGGAGAAGCCCACACACGATTGGATTACCAGCCAGCTTTAGTCCGTCAGCGTCCGTTGGACTTTTGTAGCTGAAAAGTCCGACCGTGTGTACGCCCCATTAGGGTCGGTTCACACTACAACGACTTGTCATCCCTCAAGTCGCTTGACTTTGGGAAATGCATTATAGGCAATGGGAGCGTCTTATGCGACACTACTGAAGTCGCTCCGACTTCAAAAAAGGTTCCTGTACTACTTCAATCCGACTTCTAGGCGACCTGTACCCATAGAATTCAATGGAAGTCGGATCTCCATCTATATTGAAGCGACTTTACAGGAAAAGAAATTAGTTTACCCAGGCAAACCCCTCCCTCCCAGAGAGCTGATTATTCTGTGATTGGCCACAGCCAAAGTCGCCTGTCCTGGAGGTGACTTGAAGTCGCGCTGTAAGTTGCTTAAAGTCGCGTTGAAGTCGCCTTGCAAAGTCGCATTGAAGTCGTGTTGCCCCTGTGTGAATCGGCACTAAGAGTGCTGGTGAAATATCATAAATCCCTTGAAGCAGCGATTTACCTGCACAACATAAACACAGTATTGGAAAAATAAAAAATGTGGAATTGCGCTAGAAAAAGCTAATAGCACATAAATATATTGGCCCAATATTATAATGGTATGCCCATATGTGTGTATCACGTGTGATGTGAATAAAAGCGTGGAGCTTTTCTCTCTTTGTACATCCACATGAACATGTGAACTTTTATTACTCTTCTGCATTCAGTTTATTTAATTCTTGACACTGCCGCAGTATTGCTTCATAGGGGAGGTCACCTTTTTACATTATTTTCTTTAAAAACATGGATCCTTTACCCACTTGCCGACCAACCGCTGTCATTATATGGCGGCAGGTTGGCTCGTTTCCGCGAATCGCCGTACTGGTACATCGGCTCCTTTAAGAGCCATAGTAGGCGTGTTGCACGGCAGGGGACACGATGCGCGCGGCCGTACGTGATTGCAGACACACACACATCCCCGTTCTGACAGGGGAGGAGAGACAGATCTGCTGTTCCTAGTAATTAGGAAACAGCGTTCTGTCTCCTCCAGTCAGTCCTATCCCCCCACAGTTAGAAGCACACATAAGGGAACACATTTAACCCCTTGATCGCCCCCTGGTGTTAGCCCCTTCCCTGCTAGTGACATTTGCACAGTAATCAGTGCATTTTTATAGCGCTGTATAAATGTCAATGGTCCCAAAAAAGTGTCAAAAGTGTCTGATCTGTCCCACTAAAAATCGCAGATCGCCGCCATTACTAGTAAAAGATAAATATATTATACAAATGCCATAAATCTTTCCCCTATTTTGTAGACGCTATAACTTTTGCGAAAACCGATCAATATGCACTTATTGCGACCCCCCCCCCCCCCCGGTGCCAGCTGCGGTCGGCATTTGGCTGGGAGAGTTGAGAGACGAGGGGGAGGCCATCCGATCGTGGCCCCCCCCTCGCGATCGCTACCAGCCAATGAGAAACATCCCCTGCCTCTGTATAGTACACAGAGGCAGAGGATGTGATGTCATCTCTCCTCGGCTCGGGAGTTTCCGTTCCAGCGCCGAGGGGAGAAGACATGTAAGTAAGTGCACAACACTACACAACACAGTAGAACATGCCAGGCACACTAAACACCCCCGATCCCCCCCCAATCCCCCCCCAATCACCCCCCCTGTCACAAACTGACACCAAGCAGGTTTTTTTTTTTTTTTCTGATTACTGCATAGTGTCAGTTTGTGACAGTTAGAAGTGGTAGGGCAGTGAGTATTAGCCCCCTGTAGGTCTAGGGTACCCCCCTAACCCCCCCCTAATAAAGTTTTAACCCCTTGATCACCCCCCCTCACCAGTGTCGATAAGCGATCATTTTTCTGATCGCTGTATTAGTGTCGCTGGTGACGCTAGTTAGGAAGGTAAATATTTAAGTTCGCCGTCAGCGTTTTATAGCGTCAGGGACCCCCATATACTACCTAATAAATGTTTTAACCCCTTGATTGCCCCCTAGTTAACCCTTTCACCACTGATCACCGTATAAGTGTTACGGGTGACGCTGGTTAGTTCGTTTATTTTTTATAGTGTCAGGGCACCAGCCGTTTATTACCGAATAAAGGTTTAGCCCCCTGATCGCCCGGCGGTGATATGCGTCGCCCCAGGCAGCGTCAGATTAGCGCCAGTATCGCTAACACCCACGCACGCAGCATACACCTCCCTTAGTGGTATAGTATCTGTACGGATCAATATCTGATCCAATCAGATCTATACTAGCGTCCCCAGCAGTTTAGGGTTCCCAAAAACGCAGTGTTAGCGGGATCAGCCCAGATACCTGCTAGCACCTGCGTTTTGCCCCTCCGCCCAGCCCAGCCCACCCAAGTGCAGTATCGATCGATCACTGTCACTTACAAAACACTAAACGCATAACTGCAGCGTTCGCAGAGTCAGGCCTGATCCCTGCGATCGCTAACAGTTTTTTTGGTAGCGTTTTGGTGAACTGGTAAGCACCAGCCCCAGGCAGCGTCAGGTTAGCGCCAGTACCGCTAACACCCACGCACGCACCGTACACCTCCCTTAGTGGTATAGTATCTGAACGGATCAATATCTGATCCGATCAGATCTATACTAGCGTCCCCAGCAGTTTAGGGTTCCCAAAAACGCAGTGTTAGCGGGATCAGCCCAGATACCTGCTAGCACCTGCGTTTTGCCCCTCCGCCCGGCCCGGCCCAGCCCACCCAAGTGCAGTATCGATCGATCACTGTCACTTACAAAAGACTAATTGCATAACTGCAGCGTTCGCAGAGTCAGGCCTGATCCCTGCGATCGCTAACAGTTTTTTTGGTAGCGTTTTGGTGAACTGGCAAGCACCAGTGGCCTAGTACACCCCGGTCGTAGTCAAACCAGCACTGCAGTAACACTTGGTGACGTGGCGAGTCCCATAAGTGCAGTTCAAGCTGGTGAGGTGGCAAGCACAAGTAATGTCCCGCTGCCACCAAAAAGACAAACACAGGCCCGTCGTGCCCATAATGCCCTTCCTACTGCATTCGCCAATCCTAATTGGGAACCCACCGCTTCTGCAGCGCCCGTACTTACCCCCCATTCACATCCCCAACCAAATGCAGTCGGCTGCATGAGAGGCATTTTCTTTATGTCCTCCCGAGTACCCCTATCCAACGAACCCCCCCAAAAAAAAGGTCGTGTCTGCAGCAAGCGCGGATATAGGCGTGACACCCGCTATTATTGTCCCTCCTGTCCTGACAATCCTGGTCTTTGCATTGGTGAATGTTTTGAACACTACCATTCACTAGTTGAGTATTAGCGTAGGG
Organism: Lithobates septentrionalis; assembly: GCA_037952835.1. Classification (NCBI taxonomy): domain Eukaryota; kingdom Metazoa; phylum Chordata; class Amphibia; order Anura; family Ranidae; genus Lithobates; species Lithobates septentrionalis. Next base: position 407,719 of record JBBDGP010001460.1, read on the forward strand.
TACAGCATTGCACAGACTAGGCACACTTTCACAGGGTCTCCCAAGATGCCATCGCATTTTGAGAGACCCGAACCTGGAACCGGTTACAGTTTTAAAAGTTACAAGTTTGCAAAAAAAACACAAACAAAAATAAAAAAAAAATAGTTGTCGTTTTATTGTTCTCTCTCTCTCTCTATTCTCTCTCTGGTGTTCTGCTCTTTTTTACTGTATTCTATTCTGCAATGTTTTATTGTTATTATGTTTTATCATGTTTGCTTTTCAGGTATGCAATTTTTTATACTTTACCGTTTACTGTGCTTTATTGTTAACCATTTTTTTGTCTTCAGGTACGCCATTCACGACTTTGAGTGGTTATACCAGAATGATGCCTGCAGGTTTAGGTATCATCTTGGTATCATTCTTTTCAGCCAGCGGTCGGCTTTCATGTAAAAGCAATCCTAGCGGCTAATTAGCCTCTAGACTGCTTTTACAAGCCGTGGGAGGGAATGCCCCCCCCCCCCCCACCGTCTTCCGTGTTTTTCTCTGGCTCTCCTGTCTCAACAGGGAACCTGAGAAAGCAGCCGGTGATTCAGCCAGCTGACCATAGAGCTGATCAGAGACCAGAGTGGCTCCAAACATCTCTATGGCCTAAGAAACCGGAAGCTACGAGCATTTTATGACTTAGATTTCGCCGGATGTAAACAGCGCCATTGGGAAATTGGGGAAGCATTTTATCACACCGATCTTGGTGTGGTCTGATGCTTTGAGGGCAGAGGAGAAATCTAGGGTCTAATAGACCCCAATTTTTTCAAAAAAGAGTACCTGTCACTACCTATTGCTATCATAGGGGATATTTACATTCCCTGAGATAACAATAAAAATGATTTAAAAAAAAAAATGAAAGGAACAGTTTAAAAATAAGATAAAAAAAAAAAAGCACCCCTGTCCCCCCTGCTCTCGCGCTAAGGCGAACGCAAGCGTCGGTCTGGCGTCAAATGTAAACAGCAATTACACCATGCATGTGAGGTATCACCGCGAAGGTCAGATCGAGGGCAGTATTTTTAGCTGTAGACCTCCTCTGTAAATCTAAAGTGGTAACTTTTAAAGGCTTTTAAAAATGTATTAATTTTGTTGCCACTGCACGTTTGTGCGCAATTTTAAAGCATGTCATGTTTGGTATCCATGTACTCGGCTTAAGATCATCTTTTTTATTCCATCAAACATTTGGGCAATATAGTGTGTTTTAGTGCATTAAAATTTAAAAAAGTGTGTTTTCTCCCCAAAAAATGCGTTTGAAAAATCGCTGCGCAAATACCGTGTGAAAAAAAAAATGAAACACTCACCATTTTAATCTGTAGAGCATTTGCTTTAAAAACAATATATAATGTTTGGGGGTTCAAAGTAATTTTCTTGAAAAAAAAAATAATTTTTTCACGTACTCAAAAAGTGTCAGAAAGGGTTTTGTCTTCAAGTGGTTAGAAGAGTGGGTGATGTGTGACATAAGCTTCTAAATGTTGTGCATAAAATGCCAGGACAGTTCAAAACCCCCCCAAATGACCCCATTTTGGAAAGTAGACACCCCAAGCTATTTGCTGAGAGGCATGTCGAGTCCATGGAATATTTTATATTGTGACACAAGTTGCGGGAAAGAGACAAATTTTTTTTTTTTTGCACAAAGTTGTCACTAAATGATATATTGCTCAAACATGCCATGGGAATATGTGAAATTACACCCCAAAATACATTCTGTTGCTTCTCCTGAGTACGGGGATACCACATGTGTGAGACTTTCTGGGCGCCTAGCCGCGCACGGGACCCCGAAAACCAAGCACCGCCTTCAGGCTTTCTAAGGGCGTAAATTTTTGATTTCACTCTTCACTGCCTATCACAGTTTTGGAGGCCATGGAATGCCCAGGTGGCACAAAACCCCCCCCCCAAATGACCCCATTTTGGAAAGTAGACACCCCAAGCTATTTGCTGAGCGGTATAGTGAGTATTTTGCAGACCTCACTTTTTGTCACAAAGTTTTGAAAATTGAAAAAAGAAAAAAAAAATTTTTTTTTTCTGGTCTTTCTTCATTTTCAAAAACAAATGAGAGCTGCAAAATACTCACCATGCCTCTCAGCAAATAGCTTGGGGTGTCTACTTTCCAAAGTGGGGTCATTTGGGGGGGTTTTGTGCCATCTTGGCATTTTATGGCCTTCAAAACTGTGATAGGTAGTAAGGCGTGAAATCAAAAATTTATGCCCTTAGAAATCCTGAAGGCGGTGATTGGTTTTCGGGGCCCCGTACGCGGCTAGGCTCCCAAAAAGTCCCACACATGTGGTATCCTCATACTCAGGAGAAGCAGCTGAATGTATTTTGGGGTGCAATTCCACATATGCCCATGGCCTGTGTGAGCAATATATCATTTAGTGACAACTTTTTGTAAATTTTTTTTTTTTTTTTTTTTTTTTTTTTTTTGTCATTATTCAATCACTTGGGACAAAAAAAATAAATATTCAATGGGTTCAACATGCCTCTCAGCAATTTCCTTGGGGTGTCTACTTTCCAAAATGGGGTCATTTGGGGGGGTTTTGTACTGCCCTGCCATTTTAGCACCTCAAGAAATGACATAGGCAGTCATAAATTAAAAGCTGTGTAAATTCCAGAAAATGTACCCTAGTTTGTAGACGCTATAACTTTTGCGCAAACCAATAAATATACGCTTATTGACATTTTTTTTACCAAAGACATGTGGCCGAATACATTTTGGCCTAAATGTATGACTAAAATTTAGTTTATTGGATTTTTTTAATAACAAAAAGTAGAAAATATCATTTTTTTTCAAAATTTTCGGTCTTTTTCCGTTTATAGCGCAAAAAATAAAAACGGCAGAGGTGATCAAATACCATCAAAAGAAAGCTCTATTTGTGGGAAGAAAAGGACGCAAATTTCGTTTGGGTACAGCATTGCATGACCGCGCAATTAGCAGTTAAAGCGACGCAGTGCCGAATTGTAAAAAGTGCTCTGGTCAGGAAGGGGGTAAAATCTTCCGGGGCTGAAGTGGTTAAAATATGTTTTTTTGATATTTATTGTAGCAAAAAGTAAAAAATATATTTTTTTTTCAAAATTGTCACTCTTTTTTGTTTTATAGCGCAAATTATAAAAACCGCAAAGGTGATCAAATACCACCAAAAGAAAGTTCCATTTGTGGGAAAAAAAGGACGTCAATTTTGTTTGGGTACAGCGCGCAATTGTCAGTTAAAGAGACACAGTGCCGTATCGCAAAAAATGACCTGGTCATTAAGAGGGCAAATCTTCCGGGGCTGAAGTGGTTACATTTCAGGTGTTTATTTAGAGCTCATGCACACGGGCAACTTTGTGCGTACAACATAATTTGCACATGTATTTCTGTGCCTGAGATACATAGTTGCTGTGTACAGATGCCCATAAGTTCTCATGCACACTGAGCAGAAAAAAAATGCTGCTTTTACAGGCATTTAAAATTTTATTTTCAGCCTGTAAATGCACCTCTATGTTAGCCTATGTGTCCATGCACACATAGGCATTTCCAAGCATTTTAGAAGAACATTTACAATCTGAAGAAACAAAATCATCACCAATGCATTCAGGAGAAGAGCGTTTTGGGCCGTAAAAACACTGAACACTCATAAAACGCACCTAAATGCCTTTGTGCATATAACATATATTACCAAAAGTATTGGGACACCTGCTTTTTACACGCACATGAACTTTAATGGCATCCCAGTCTTAGTCCATAGGGTTCAAAATTGAGTTGGCCCACCCTTTGCAGCTACAGTATATCAGCTTCAACTCTTTTGGGAAAACTTTCCACAAGGTTTAAGAGTGTGTCTATGGGAATGTTTGGGCATTGTTCCAGAAGCGCATTTGTGAGCTCGGGCACTGATGTTGGACGAGAAGGCCTGGCTTGCAGTCTCCACTCTAATTCATCCCAAAGGTGTTCTATCGGGTTGAGGTCAGGGCTCTGTGCAGTCAAGTTCCTCCACCCCAAACTCACTCATCCATGTCCTTTATGGACCTTGCTTTGTTCTCTGGTCCAAATCATTTGGTGGAGGGGGGATTATGGTTTGGGGTTGTTTTTAAGGCGTTAGGCTTGGCCCCTTAGTTCCAGTAAAGGGAATTCTTAAAGCGGAGTTCAACCCCAAAGTGAAACTTTTGCTTTAAGTACTCGTAACCCCTGACATGCCACATTTTTTTTGGGGGAGGGGGGGGGGGTGAGTACCTAGTTTTGACAGGTACCTATCTCCCACTTCCGCTCATGGCGCCGCAGCACCGAAAGGAAGTTCACCTCTCCCCCCTCCCTCCCTGCAATCTTCTGGGACACGTCACAGGTCCCAGAAGATTGCCCGGCCATTTAAGATAGCGCAGCGTGGCTCACGCATGCGCACCCAGTTGTGAAGCCGCAAGCTGTCACAGCCGGGCGCCCACACTTGCAATACCGGCGCCGCGGAGAGGAGGGAGCCTTGGGGTGGCCACATCGCTGGACCGCGGGATCTTGCTTTACTAATGGACTGACCAGTATTTCGACTAACACTCATGCCAGATTCCTAAAAATTTGGAGCCCATGGCTTGTATACCGACACCCAAGGATTTCCTTGGCAGCTGTGTAAGAGGACTTCTAGTGGACTGGATACCACCTGCGTCATACCCCTGATGCCCTCTTCTCTCGCTTACCTCCTAACCCTTCCCCCTCCCTCACCTTTTTTTTTTCCCTTTGGGTTTTTTATGTTTTATATTCTCTGTTCTCTTTTTGGAAGCTAGTTCTTCCATGATGGATTGATGCTGTGTTAGACACCAAGGCCATTTTTCCATACCGATCCTGTGACCACTGGTTTTCTCATTGGTTTGTGCTACTGACCGTATGTTGCTGATGATACCTTGTTGTCTGTGTTACCTTGACATGATCAATATTTTGTTGATACGTCGGTTACTCGGCTTTTGGGCATCTGCCTGTACACTATATTTTTACCTCTTTTTACAATAAAATAAAACATATGGAAAATAAAAATAAAAATTAAACAAATAAAATAGATTATTATTAATAAAGTGATATTAAAAGGCTTTTTTTAATTTCATTTTAAAAAATGACAAACATGTCATACTTACCTGCTCTGTGTAATGATTTTGCACAGAGCAGCCCCAATCCTCCTCTTTTCGGGTCCCTCACTGGCGCTCCCGGCCTCTCCCGATTGCCCCCAGAGCAAGCAGCTTGTTGTGGGGGCACCCAAGTAGGCTCGATCCCGAACTGTGGCTTTGCCTGTCCATGCACACACAGAGCCTTGGCTTAGACCCGCCCCATCTCTCTCCTCATTGGCTCACTGGCTGTGTTTAACAGCAGCGCTGTACTTCATTGATCTGGGGGGAGGAAGTGTACAGTATATTCTTATTATGTGCATCCTTACCCTCAAAAGTGGAAACTCAAACAGTTCTGCGTTTTGTTATTTTTTTTACATCTTCTCCATCTGGGCCCAATTTTTTAAATTCTTTGTACATCCTAGAGAAGGGAGAAATGAATCCGACATTAGAACAAACACACACTTCTGTTTTCTTTAGGCAAAATAAAACTGGAAGATGTACCCGGGTCTCAATAGGGAAGATTGGGAGGGGAGGGGTGTACGGAGGACAGGGAGTAGGATTCATTAAAGGAGAACACCAGGGTTGGAGATTTTATATAGTTACATTGCTTTAGCTTGGAGCAAAATATGTAACTATGGAAATACCATACCTGTGGGATCCATCCAGACCTCTGCTGCCCAGTCTATGACCTGGGGGCCACATGCAGCCCCTTGGCATTTTTTGTGTGGCCCTCAGTGCCCCGGCAGACACTAATTTGTATCTTCCTATTGCCCTGTTATAGCAGTGACCTCTAGCAGTCTTGTGTAATGTGTCTGCAGTCTATAACTGTTTTGAAACATTTTTTCCCAGTTCCCTGCAACTCCTATATAGCATATACAATCTATGAGCATCTCTTGTATCATGTCCGTAGTCTCTGACCATTTTGTGTACCATGTCTGTAACCTCTGACCGTCTCTTGTATCATCTCTGCAGTCTCTGATCATCTCTTGTATCACGTCTGCAGTCTCTGATCATGTCTGCAGTCTCTGATAATCTCTTGTATCATGTTTGCAGTCTTTGACCATCTCTTGTACTATTTCCATAGTATCTGACCATCTCTTGTATCATGGCCATAGTCTTTGACCATTTCATGTACCATGTCTGTAGCCTATGACCATCTCTTGCATCATGTTTGCAGTCTTGACCATCCCTTGTACCATGTCCATAGTCTCTAACCATCTCTTTTACCATGTCTGTGGTCTCTAGACACCTCTTGTACCCTGTCTGCGGTCTCTGACCATCTCTTGCATCATGTTCGCAGTCTCTGACCATCTCCTGTAGGATGTCTGCAGTCTCTGACCATCTTTTGTATCATGTCTGCAGTCTCTGGCCACCTCTTGTATCATTTCCATAGTCTCTGTCCATCTCTTGTACCATGCCTATAGTCTCTGACCATTTCTTGTACCATGTCCATAGTCTCTGACCATCTCTTGTACCATGTGTAGCACTAACTCTCTGCGGAGCTGCTGGTTTAAGCGGGCTTGTTACCTTCACTCTCCTTCCCTTTGTTTTACCGGCACCGGGTCTAGGGTTCCGTTGAGTTTACCTCTGGACGACACACGCACCAACACTTGAGTACATTTTCAATGCTTTATTAAACCATCAACGAGGGAAGTAGCAGGAAAGAGGCGGAAGGAGAACTGCAGGGGAAAACTCAAATACCTTTTCAGTAAGATTCTTGACAAATGTCCTTTTGGGGTTGGATATTTCAATAGAATGCACTCCCTTGGTGGGACACACTCCTTGCATGCCTGGATAGGCCTCTCTCACTAGCCTAGCAACCAGTACGTAGCACGAACAAAAGTCTCTGCCACAGACTTGTTTGGGATGAACCCGTACGATCCTCTGCCACAGGATGTATTGGTTCTTTTGTGGTGAATGTCAGTCACAGTGCTTGAACCTTTAAGCCAACCTGGCAACACTATGCTGTATAGTTACTTTAGGATACGTCCTCCAACCGAGTCACCAGGCCCCTCTGCAGACCAGCACGTTGCGTGATCCCTCCAAGACGGGTCCTCCCCTGGGATCTCCTCGGTTGTCCAGCTTCTTCACTCTGGATAGACGGCTCAGGACCATTCCTCGGCCTCTGAGGTAGGCCCCAGACAAGCTTCTGGGCCCACCCCTGCGCCGCAGCGACGTGGGCCTCCGGAACGGATGACCACAAGATAGCTCTCTAATGCATACCTTTCGGCCAGGAGGGCCAGCAGGTGGCTGTAAAACGAACCCCAAAATATGGCGTCTGTCCCATAAATACCCTCGCCCAGAATGCAACTCGGAGGACCACCTCCACTGAGTTGTCTCCGGGACAGAAGAGCATCCATACGCTTCGACACGTTGCCTTTCCAACACCAGCCAGCGATAACAGGGAAACACACGCAACGTCAGCCAAGCTGAAACAGGCAAATCTAACCTTCCTAACAAACAAGTTACTAAATTTACCTATCAGATGGTACATCGCAAATCTACCAGCGCTACACATGTCTACAGTATCTAACCATCTCTTGTATCATGCCCACAGTCTGTGACTGTTTCATGTTGTGTTACTATTGTCACTGTAGCAGTGTCCCCATGGGGCTTGCTGAGTGTTGACTTCATAGGCTTCTCTCTGGTTACCTGCAGCTGGTTGCTAATAGTTCCCACTTAGTTGCTGAGGGTTCCCGCTTGATTGCTGAGGGTTCCCAGTTGGCTGCTGGGGGTTTCCGCTTATTTGCTAGGAGTTCCCGCTTGTCCCAACCTTACTCCCGTTTACTCATCACCAGTGTCGCCCAGTGGAAATTTTTTTAGGAGGAGGAGTGGCAAACCGTATCCCTCCCCCCGGGGTCAGTTGGGCGGTCAGTCACACTAACCTCATCACTAGTGGCTTCCCCTGCTCGGCGGCAGCTTGCCCTGCTCGGCGGCCTCCCATTCTCCTGCGGCCTCTCGTTCTCCGGGTCATCACGGCGGCTTCCGTCTCCTTTCTCTTCCTCGGCGGCCAATTGGGAGTCTTCTCTTTTCGGCCAATCTAAAAACGGGTCTCACACCCGCTTCCGATTGGCCACATTGAGGATCAGTGTTTCAACCTCTGGCTCTAATCAGGTGCTTAAAAAAAACCCTGCTGCTGTAATTCATGCACCCGGTGCCCTGAAAGAGGCCGGATGCATGAATAGGGGGTGGCCGCGGCGGCCTTGGATAGATTCATGTTGTGCATGAATCTATCTATCACCATATAGGGGGGTGGAGTGGAGAAAGGGGGTGGCGCCTGGGTGCCCCTAATGGAGTGCCCTCCACTGTTTGTCACTCACCAGTCAATAACCAGTCCAGGGTATTTGTGTTTTTGTATTGTATTTTGGAACTTGGATGGGAGAAGGGATGAGTGGGATACTCCAACTGGAACTTTTCACAAAGGATAAGGACATCTCTCACTGGCCTCACCGGATTGGTAGTTGAAGCAGTCGCACTGCTTTGACCATACAGCCACATGCATGGAAGGGTTAAGTCTTCTTGCTCTCACTAGCAGCAGACTTGATGCACTACATTATCTTCAGGACACTCTCTAGCATCCCCTTTACTGACACCTGTCCACTGACTCTTCTAGCTGAAGGGGGTGGCCCTCATTTCACAGGCCCCAAAGACATAGATCTGTATTCACAGTAGGCAGAATCAGATCCTTTCTGGTGTCTCCCTTCCAGTCAGCTCTGCAGGACCTCTGGGTTCAGCTTCTCTCTCTAGGCCCCTGGGTCGACTACCCCTGGCAGCACGACCGCCTCCGCAGAGGGAGAGGGCAGCCACCCCCTCCCTCCAGGACTCTGTTTCCCGACTCAACTAACTATGAGCACATGTACTCTGGCTTTATATACAGTAGCCCAACATGCAATACAGCACTTGTCCTCTGCCATTTTCCAGGACTGTAACAAAGCCTGTGCACTCACTTGTCAGGTCCCTTCCCACTGTCCAATATGCCTCCCTATTGGATCAGTGGGGGGCAATCAGAACAAGCTGAGCTGCACCTGAGTACAATGAGCAGACCTAATAAATAGATCCTGCTCTCTGGTAGGCAGAGAGCGCTCTGTTTTACCTGACCATCTTCCTAGTAAGCTAGGGATGCCATCTGTTCGGGATTCACCCGGACAGTTCGGGTTTTGAATCATGTGTCCAGGTTTTAGTCCACCTGAAACCCGGACACGTTATTCAGACATGAATGTGGCTCAGAACAGGGCCTGAAGGAGGTGAGAGGGGCACTATGTGTGCCTTATTATCATTCTCTTTGGAGTGCCCAAAGGTGTCCCAGTCTGTTACAATCCTATAGTGTACACTAAAACAAAAACAAATTTACTGGATGCCGCTAAAGTGTTTGGGTTTGACTTGAAGAAAATGTGTCAACCCTATGGTAAGCAGAAATATCAAAAACTATAGTCTCTTCTAGCACCTACCTAGGAGGGTGCTACATCCACCCCCCACCAAAACAAGTCATGTTCTTATTGGCTTCGGGCATCCGCCCCTACAAAAGTACCTGTCCAAAAATATACATGGAGTATCTAACAAACTTGGAAAGGGGGAAAAGGGAAGTAACCTATGTACAAGGCCATGGGGCATACCCCACATGTGGCCAGGTAGCACAATAAATTTCGTAGAAAAATATAGACATTTACATTTTTATTTATTTTTTTTTTAGAGAACATTTTTGCCAGGAGCACTATATTAGTGCACCCCCCCCACCAAACAAAGCTGGATGACGGAGAAATGGCTGAACACCCCTAACTAATTATGCTACACATAACATTTTTATATATGTACATTTTTACATATGTACAAAATTTTTTATATATATATCTCAACTGAGGACAACCTCAGGCATGAAGATTTCTTTCAGGCCTGCAAAGAAAAGAAACAAAAGTATATAGCACTATATACTTACAGTGAGACTGTCCTCTCCTTCAGAGGCGAACGTCTCACTTAACCGATCCTTATCACTAATCATCACATAGATATTGCAGATGTATCCAGCCCCCTAAGGGCAACTCTTCACTCGTCATTCTGTAGTATCCATGTATTGGATTAACAGAACAACATCCTAGTCTGACTAACTAGACACGTTTCACATTTGAACCATATGATTAGCAATTGACTCCGTCCCACTCAATCACCAGGGTACTGAATCTTGTTTATCCTAGTCAAACCCACAAGTTAGGATAAAGAGGTGCGGAGTCCATCCAACTGATGCCCACAGTGTCCTTCCTTCTGTGACACCGAGGCAACAAAACTTCTCCTGGGGGGGGGCTGCTCTTATTGCTGGAGCCTGAGCAATAGCTGGCCTACTTGTGAGTGTTTGTAGAAATTCTTCAAGGGAGCCCTTTCTTTCTGGCACTCTTTCTCTGAAGAAACAATGAGCCACTACCCCATTTTTCACAGGGTAGCAATTCACACACATTACACTGGCCTACTAGCTCAAAGGAAACTTCGCAAAGTGTTCTCACTGAATGAAGTATCTTTGCAAATTGTCCTTTCTGTTTCTTTTCCGAACAGCACTTGAGCAAACATAAGGGCCCTTTTGCCCAAAGATCGTCATAAAGTGTCCTTAGCAAAGTATCTTTGTGAACTAGGGGTTTACCCCCTCCAGGTAGCAGCCCCTGGTTTTGACAGGAGGAATCCTCTGTCGCAAAAGGATTTTTCTCCCTGGTGATGAAACTGACAGTTTCAGGAGTTCCCTCCTTCATTTGCAAGGATAGAAGGGAAGGGGAAACTTGGAGAAATAGGGCCTTTAAGCCTGTGAACAACAAGCCAACTGTGGCAATTTTTCAGGCTCAACACCTCCTTTTCACTCACAGTCCTTGAATCCGGATTGGACTTAGTGCAGATCCCTCATCCAGACCATCTTGCCTTCTGGACTTATGATGCTGAAAGACCAAGCCTGACCTTTCCCATCTGGGCGATTGATATCTACTTGGTCAATTCATATCGACCGCCCCAGATTCCAATTCTCTTTGATGGAGAGGAAGATGTCCCATAGGGGTAATCTGGACGAGTTTCGATGTGGCTTGGGTACATATAGGAAGTCCCAAATGGCTTCATCACACCAGGCATTCTCTTACTCTCAATCTCCTCCATGGTCTTCCTTGGGGCATATGGATAGTCGTATCCATATTCCATGGCCACATATGGCATAGGCCATGTGGCATAGGCCTTGCAGAAGCCCAGATTCTTCACACACCTCATGTGAACGAATGCCACCTCTGTCTCTTCACATAGTGAACTTGAGCTTGGGGAGCTTCTTCTTCCCTCGGGCCCCCAATTCCACTCAGTCTCGGCCTCTGACCTCCAATCACCGATTCCCTCTTCCAGGGACCCAAATTGGTGCTCGAATCAGGGTGACCCCACATCAACGATCCCTGCCTCCTCTTCACTGGATGACTTCCACTTCTGAATCCATTGTAGCCCCTCTTCCTCTTTAAGAGCTGGACTGTTGGTTGCTGAGGCTGCCACTTATGCACCCTGTGGCCGTGAGTCAGCCTTCATGACCTTCAGACATTGCACCTCGGGTACCTGGGTCTCCCTGGTCTGAGAGATGGTGGTGCGAGTGTGCAAAACTGGTCCCGGCCCCAGCCGTGTTCTTGGCACTCCTCATCCTCTCCCAAATGGAATATCCACTGAAGTGGTTCCTACTTCCCATGGGGCTAAGTCCTGCATTCATGTCTATGGATGCAAATGTTGGACTCCGGAGCACGCCCACAAGCTAACCCCATTGGAGAAACTTTTCTCCGAGGGGGTTATCTGATGTGGGGAGGAGCCACAAGAGCCGCTGGGGGACCCCAGAAGAGCAGGTTCGGGCCACTCTGTTTGTTATTTTTAAAAAAAAACCCTTACAATCTTTACCAGGCTTATTTCCTTTGAAAAACATACATATTTGTTAAGAAACTCTGAGCAAGTTTGATGCCATCTGTGCACAATCGACAAAGTCTATGTCCCCGTTAGTGGAGTAGGTAACTCCGAATTACAAACTATCAATATCTCTTTTTGTATAAGTGGTCTTATAGGTGTGTTTTTTTTTTTTTTTTTTTGTAGGTTTATGTGATATGGCTATTTTATATCTGTACTTTTTGTTTTAAGGAAAAAATTCAATCAAATAAAATCTGATTAAAAGAGCAAAAAATACGGAGTTCTTCTGACTGCTTGAGTTTTCAGATAAAAACCATGGGCATTAATTGTGATGCATCGTGGAATCTAATTGAATTGTTGACAGGATCATCATAATCAAATCAAATGGTGAGACCAGAAGATGCGCACCTCTACCTGAGATGTGTGCAAACCTGGTAGCCAACTACAAGAAAAGTCTGACCTCTGTGATTGCCTACAAGGGTTTTTCCACCAAGTACTAAGTCATGTTTTGCGAAGGGGTCAAATACTTAATTCACTCATTAAAATGCAAATCAATTCAGAACTTTTTTGAAATGCGTTTTTCTGGATTTTTTTGTTGTTATTCTGTCTCTCACTGTTAAAATAAACCTACCATTAAAATTATAGACTGATCATTTCTTTGTCAGTGGACAAACGTACAAAATCAGCAGGGTTCAAATACTTTTTCCCCTCACTGTATGAGAAGACTCACCAGACAAGTTTGACACGTTTATGTTCATGGGTCATAGAGCGCCTTTCCCCTTTAACCACTTGCCTACTGGGCACTTTTACCCCTTTCCTGCCCAGACCAATTTCCAGCTTTCAGCGCTGTCACACTTTGAATGACAATTGCGCGGTCATGCAATACTGTACCCAAACAAAATTATCATTTTTTTGAGACAGATAGATCTTTCTTTTGGTGGTATTTAATCACCACCGGGGTTTTTATTTTTTTGCTAAACAAACGAAAAAATGTAGAAAAACGTTTTTCTTAGTTTCTGTTCTAAAATTTTGTAACAAAGTCATTTTTCTCCTTCACTGATGTGCGCTGATAAGGCTGGAGCCCGGGCTTAGAAATCCTCTGAGATTAATATCCAAAACGTCTCTTGTTAGGGGGACGTTTTGGAGCATTCTAATTGGTCAGCGCCCTCACATGGGTGACGCCGACCAATCAGTAGCCGCATAGCCTGTCCTGTCAGCTTTGGAGCAGAAAGGAGACTGCAGAGAGGATTTCAAAGCCCTGGGCTTCTGGCGCGGACATACCGGGGCTTAGAACCGGCGATCATGGGCGGTACAGGTGGGGGGGGGATGGTGGCGAGGAGGGGCATAATAATTAATTATTAATATGATAATTGTTGTAATTGCTACTATTTTTTTTGTTCATTATTATTACTACTTTTATTTTTTATTACTATTCTCAATATTACTACTTTTATTATTTTTATTACTATTCTCAACATTACAACTTCTATTTTTATTATTATTATTATTACCATTTTTATTATACAGGATTTATGTATCGCCAACAGTTTGCTGGTTGTAATAAAAAATCAGACAGCACTTATATTGTTTTATTATTATTTTTATACATTTTAAATATTAGTGCAGTTTCTTTTTTGTTTTAGTTTTACAGTAACCTTTTTGACCTGCAGAGATTCCTCTATGCACTGTATGGAGGGTGGTGCGGGGAGGTGCACTGTCTTTGTTTGTAGTCTTTGTCTCCTGTGTGTAGAAGGTGTCCAAGCCGTTGCCTGGGAAATGCATATAACACATTCCCGGCTCACACTCTCCTCCCTGCCTTCCTCTACACTCTGCCTGTCTTTATATTCTAGCTCAACCAACAACTTTCTCCGAGAGCCGAGGAGATGGCAAACGACACCCTGCGCCACTGACCAACGCCATCGGCAATGTCAGCTCAGGATTTCTGAGTCCAGACAAAGGTAAGTCTCCACAAACTAAATCCTCTTTAATCCTCTCACCGCCTGAGCTGTTTTTTTTCTTTTTTCGCACACATATTAAAAAATTTGAAATCATTTTAAATCTGAAAAGGACTCAAACACCCAAAATGTACATTTTCTGAGACCTGTAGAATAAAGATATGGTATTTGCAAACATTTAAGTTGCACAAAATGTGCACAACTGTTTTTTTTTTTTTAAACCAATGTTTTCCATAAAAATACATTAAAATTTTTATTTTGTGCACAAAATACAATGTAATTCCCATTAAGCAAAAAAAAATGCAAGACAAGACAACGTCAAGTACATAGATACCAAATATGCTACACCTTAAAATCGCTTGCTCCCACCAAATTGCATAAAATGATGATACTCCAAATTTTCCATAGGTGCTGCTTTAAAACCTTAACCACTTGTCTTCTACCGGGGTTTTTTTTTTTTTTTTTTGCACACATGTTAAAATCTCATTTTTTTACTAGAAAAAAACTGTAACCCCCCCCCCCCCCTCCTTTCTGAAAGCCGAGACCCTGGAGAATAAAAGGGTTTTATCTGCAATGTTTTTATGTCGCATTTATGTTTGCTCAGTTATTTATCAAACAGAAGAAATTGAAATCAATATTATACCTAATTTTTTGGGGCGGGGGGGTAAAAAATAAAAGATCAAGTAAATAGATACTAAACATGTCAAGTCCTAAAATTTCACATGCCCTTGGAAGGGTAAAAAGCTATAGTACCCAAAATTCTCCATCGCTGAGGCTTTAAAAGATTTTATACTGTAAGTTATCATTATACTTACAGCGTAACTCCACTTTTGTTGAGAAAAAAACTTTCCCCTCTGGGTGTTCTATGTACATTGCAAAGATTATAACAACCTCTGTTGCAGATCCCTACTTTTTGTTATTCTGAAGAAATCCAAATGTGTTTGTCTGTGCTTCTGTACTGAGTGGGTCTAATAGGAGTGTTTTTATAATTAACTGTCAGGTGTGCAGCTGCAGGGCACTAATGAGGAAATCTGCTGGGCCTGTATCCCTTTAGACGTGCTTCTATTGAAAGTATCTTTCCAAAAATGACATTTGTTATTTCTTTATTTGCTATTTTTTTTCCCCACGAAAGTGGAGTTACCCTTAACTGTGAATTATGGTGCTAAAATGATTGCTCTCAGTCTGACGCTTGCGACGATACCTCGCCTGTGCGGAGCGATTATTGTTTGCATACTGTACATGTGCTCGCTGTATGCTGCGCTTTTTATATGTGGTGTGTATGGGGGCGACAGGAGTGCTTTAAACATTTTTTAGATGTTTTTATTTATTTTATATTCATTTTTTTTTTTACATCTTTAAATTATTATTATTTATTTTTTAACGTTATTACTAATACTAGGGAACTAAGAAGCCTCCAATGTGGTAGCATGGGCAGGTAACAGGTACTCTTTATGGAGACATTGAGTGTCTAATAGACTCCCTATGACTCTCCCGCCCTGTAATGCAGCTATTCCAGCACAGATTATAATTAAATTGTTGCATCCTAGCCAAGGAATGGCAGCTGTGACCCTGGAAGTGACGTAATACATGTCAATTCTGGGGTCATTATTCGCAGGAGGGACTAGAGAATGGATGTTCTGCCTGGGCTAGTGTCACTCTTAAAGCCAGTACAAAGCTCACAGCTACAGCTGGCTTCATTTATTCACTTGTCCATCATGTCATTTATAAATGTACCTGGTGGGTCAGTGGCGTAACTAGAAGCTTCAGGGCCCCGGTGAAAGAAACCATTAAGGGCCCCCCTGAACCCCAGCCGGGGCCCTTCCCTCTGAGTCAGGTGGTGGAACTCCAGGGCCCGATTACAAGTAAAACCTTTATGAGCCCTGTAGTTCTGCCACTGGTATCAGTAGTTTTTAAATTATTTTTTTAAAATTTTTTAGGAGCCCCGTTGGGGGGCTTTGGTGACATTTCAGAGGTCTAAACAGACCTATGATGTTCCACCTTTGAGATAAAGAGGAAGACTGAGGACACAGCCCCCAATCGCCTTCTCTGCAGCCTTAGCTACATAGAATGAATGGACAGGAGTAGCTCTGTACAGAGCTTCTTGCCCATTCATAAACTGAAGCATAGTAAACGCAGTTTACTATATGCCACAGTTATGAAATGGACAGAGTCAGTGATCGGTACACATTTACTGGCCCATTTCCCACTCTCCGTCCTGACAGATCCCCAGCAGCAGCCAGCAGGAGAGAGGATGGGGTAACTTGGCAGAGCTGACGAGAAGGTCTGGGAAAGAGCACACAGGGGCTGGAGTGCACACCTTGCTGGTACCCCATCTCCTGTGACCGCACGCTGGTCCTGCTGTACCCCCCCCCCCCCCCGGTGTCCAGTGACCCCTGCTGGTACACCCCCCAAATAGCTGGGGATTCAGATTTCCTCTGTGTGTCCTGCTCCCTCCTCCATCCTGGCACCCTAGGATGGCTGACGCCAGCCCTGCCAGCCATTATGGTCTGTAGATGGGGTTTCTGTTCTTAGGGGAGGTGGGGTCCTGGTCCCCAGGGAAGATGGGATCTCTAGGTAAGATGGAGTTCCCATTGCCAGGGGGGATGGGGTTCCTGTCCCTAGGAAGGATGGGGTCCCAGTCCCCAGGGCAGCTGGAGTTCCTGCCCCCAGGTGACATGGGGTCCCTGTCCTTAGGGGAGATGGGGGTCCCTGTCCTTAGGGGAGATGGGGGTCCCCTGTCCCCAGGGGTGATGTGGTCCCCTGTCCCCAGGGGTGATGTGGTCCCCTGTCCCCAGGGGTGATGTGGTCCCCTGTCCCCAGGGGTGATGTGGTCCCCTGTCCCCAGGGGTGATGTGGTCCCCTGTCCCCAGGGGAGATGGGCTCCCTGTCTCAGGGGTGATGGGGTACCTGTCCCCAGGGGTGATGGGGTACCTGTCCCCAGGTGAGAAGAGGGTCCCTGTCCCCAGATGAGAAGGGGTCCCTGCCCTCTGGGGAGAAGTGAGCCCTGTCCCCAGGAGAGACGGGGTACCTTTCCCCAGGGGAGATGGGGTCCCTGTCCTTAGTGGAGATGGGGTCCCTGTCCTTAGTGGAGATGGGGTCCCTGTCCTTAGTGGAGATGGGGTCCCTGTCCTTAGTGGAGATGGGGTCCCTGTCCTTAGTGGAGATGGGGTCCCTGTCCTTAGTGGAGATGGGGCCCCTGTCCTTAGTGGAGATGGGGTCCCTGTCCTTAGTGGAGATGGGGGTCCCTGTCCTTAGTGGAGATGGGGTCCCTGTCTCTGAGGTGATGGGGTCCCTGTCCTTGGGGGTGATGGGGTCCCTGTCCTTGGGGGAGATGGGGTCCCTGTCCTTGGGGGAGATGGGGTCCCTGTCCTTGGGGGAGGTGGGGTCCCTGTCCTTGGGGGAGGTGGGGTCCCTGTCCTTGGGGGAGGTGGGGTCCCTGTCCTTGGGGGAGGTGGGGTCCCTGTCCTTGGGGGAGGTGGGGTCCCTGTCCTTGGGGGAGGTGGGGTCCCTGTCCTTGGGGGAGGTGGGGTCCCTGTCCTTGGGGGAGGTGGGGTCCCTGTCCTTGGGGGAGATTGGGTCCCTGTCTTATGGGTGATGGAGGGGGGTATGTGATGGTATGTGTGGGGGATGGGGTCATCTCACTCACCATGACCAAGCTGCAGGCGGGGCACTCATCCATGGTGGTCTGGGCTCCCTCCAGCATGCTGCACAGACGATCAGTGTATCTCCCAGAAAGACCTGTCATCTGTGTATGACGGGGGAGGAGGGGGGCTGGCAGACAAGCCTGCAGTGTCCTCCGAGGAGCCGGCTCTCACAGGGCTGCACACACTGCCTCTGTGTGCTCAGTTTGTTTGCCCCTTTAGAAGCATGCAGTGCAGTGTGAGCCGATTCAGGGGGCGGGACTGAAAACGGACTGAGTGGCGCTGCATGGAGCAGGAGAGGGGGACCCAGAGGAGCTGGCTGTGGACACAGGTCATGCGGGGAACCCAGAACTAAACAGCAGCCAGTGCAGTACTCGAGCATGGAGCTCTGATAGTCACTCCCCACCTCCAGTCAGCAGGCAGCCGCCCGTGCGCACGGTGCACGCATTGTTATTCCTAGACTATGATGCCGCCGGTGTTCTGCTGAGAAAGTTCCGCTCGGCGGATTAGTTCCCCCTCTACTGCGCAAGCGCATTAGAAGCCGGCGGAAATAGCCGAAGCGGAACAGCTGAAAATCAGCTGTACACGGCGCCTGTAAGAGGGCCCCTCGCGGGCTCGCTTCGCTCGCCACGCTTCGGGCACGGCCTCGCTGCGCTCGGCACTTTTAGATTCCCCCTCTAGGTCCACTTGGATAGAGGGGAAGGAACCTGGACCCAGAGCGCAGGCGCCGTGTACAGCTGATCGAAGCGTTTGAGCTTCGGCTATCTCCGGCGGCCGACAGTAGTACGTACTGCGCAGGCGCTGCGCCTGCGCAGTACAGGGGGGGAACCTATCCGCCGAAGGAACTTATTCGGCAAGACACCGGCCATGTGTAAAGGGGGGCCGCACGGGCCCCCTGCAGCACAGGGCCCAGTCGCGGCTGCGACTCTTGCACCCCCTATAGTTACGCCCCTGTGGTGGGTACAGTAACACTAAATATCCTTATTCCCGGAAAATAGTCCTTACACATTCACTGCTTAATGGCCCTGTAATCTATGTTTCATGAAATTGTTTGGTTATGTGCTTTTTTGACTCCCTGTAACATCCTCTATGAGCTCCCGAACCTTTCCTTTCCATCTTATTTCTGTTTGTTTGGAATGAACAGTGGATGTCAGTTGTGGTCATGTACACTGCTCTATGCACACTACAAATCCCATAGTTACATAGTAGGTGAGGTTGAAAAAAGACATAAGTCCATCAAGTCCAACCTATGTGTGTGATTATATATCAGTATTACATTGTATATCCCTGTATGTTGCGGTCGTTTAGGTGCTTATCTAATAGTTTTTTTAAACTATCGATGCTCCCCGCTGAGATCACCGCCTGTGGAAGGGAATTCCACATCCTTGCCGCTCTTACACTAAAGAACCCTCTACGTAGTTTAAGGTTAAACCCCTTTTCTTCTAATTTTAATGAGTGGCCACGTGTCTTGTTAAACTCCCTTCCGCAAAAAACTTTTATCCCTATTGTGGGGTCACCAGTACGGTATTTATAAATTAAAATCATGTCCCCTCTCAAGTGTCTCTTCTCCAGAGAGAATAAGTTCAACGCTCTCAACCTTTCCTCATAACTAAGATCCTCCAGACCCTTTATTAGCTTTGTTGCCCTTCTTTGTACTCGCTCCATTTCCAGCACATCCTTCCTGAGGACTGGTGTCCAGAACTGGAAAGCATACTCCAGGTGCGGCCGGACCAGAGTCTTGTAGAGTGGAAGAATTATCGTTTTATCTATGGAATTGATCCCCTTTTTAAAGCATGCCAATATTTTGTTTGCTTTGTTAGCAGCAGCTTGGCATTGCATGCCATTGCTGAGCCTATCATCTACTAGATTCTAGATTCCCCCAGAGGTTCTCCCCCCAGTGTATAGATTGCATTCATATTTTTGCCACCCAAATGCATTATCTTAAATTTTTCTACATTGAACCTCATTTGCCATGTAGTTGCCCACCCCATTAATTTGTTCAGATCTTTTTGCAAGGTTTCCACATCCTGCGGAGAAGTTATTGCCCTGCTTAGCTTAGTATCGTCTGCAAATACAGAGATTGAACTGTTTATCCCATCCTCCAGGTTGTTTATGAACAAATTAAATAGGATTGGTCCCAGCACAGAACCTTGGGGAACCCCACTACCCACCCCTGACCATTCCGAGTACTCCCCATTTATCACCACCCTCTGAACTTGCCCTTGTAGCCATTTATCACCACCCTCTGAACTTGCCCTTGTTGCAAGTTTTCAATCCATGTACTCACCCTATGGTCCATGCCAACGCACCTTATTTTGTACAGTAAACGTTTATGGGGAACTGTGTCAAATGCTTTTGCAAAATCCAGATACAACACATGTACGGGCCTTCCTTTATCTAGATGGCAACTCACCTCCTCATAGAAGGTTAATAGATTGGTTTGGCAAGAACGATTCTTCATGAATCCAGGCTGATTACTGCTAATGATACCATTCTCATTACTAAAATCTTGTATATAGTCCCTTATCATTCCCTCCAAGAGCTTGCATACTATTGATGTTAGGCTAACTGGTCTGTAATTCCCAGGGATGTATTTTGGGCCCTTTTTAAATATTGGTGCTACATTGGCTTTTCTCCAATCAGCTGGTACCATTCCAGTCAGTAGACTGTCGGTAAAAATTAGGAACAATGGTCTGGGAATTACTTGACTGAGTTCCCTTAGTACCCTCGGGTGCAAGCCATCTGGTCCCGGTGATTTATTAATGTTAAGTTTCCCAAGTCTAATTTTAATTCTGTCCTCTGTTAACCATGGAGGTGCTTCCTGCAATGTGACATGAGGATAAACACTGCAGTTTTGGTTACTGAAGCCCCCCCGATTCCTTTGTGAAGACTGAGAAGAATAAATTCAATTCCTTCGCCATCTCCCCATCCTTTGTAACCAGATGTCCTTCCTCATTCTTTATGGGGCCAATATGGTCTGTTGTCCTTTTTTTTACTGTTTACATACTTAACCAGTTGCCGACCGCCGCACGCCGATGTACGTCGGCAGAGCGGCACGGGCAGGCAAAAGGGCTTACCTGTACGTCCTTGCCTGCCCGTGGGTCGGGGGTCCGATCGGACCCCCCCCCCGGTGCCTGCGGCGGTCGGCAAATCTCCCCCGGCGATCGGTGGTGAGGGGGAGGCCATCCATTCGTGGCCCCCCCCTCGCGATCGCTCCCAGCCAATGGGATCATTTCCCTGCCTCTGTATTGTAGGCAGAGGAAATGATGTCATCTCTCCTCGGCTCGGTATTTTCCATTCCGGGCCAAGGAGAGAAGACATGCCAGGCACACATTATGCCCCCGATCCCCCCCCTGTCACAAACTGACACCAAGCAGGTTTTTTGTTTTTTTTTTTCTGATTACTGCACGGTGTCAGTTTGTGACAGTTACAGTGTTAGGGCAGTGAGTGTTAGCCCCCTGTAGGTCTAGGATACCCCCCCAACCCCCCCTAATAAAGTTTTAACCCCTTGATCACCCCCCGTCACCAGTGTCACTAAGCGATCATTTTTCTGATCTCTGTATTAGTGTCGCTGGTGACGCTAGTTAGGGACGTAAATATTTAGGTTCGCCGTCAGCGTTTTATAGCGACAGGGACCCCCATATACTACCGAATAAATGTTTTAACCCCTTGATTGCCCCTAGTTAACCCTTTCACCACTGATCACCGTATAACCATTACGGGTGACGCTGGTTAGTTCGTTTATTTTTTATAGTGTCAGGGCACCCGCCGTTTATTACCGAATAAAGGTTTAGCCCCCTGATCGCCCGGCGGTGATATGCGTCGCCCCAGGCAGCGTCAGATTAGCGCCAGTACCGCTAACACCCACGCACGCAGCATACGCCTCCCTTAGTGGTATAGTATCTGAGCGGATCAATATCTGATCCGATCAGATCTATACTGGCGTCCCCAGCAGTTTAGGGTTCCCAAAAGCGCAGTGTTAGCGGGATCAGCCCAGATACCTGCTAGCACCTGCGTTTTGCCCCTCCGCCCGGCCCAGCCCAGCCCACCCAAGTGCAGTATCGATCGATCACTGTCACTTACAAAACACTAAACGCATAACTGCAGCGTTCGCAGAGTCAGGCCTGATCCCTGCGATCGCTAACAGTTTTTTTTGTAGCGTTTTGGTGAACTGGCAAGCACCAGCGGCCTAGTACACCCCGGTCTTGGTCAAACCAGCACTGCAGTAACACTTGGTGACGGGGCGAGTCCCATAAGTGCAGTTCAAGCTGGTGAGGTGGCAAGCACAGGTAGTGTCCCGCTGCCACCAAAAAGACAAACACAGGCCCGTCGTGCCCATAATGCCCTTCCTGCTGCATTCGCCAATCCTAATTGGGAACACACCACTTCTGCAGCGCCCGTACTTCCCCCATTCACATCCCCAACCAAATGCAGTCGGCTGCATGAGAGGCATTTTCTTTATGTCCTCCCGAGTACCCCTACCCAACGAACCCCCCCCAAAAAAGATGTTGTGTCTGCAGCAAGCGCGGATATAGGCGTGACACCCGCTATTATTGTCCCTCCTGTCCTGACAATCCTGATCTTTGCATTGGTGAATGTTTTGAACGCTACCATGCACTAGTTGAGAATTAGCGTAGGGTACAGCATTGCACAGACTAGGTACACTTTCACAGGGTCTCCCAAGATGCCATCGCATTTTGAGAGACCCGAACCTGGAACCAGTTACAGTTATAAAGTTACAGTTACAAAAAAAAAGTGTAAAAAAAAACAAAAAACACATACAAAAATATAAAATGAAAAAAAATTGTTGTAGTTTTATTGTTCTCTCTCTCTCTATTCTCTCTATTGTTCTGCTCTTTTTTACTGTATTCTATTCTGCAATGTTTTATTGTTATTATGTTTTATCATGTTTGCTTTTCAGGTATGCAATTTTTTATACTTTACCGTTTACTGTGCTTTATTGTTAACCATTTTTTTGTCTTCAGGTACGCCATTCATGACTTTGAGTGGTTATACCAGAATGATGCCTGCAGGTTTAGGTATCATCTTGGTATCATTCTTTTCAGCCAGCGGTCGGCTTTCATGTAAAAGCAATCCTAGCGGCTAATTAGCCTCTAGACTGCTTTTAAAAGCCGTGGGAGGGAATGCCCCCCCCCCCCCCAACGTCTTCCGTGTTTTTCTCTGGCTCTCCTGTCTCAACAGGGAACCTGAAAATGCAGCCGGTGATCCAGCCAGCTGACCATAGAGCTGATCAGAGACCAGAGTGGCTCCAAACATCTCTATGGCCTAAGAAACCGGAAGCTACGAGCATTTTATGACTTAGATTTCGCCGGATGTAAACAGCGCCATTGGGAAATTGGGAAAGCCTTTTAGCACACCGATCTTGGTGTGGTCAGATGCTTTGAGGGCAGAGGAGAAATCTAGGGTCTAATAGACCCCAATTTTTAAAAAAAAGAGTACCTGTCACTACCTATTGCTATCATAGGGGATCTTTACATTCCCCGAGATAACAATAAAAATGATTTAAAAAAAAAAAAATGAAAGGAACAGTTTAACCACTTGACGACCGCCTCACGCCGATGTACGTCGGCAAAGCGGCATGGACAGGCAAAATCACGTACATGGTACGTGATTTGCCTTCCGCGGGTGGGGGGTCCGATCGGACCGCCGCCCGAGGCGGTCCCATTTTGTCCCCCGGCGATCGGAGACGAGGGGGAGGCCATCCGTTCGTGGCCCCCCCCCCCTCGCGATCGCCGCCGGCCAATGGGAACACTCCTTTGCTGCTGTATGCTAAACAGCAGCAAAGGAAATGATGTCATCTCCCCTCGGGTCGGTAGTTTCCGTTCCGGCCCGAGGAGAGACGACATGTGAGTGACTGCACCAACACACACACACACAGTAGAACATGCCAGGCACACATTACACCCCGATCCCCCCCCCCCCCCGTCACAAACTGACACCAGCAGTTTTTTTTTTTTTTTTTTTTTTTTTTTCTGATTACTGCTAGGTGTCAGTTTGTGACAGTTACAGTGTTGGGACAATTACTGTTACCCCCCTGTAGGTCTAGGGTACCCCCCTAACCCCCCCTAATAAAGTTTTAACCCCTTGATCACCCCCCGTCACCAGTGTCACTAAGCGATCATTTTTCTGATCGCTGTATTAGTGTCGCTGGTTCCGCTAGTTAGTGAGGTAAATATTTAGGTTCGCCGTCAGCGTTTTATAGCGTCAGGGACCCCCATACACTAACTAATAAATGTTTTAACCCCTTGATTGCCCCCTAGTTAACCCTTTCACCACTGATCACCGTATAACCGTTACGGTTGACGCTGGTTAGTTTGTTTATTTTTTATAGTGTCAGGGCACCCGCCGTTTATTACCGAATAAAGGTTTAGCCCCCTAATCGCCCGGCGGTGATATGCGTTGCCCCAGGCAGCGTCAGATTAGCGCCAGTACCGCTAACACCCACGCACGCAGCATGCGCCTCCCTTAGTGGTATAGTATCTGATCGGATCAATATCTGATCAGATCTATACTAGCGTCCCCAGCAGTTTAGGGTTCCCAAAAACGCAGTGTTAGCGGGATCAGCCCAGATACCTGCTAGCACCTGCGTTTTTCCCCTCCGCCCGGCCCAGCCCACCCAAGTGCAGTATCGATCGATCACTGTCACTTACAAAACACTAAACGCATAACTGCAGCGTTCGCAGAGTCAGGCCTGATCCCTGCGATCGCTAACAGTTTTTTTGGTAGCATTTTGGTGAACTGGCAAGCACCAGCCCCAGGCAGCGTCAGGTTAGTGCCAGTACCGCTAACACCCACGCACGCACCGTACACCTCCCTTAGTGGTATAGTATCTGAACGGATCAATATCTGATCCGATCAGATCTATACTAGCGTCCCCAGCAGTTTAGGGTTCCCAAAAACGCAGTGTTAGCGGGATCAGCCCAAATACCTGCTAGCACCTGCGTTTTGCCCCTCCGCCCGGCCCAGCCCAGACCACCCAAGTGCAGTATCGATCGATCACTGTCACTTACAGAACACTAAACGCATAACTGCAGCGTTCGCAGAGTCAGGCCTGATCCCTGCGATCGCTAACAGTTTTTTTGGTAGCGTTTTGGGGAACTGGCAAGCGCCAGCGGCGTAGTACACCCCGGTCGTAGCCAAACCAGCACTGCAGTAACACTTGGTGACGTGGCGAGTCCCATAAGTGCAGTTCAAGCTGGTGAGGTGGCAAGCACAAGTAGTGTCCCGCTGCCACCAAAAAGACAAACACAGGCCCGTCGTGCCCATAATGCCCTTCCTGCTGCATTCGCCAATCCTAATTGGGAACCCACCGCTTCTGCAGCGCCCGTACTTCCCCCATTCACATCCCCAACCAAATGCAGTCGGCTGCATGATAGGCATTTTTATGTCCTCCCGAGTACCCCTACCCAGCGAACCCCCCAAAAAAGATGTTGTGTCTGCAGCTAGCGCGGATATAGGCGTGACACCCGCTATTATTGTCCCTCCTGTCCTGACAATCATGGTCTTTGCATTGGTGAATGTTTTGAACGCTACCATGCACTAGTTGAGTATTAGCGTAGGGTACAGCATTGCACAGACTAGGACACACTTTCACAGGGTCTCCCAAGATGCCATCGCATTTTGAGAGACCCGAACCTGGAACCGGTTACAGTTATAAAAGTTAGTTACAAAAAAAGTGTAAAAAAAAATAAAAATATATAAAATAAAAAAAAATAGTTGTCGTTTTATTGTTCTCTCTCTCTCTATTCTCTCTCTCTATTGTTCTGCTCTTTTTTTACTGTATTCTATTCTGCAATGTTTTATTGTTATTGTTATTGTTATTATGTTTTATCATGTTTGTTTTTCAGGTATGTAATTATTTATACTTTACTGTTTACTGTGCTTTATTGTTAACCATTGTTAACCATTTTTTTGTCTTCAGGTACGCCATTCACGACTTTGAGTGGTTATACCAGAATGATGCCTGCAGGTTTAGGTATCATCTTGGTATCATTCTTTTCAGCCAGCGGTCGGCTTTCATGTAAAAGCAATCCTAGCGGCTAATTAGCCTCTAGACTGCTTTTACAAGCCGTGGGAGGGAATGCCCCCCCCCCCCCACCGTCTTTCGTGTTTTTCTCTGGCTCTCCTGTCTCAACAGGGAACCTGAGAATGCAGCCGGTGATTCAGCCAACTGACCATAGAGCTGATCAGAGACCAGAGTGGCTCCAAACATCTCTATGGCCTAAGAAACCGGAAGCTACGAGCATTTCATGACTTAGATTTCGCCGGATGTAAATAGTAAATAAATAATGTAATGTAATGTAATAAATAATGTAAATAGTGCCATTGGGAAATTGGGGAAGCATTTTATCACACCGATCTTGGTGTGGTCAGATGCTTTGAGGGCAGAGGAGAGATCTAGGGTCTAATAGACCCCAATTTTTTCAAAAAAGAGTACCTGTCACTACCTATTGCTATCATAGGGGATATTTACATTCCCCGAGATAACAATAAAAATGATTAAAAAAAAAAAATATATGAACAGTTTAAAAGTAAGATTAAAAAAGCAAAAAAATAATAAAGAAAAAAAAAAAAAAAAAGCACCCCTGTCGCCCCCTGCTCTCGCGCTAAGGCGAACGCAAGCGGCGGTCTGTCGTCAAACGTAAACAGCAATTGCACCATGCATGTGAGGTATCACCGCGAAGGCCAGATCGAGTGCAGTAATTTTTCCAGTAGACCTCCTCTGTAAATCTAAAGTGGTAACCTGTAAAGGCTTTTAAAGGCTTTTAAACATGTATTTATTTTGTTGCCACTGCACGTTTGTGCGCAATTTTAAAGCATGTCATGTTTGGTATCCATGTACTCCGCCTAAGATCATCTTTTCTATTTCATCAAACATTTGGGCAATATAGTGTGTTTTAGTGCATTAAAATTTAAAAAAGTGTGTTTTTTCCCCAAAAAATGCGTTTGAAAAATCGCTGCGCAATTACTGTGTGAAAAAAAAAAATGAAACACCCACCATTTTAATCTGTAGGGCATTTGCTTTAAAAAAATATATAATGTTTGGGGGTTCAAAGTAATTTTTTTGCAAAAAAAAATAACTTTTTCATGTAAACAATAAGTGTCAGAAAGGGCTTTGTCTTCAAGTGGTTAGAAGAGTGGGTGATGTGTGACATAAGCTTCTAAATGTTGTGCATAAAATGCCAGGACAGTTCAAAACCCCCCCAAATGACCCCATTTTGGAAAGTAGACACCCCAAGCTATTTGCTGAGAGGCATGTCGAGTCCATGGAATATTTTATATTGCGACACAAGTTGCGGGAAAGAGACAAATTTTTTTTTTTTTTTTTGCACAAAGTTGTCACTAAATGATATATTGCTCAAACATGCCATGGAAATATGTGAAATTACACCCCAAAATACATTCTGCTGCTTCTCCTGAGTACGGGGATACCACATGTGTGAGACTTTTTGGGAGCCTAGCCGCGTACGGGACCCCGAAAACCAAGCACCGCCTTCAGGCTTTCTAAGGGCGTGAATTTTTGATTTCACTCTTCACTGCCTATCACAGTTTCGGAGGCCATGGAATGCCCAGGTGGCACAAAACCCCCCCAAATGACCCCATTTTGGAAAGTAGACACCCCAAGCTATTTGCTGAGAGGTATAGTGAGTATTTTGCAGACCTCACTTTTTGTCACAAAGTTTTGAAAATTGAAAAAAGAAAAAAAAAAATGTTTTTTCTTGTCTTTCTTCATTTTCAAAAACAAATGAGAGCTGCAAAATACTCACCATGCCTCTCAGCAAATAGCTTGGGGTGTCTACTTTCCAAAATGGGGTCATTTGGGGGGGGTTTGTGCCACCTGGGCATTCCATGGCCTCCGAACCTGTGATAGGCAGTAAAGAGTGAAATCAAAAATTTTCACCCTTAGAAATCCTGAAGGCAGTGATTGGTTTTCGGGGTCCCGTACGCGGCTAGGCTCCCAAAAAGTCCCACACATGTGGTATCCCCATACTCAGGAGAAGCAGCTAAATGTATTTTGGGTTGCAATTCCACATATGCCCATGGCCTGTGTGAGCAATATATCATTTAGTGACAACTTTTTGTAATTTTTTTTTTTTTTGTCATTATTCAATCACTTGGGACAAAAAAAATGAATATTCAATGGGCTCAACATGCCTCTCAGCAATTTCCTTGGGGTGTCTACTTTCCAAAATGGGGTCATTTGTGGGGGTTTTGTACTGCCCTGCCATTTTAGCACCTCAAGAAACGACATAGGCAGTCATAAATTAAAGGCTGTGTAAATTCCAGAAAATGTACCCTAGTTTGTAGGCGCTATAACTTTTGCGCAAACCAATAAATATACACTTATTGACATTTTTTTTACCAAAGACGTGGCCGAATACATTTTGGCCTAAATGTATGACTAAAATTGAGTTTATTGGATTTTTTTTAGAACAAAAAGTAGAAAATATCATTTTTTTTCAAAATTTTCGGTCTTTTTCCGTTTATAGCGCAAAAAATAAAAACGGCAGAGGTGATCAAATACCATCAAAAGAAAGCTCTATTTGTGGGAAGAAAAGGACGCAAATTTCGTTTGGGTACAGCATTGCATGACCGCGCAATTAGCAGTTAAAGTGACTCAGTGCCAAATTGTAAAAAGTGCTCTGGTCAGGAAGGGGGTAAATCCTTCCGGGGCTGAAGTGGTTAAAGAATTTCTTGCGATTTTTTTTTTTTTTTTTGCTCTCCTCTGCTATGTGTCTTTCGTGTTCTATCTTAGCCACCCTAATCGCACCCGTACATTCATGTTGCATTCTTTATAAAGTCTGAATGCTGATGATGATTTCTCAACCCTGTATCTTTTGAAGGCCTTCTCCTTTGCTTTTATATTCATTTTTACATTGGAGTTAAGCCATCCAGGACTTTTGTTCACTCTTTTAAATTTATTACCCAATGGGATGCATTGGCAAATTCCCTTATTTAATATGCTCCTAAAGCAAACCCATCTCTCCTCCGTGTTCTTTGTTCCTACGATTTTATCCCAATTCGTGTGTTCTAGCAAGATTTATAGTTTAGGGAAGTTGGCTCTTTTGAAATTCAGTGTCTTTGTATTCCCCTTATGTTTCCTATTTGTGTGATTTATACTGAAGCCAATTGACCTGTGAT
The DNA here is from genome assembly GCA_037952835.1 of Lithobates septentrionalis. Classification (NCBI taxonomy): domain Eukaryota; kingdom Metazoa; phylum Chordata; class Amphibia; order Anura; family Ranidae; genus Lithobates; species Lithobates septentrionalis. The sequence goes on from JBBDGP010001460.1 coordinate 436,448, forward strand.
CGCTGTTTCCTTTGCCCCGTATTTCCACATCCGTGATTAGGTCTGTATTGTTGCTAATCAGTAGATCCAGTAAAGCTTTATTTCTAGTTGGTGCGTCTACCATCTGCCCATAAAATTGTCCTGCAAGACCTTTAGGAACTGGCGAGCCTTAGACGAATACGTGGTTCCCTCCGCCCAGTCTATGTCAGGATAATTAAGATCCCCCATTATGATAATACTTCCCATCCTTGTTGCTAATCCAACTTGTGATGGGAGATTCATCTCCCCCGCCTCCCTCAGGTTAGGGTGCCTATAGCATACTCCCAGTAGTATTTTCCCCTTAGCTTCATCCCTTTTGGAGCTCTACCCATAAAGATTCCACCTCCTCTCTAGCTCCCTTAGTGATGTCATCTCTCACATTCACTTGTACATTATTTTTGATATATAGACATACTCCTCCCCCTTTTTTACGCTCTCTGTCCCTGCGATAAAGGGAATACCCTTGAATGATTGCCAGCCAATCATGAGAGCTGTTGAACCAGGTCTTTGAAATTCCCACAAAATCCAAATCCTCCTTGTACAACAGTATCTCTAGTTAACCGATTTTGTCCGCAAGGCTCCTGGCATTGGTGAACATGCCACGTAGCTTAGATCGGTCGCATACTATCCTCTTATTGGGTGTTCCGAGATAGATGCAACTAGGACTTGTTACTATACTTACCTTGGGTTTATGTGCTTTAGTCAACCTACCACTAATGCCACCAATACTACTCTCTGGAATATGTTCTGCGCTGACTATCTCTACCTTTGGGCCCTCCCCCGTCACCTAGTTTAAAAACCTCTCTAACTTTTTGCCCATCTTTACTCCCAGCTGATCTGCACCCTCCTCATTTAGATGCAGTCCGTCCCTTCTATAGTACTGGTGATCGACTGAGAAGTCAGCCCAGTCCTCCAGGAACCCAAACCGCTCCTAACTACACCAGCTCCTCAGCCACTTGTTTACTTCCCTAATCTCCCTCTGCCTTTCTGGTGTGGCTCGATGTAGCGGTAGTGTTCCTGAGAATACTACTTTGGAGGTCCTTTTCCTCAATTTAGCTCCCAAGTCCCTAAAATCATTCTTTAAGACACTCCATCTCAGCCTCCCTGGCACTTCCCCCTCTACTCTTCCTGACTGTCACCTATCTACTCTTTCCTAGTGCCTGCACCTCCTTGTCTCCACCGACCAATGCGCTGGCCCCTGCCGGTACCTGCTGTGTACGTTCCTGGCTTTCCTTTTAGTCTTCTCAGTGCTGACAGTTGCTTCCCCAGATTCAGAACCTGGGCTTCCAGGGAAACAATGTGCTTACATTTTGCACAGCAGTATTCGCCCTCCATCGGATGATCAAGGAACGCATACATGCCACAAGATGTACACAGAGTCACATCTCCACACCCACCGGGTATCGTACCTACTAATTTAACGAGGGTTGGAGATTATACCCTGTGCAAATTACCTAACAACTAGCTTTCTGACACTAATACTCAACAAGACAACCTAACAACTAGCTTTCTGACACTAATGCCCTGTACACACGGTCGGATTTTCCGACGGAAAAAGTGCGATCGGATTGTGTTGTCGGAAATTCCGATTGTGTGTGGGTTCCATCAGACTTTTTCTGTCGGAATTTCCGACACGCAAAGTTTGAGAGCAGGCTATAAAATTTTCCGACAACAAAATCAGATCGGTTAAATTCCGATTGTGTGTACACAAAGTGCCACGCATGCTCAGAATAAATTGAGAGACTAAAGCTATTGGCTACTGCCCCGTTTATAGTCCCGACGTACGTGTTTTACGTCACCGCGTTTAGAACGATTGGATTTTCCAACAACTTTGTGCGACTGTGTGTATGCAAGACAAGTTTGAGCCAACATCCGTCGGAAAAAATCCATGGATTTTTCTGTTTGAATGATTGATCGTGTGTACAGGGCATTATACTCAACAAGACAATACACAGGTACTCAACAAGATAATGCACAGGTACTCACAGACCAACATGCACTCGCAGTCCATCTCAGGATTGAGCAAGAGCGAGGTGGCTGCATTGGAAGAGGTTGTGAAGCAATAGAAGGACTTTTCAAGTGAAGAATACATACTTGAGTGCTTTGGTTTAACGTTTACCCTAAAATGATTCCTCTCATTGCGACATAGGCAGCAATAACTAATATGTGTTACCTGATCTCTGTTTACATCTGAACACGTATCCTGAGTGTGTGTAGGTGGGATAATATATGGGGGGGGGATGGACATGGTGGGTCCCCCCCGCTATATATTATAGATTATTTTAAAACCCTTTTTTAAATTTTTTTTGTTCACTAAAATTTTTTGCTATCAAAAAAGGGCGGACAAACCCCATTGTGATAGTATTGTGGAAGTGATAGGTTCTCTTTATTGAGAGATCAGGGGTTTATTGTTTTCCCTGCCCTTCACACTAGCATAGCAAGCATAAAATGGACTCGACCTGCTTCTTACCCTGGCCAGAGCCACTGGGATTTGAGACATCAGGGTGTTTATTGAGACATCAGGGTGTTTATTGAGACATCAGGGTGTTTATTGAGACATCAGAGGCTTATTGAGACATTAGGGATTTATTTGACCCCAATGTTTTTCCTGCCCTCCCACCCTAGCAGAGCAAGCATAAAATGGGCTTGACCTGCTTCTTACCCTTGCCAGAGCCACCGGGGTTTGAGACATCAGGGATTTATTGAGACATCAAAGGTTAATTGAGACATTAGGAGTTTTAGACCCATCTTGTTTTCCCTGCCCTCCACCTTAGCAGAGCAAGCATAAAATGGGTTCGACCTATTTCTTACCCTGACCAGAGCCACCGGGGTTTGACAGCTCTAAACTGGGAAATGCTACTTATCATAAACAGTGACCTGTTGGTGACACCTTAGTCACAGTACTGGGTGAGCACACTCCCAACACAGAACAGTGCCATGGGCTGTACGCCTATATGTGGCAATATGGCATTAAAGCCCACCGCCATACTGCCACATACTGTATATGCCCGTCTTATCAGAAATATGGAGAGCTGTTAACCTCCTGTACTCTCTGCCTGTGCTGCTCTTTTATCAGTTACATTGTTCACAGCTTTCTCTGAAGACTTGAAGACTACAGAACACCTCCATGCTATATTATGGAGATGAAGGTGGGGGGGGGGGGGTGTTTTGGATATGTGTTACTGGCAGGATCCAAAAAACAAACAAACTAAAAACAGAAAACTGATGCAGCCACTGTATCTAGTAAACTGGAATATATTTTTCTCGGGTTTAGATATACTTTCAACTGCTATTTCCTTTTCCCCCCTTCCTGCGTGGCATGAGACACGTATCCCTTGTCAGGTCTTTGTAATTGCGTTGGATTGCAAAATGAGACCTGGCATCTTTGCAAAGCTTTTCAGCCAAGTCACGGTTGTCACCAACCGACAGGGCTATTCACGTCTGCAGGAAGTTAGAGCCTTGTGCAATATTTTATTATGGAGCCACCCAATCCCTAAAAAAAATAACCTTGCAGATCTTACAAATGTCACTCACATCTCATATCTTGAGCAGCGAAATTAAAAGAAAAAAAGGCACCTCTAAGTGCAGAGGTAAAACTTTTATATTTCCCAAAAGGGTTAAAAACACTTACAAAAGGGTGGATGGGTATAAGCACATCATGTAAGTAATATGGCAGATGGAGGCCACAACTCTCCTGGATACTGGGAAGACAGCGTCGCATGTTGATGACATCACTTCCGGTTTGCTGTCTTCCCAGTATGCAGAAGAGTTGTGGCCTCCATCTGCAGGCCACTTCAGAATATGCTACCTAAAAATTACACCTCCGGATATCCCTGAGACTCCTTGGGACTACCAGAATGCCGGACCACCTGCCATATTACTTATATGATGTGCTCCTACCCATTCACCCTTTTGTAAGTGCTTTTAACCCTTTTGGGAAATATAAAGTTTTACTTCTGCACTTAGAGGCGCCTTTTTTCTTTTCATTTTACTTCCAGAGTTTGCTTCTCACTTCAAATGCTGCTGGAAATGCATGAAGATCCTCTTCTATTTATACATAGACTGATATCTGCTTGGTCTGTTACTCAGAGCGCTCTTATACACACTTTTATCATATCTTGTGCAGCCTCTTTCCAGACCTACCTTCTGATTTGCTGTCACTAGTTGGACATGCATACAGTACTTGACTTGGATTTCTGACCGGCTGTGCCACTATTCTTGGCCCCTCAAATGAGTAAGGGAAGTTGGTGAGGGCATAGGTACCCCAATCATGGAACCCTTTAGATGTACTTAGTGCCTAGCAGCCTTTATACCCCAGAGGAACTACTGAAATTAGGCTAAACCAAATTTATTGAGTAGTATGCCCCTTACATTAATGGTCAGAGAATAATGTCCCAGTTACAGTAGTGGTCAAAATGCTAGCCTTACAGACAAATAGATCATTGGTGTCATGTAGCTGGCTCAGCCAAGTAGCATTGGACCCTGAACTATGCAGGTGCCATCATATGGGAGGTCAATCAGCCACAACTCAATATACCCTTTAGCAACCTCTGGAAGATCCCTAGTGTTCCTCAGAACCTTGGTTGAGGATGGCTGGCCTATTGGCTATATAGTAAAGTATATACTGTATAGTGAAGGGAAAGTTCAGTTGTGGATTCTCGCCCCTTGATGGCATCTTGTGCCACAGTGGAGTTATCACAGACCACCTATGCTGATTGATTTGGTCACTAAGCCACAACTCCCTAGCAACCCTAGGGTTTCCAATGAGGAAAATAAGTGAGTGAGGGAATAGGTACCCCAATCAAGGAACATATTAGATGTACCCAGTGCCTAACAACTTTTTCTACTCCAGAGGAACCACTGAATAACTTTCAGGTCTTGGGGAACCCTAGCTAAAATTATTTTATTGGAGGTAAATGGGTAGTATGCCCCTTACATTGGTGGTCAGAGAAGAATTCCTCACGTACATGTAGCGCCCTAGTAGGCTACTAGTGTTAAATTTTAGTATTTGGCTTCTCTGTAGCCAGGGAGAGCGATAATTGCTTAACCTCTTCCCGTCCCCGCTATAACCGAATGACGGCAACAGCGCGGACCTACATTGCCGGGAGGCCATCAATAGATGTCCTCCCCTTTGCATGCTCCCCGCGCGCCCTGTGATCACCGAGTCATTGAGACTCGGGTGATCACAGATCGGAATAATGGGCCGATCCCGGCCCCTTCCCCCGTGATCAGCTGTCAGCCAATGAGAGCTGATCATGTGATGTAAACAGAAGCTCGGTAATCTTTTTTTTTTTTTTTTTCCCTCACCAGCCGATCACCAGCTTCTGTTGAAGGGACATCGGTCCTGTGGAGGAAGAGGCACAGCCGCCTCATCTGTGCCAACCAGTACCGCCTGCCAGTGCCACCTGCCAGTGTCCACAGTGCCATTAATCGGTGCCCACCAGTGAATATCAGTGCCACCTATCAATGCCCAAGAGTGCCACCTATCAATGCCCACCAGTGATGTCAGTCAGTGCCATCTAGCAGTGCTGCCTTTCAGTGTCACCTACCATTGCCTATTACTTCCACCCATCAATGCCCTTCAGTGCCACCCACCAGTGCCACCCCTCAGTGCCCACCAGTGCCACCCCTCAGTGCCCACCAGTGCCACCTCATCAGTGCCGCTTATCAGTGCCCATCTGTGCCACCTTATCAGTGCGCATCAGTGCTGCCTTATCAGCGTACATCAATGAAGGAGAAAAATTACCTGTTTGCAAAATTTTATAACAAAATATGAAACCGTTTTGTTTTCAAAATTTTTGTTCTTTTTTTTTTTAACAAAAAATAAAAAACCCAGAGGTGATCAAATACCACCAAAAGAAAGCTCTATTTGTGGGAAAAAAATTATGAAAATTTCATTTGGGTACAGTGTTACATGAATGAGCAAATTATCATTCAAAGAGTGAGAGCGCTGAAAGCTGAAAATTGGTCTGGGCGGGAGGGGGGTTTAAGTGCCCAGTAAGCAAGTGGTTAATAGTGTCTGCTCTGGGTTTTGCTGGTGCAGGCTCACTTACTTTCTCCTACATCCCATTAAGGTATGGGATATATGGAAGAACACAGCTCCATGCCTGCATTGAAGTGCCTCTTCAGTCAATTCCTGGTTAGTGGAGTCTGTGACCAGCAGGGGGCTGAGAGGGGTATAAATAGGCTGGAACCTAGAGCAGAGGTCTTTTGTTCCTGGGGGAGTAAGATCCAGCCTGAGGCTTGTGGCATCCCTGGGAGGTTACCTGCAGTCTGCAAGAATCCTTTTTGGGGTCCTAGCTTCTGTTTTGGCTGGTGGAGCTCTGGCCTAGCTTCCTGAATTTTTGCAGAGAGCTCATCTAAGGATCCAGGACACAGTATTCAGGACACAATGAGTACCAGCCCCTCAGACTTGGAGACTTTTTTAGCTTCATTTGGAAGAGCTTTTTCTTAGTATTAAGGACTATACTATCTGTTTAGTACCAGTTTACCTGAACTTTAACCGATTCAGTATGGGGCAATTTCAATTGCCCAGGCCAATTTTCAGCTTTCAGCGCTGTCGCACTTTGAATAACAATTGCTCAGTCATGCAACACTGTACCCATATGAAATTTTTATCTTTTTTTTCACATAGATAAAGCTTTCTTTTGGTGGTATTTAATCACTACTGAGTTTTTATTTTTTGCAAAAAAAAGACGTTTTTCTCAGTTTATGTTATAAAATTTTGCAAATACAGTGCAACCTTGGATTGCGAGTAACGCGGTTAACGAGCATTTCCCAATACGAGCAATTATTTTTTTAAATCCTGACTCGGTTTGCAAGTGTTGTCTCACAAAACGAGCAGGATTCAAGCCTCTGTGGTGTGCAGTACTGCATTTAGCCAGAGGTGCGGGGGTGCCAGTGACACTCGGAATGGTTCGGAGCCGTTCAGAAATACTCGGAAACACTCCGTTCCCTAGCCTTTCCGAGTGCAGCCGAGCCGTCTCTGAGTATTTCCGAGTCTCTCTGGCGCCCCCTCCTCTGGCCACATGCGTTATTGCATGCATTAGAAGTCAATGCGGAACTAATGATCTTCATTTCCATTTCATTCCATTGGCACTTCATTTCAAGTGCCACGCATGCTCAGAATAAATTAAGACACGAAAGCTATTGGCTACTGCCCCGTTTATAGTCCCGACGTAGTTAGGGCTGCAGATAATACTGAGGTTTTGTGAAGTGGCTCCACAGCTTACGCTTGTGTTTGCAAATGTGTGCAAACTACAGTAAACCCCTGTTTTTATCGCAAACTGCAATGCCCTGTACACACGATAGGATTTTCCAATGGAAAATGTGTGATAGGACCTTGTATTAGGAAATTCCGACCGTGTGTAGGCTCCATCACACATTTTCCATAGGAGTTTCCGACACACAAAGTTTGAGAGCAGGCTATAAAATTTTCCGACAACAAAATCAGTTGTCGGAAATTTCGATCGTGTGTACACAAATCCGACGCACAAAGTGCCACGCATGCTCAGAATAAATTAAGAGATGAAAGCTATTGGCTACTGCCCTGTTTATAGCCCGACGTACGTGTTTCACGTCACCGTGTTCAGAACGATCGGATTTTCCGACAACTTTGTGCGACCGTGTGTATGCAAGACAAGTTTGAGCCAACATCCGTTGGAAAAAATCCATGGATTTTGTTGTTGGAATGTCCAATCAATATCCGACCGTGTGTACAGGGCATTAGAAAGGATAATTTGGTTGGTTGCAGGCTGGCTGGTGATTTGAGCTGGGAACTTCCTTTTGGTTTTGTTTTGACATGCTTCATCCCTTTCATGTGCTCCTTGATGCGAAGGCCAGTTATGGGTGGGGGCAGTGGCCAGTTGTTTAGAACCTATTAGATGTATCCAGTGCCTAACAACAACCTTTTTACCTCAAAGGGACCATTAAAATAACTTTCCGGTCTCGGAGAACCCCAGATAAAATGTATTTATCAGAAATAAACAAGTGTGTAGTATGCCCTTACAATGATGATTAGAAAAGAATGCTCCACTTACAGTAGTGGGTAAATGCTACCCTTACAGATGGACCATTGGTGTCATGCAGCTTGTTCCTTCAAAGTGGTGTTGGACCCAGAACTATGCAGGCACCATCATATGGGAGATCAATCAGTCACAACACAAAGGATCCCCTAGCAACCTATAGAGGAACCCTAGAGTTTCACAGAACCCTGGTTGAGAATGGCTGGCCTATTGGATACATTATAGTGAATGGAAGGTCCAGCTATGGGCTCTCTACATGATGGCATCTTGTGCCACTTCTAAGTTATCACAGACCACCTATGCAGCCTGGTTCAGTTCATTTTTTCTCATATCTGTAAAATGGTTTGGTTTTCAGTTGGGATCATCTCAGCCGCCATGTCTCGGCGACGGTTGGAGGAAGCCATTCTTAGATCCAAGGATTTGGAGAGCTCTGGAGAGAGCGTAGAGGAGGGCTCTGACGATGATGAGAGATATGGAGAACTCTTTGTAAGACACCGCATCCCGCTGAGCAAAGACACACATAGTATCTACAGCCTCCGTTTCTCCCCTACTGGAAAACAACTGGCTGTGGGATTTGGAAATGGTGCCATTCAGGTAAGGGATTGTCCACATCAAGCTTTGTTTTTTAAAGGAAAATTGAAAAAATCACAACATTTTAAGGAAGTAACAATAGTAATGTTTATTAAGCGTTGTAAGGCTACAGCTAGAGCTCTGCAATCAGAAAATGTACTGCCCCCTGCTGACTAAAGAGCTATAGGTATGGCTCAGCAAGGGGTGTGGTGGACCGCTGTATAGAAACTGCTTCTTCCACACAGAGAGCAAGCTGAACTCCTGCCTTCCATTCAGGCTTCTTTCCTGTACTCAAATTATGTGATTTCACTACACATTGTGAGCTTCTCATATTGTGCATTACAAGCTGAACAACGTGAGATGAAGCCCACATAATTTCCTGGCTGGAAGACATCCAGCACCACCTAGCACTTTCCTCCCCAGCCCACCCCTTGGACCATTGGATTTTAGTTCAATCATGGAAGACCATCATAGGTGGGTGTTACCTAGGGTGGTCTGTGTGCAAATGTAGCCTGTCTAGGAACATTCACTCCTCCAGACTGACATCCACCCCTCATAAGAGCCAGCCGACTGCTTGCATTAGAGCTCTTGAGAGCAGTACTGAGCAGTGGCATCACTAGGGTTGGTGTCACCTGGTGCATTAAACACCTCGTAACCTGCGGAGTGAAATCAGGACGGGTAGAAGGGCACTGAGCAGGCTGGCGCATCAGCGTGCCTCCCCCCCCAGCCTGCCACAGTGCTACTTGATAGTGCCACCCCTCTGGCATGTGTCAACCCCATAGCGATGTCACTGGTACCACATGAGGTAGGGTGCTGGGAAATTTCAGGAAGCTATGTACAGTACCCTGGCGGCCCCTCCTACCAGCCATGATCTGCCTGCATCACACAGAGAAGCACGAAGACTCATGGATGACATAACTGGATCTATGATAAGGTATGTAATGAAAATGGGTTGGTTTTATTTAACAATTTCCCTAGCATGTTGTAGCACTCACCCCTGAAAGGGCTGCTAATTCGTCTCAGGTTCTCTTCCTGCTAGAGCAGAAAAAGCCAGGCAAACCACAACTTTCACTCCTCAAAAAACATTTTAGGGGTTTATTGTAGAATAACTTGGGTAGGGTTTAGGGAGCTGTGAGATACTCCAGAACACTAAATAGGAATGTGATTGCACTTATTACCTTTCAACATGCTTCTCCAAGCGTTAGGACATGAAGTGGACAGAGCTGGTGTCCCAGGCAATGCAAGCCTTAAACTGAGTGTAGCGAGGGCTTAGCAACAGCAACAGTCACCGAGATCCTTTCTCCCTCAGTTCTGTACTCAGTGTCCCTGGGGCTTAGGTGCCTCCCTTAGACTCAGGCAGGCGGGCTCTTCTGCAGAGATCCCAGATTCTCAGTGGCACCCCTCTTTTGGCTCCCAAAGGATTAAGCACAGCTGGTACCTTGATGAGACAGCCAAAAACCTTCAGTAGGGTGGCCAGGAAGGGCTGGTAGCCCTTCTGGCTGGGAACCTCTCCTCCTGGAAAAGAACCCTGCTCTCTAGTACTCTAAACTATTTATGCACTACCCTATCTGGGCACACCTCCCAAAAGGATTGGCTGGAGCAGTATACAAATTCATGCTGCTTATCTGACTTTTCCACCCACTATATTCTGGAATCTCCAGAAAACAGGGGAAAGCAATCAAACTCGCAGCCTGTAGAGCCCAGAGCGGCCTAAAGAAATTACACTCTGCTCCACTGATTACAGCAGAGCCGCAAAACAAAATCTCCCTATTCCCCACTAGCGGGATGCTTCATGTTAATGAAGGGGAGAGGGGAAACAGGGCATCCAAAACATAAGCAGGTTTAAACTTCAGCTTTAAATAGTTCTCTATTTTGAACATAGATGAACCTGGACAACCGTACATAAGACAGAGTGGTTTAGAGTAGCAGAAGCAGAAGCAAACAGCAGACGTCAGGAAACTCTTATGACTTAAATGTGGAGGCTGCAATTGCTTACCTCTGCTTCTAAAAATGCTAGTTGCCTGGCTGTAAGTACAGGGAATTTTTTCTGTATCTCAGTAGGTCTGTGGAATGTGTCAGCGCTTTATAATGATAATGATTATTTCAGATCGTGAACACAGAGAGCGGCTCCCTGGCCTCAACTCTCTTCTCTGGACATCGCACCAGGCAAGCCATCACTGCGCTCAGTTACCACCCTAAGAATAACAACATCCTGGTGGGGGCCGGAGCGGACGGCCTGGTCTCCTTTTATGACCTCCAGTCTCAGATAAATGTTCTCACTCTAACAGGTACGGTACTCCTGCCTCTGTGAGAGATGGCGTTGTCCATCATTGTGTGGGTAGACTGGTATATAAATGCACATACATGACAATATAAAAGTCTGCTATGAATAAAGAGATAACATAGTAAGACTTCTGTAGGGTGATAGGCACCATGAGATGCCAGGTCATACCATTAACATGACAGTCTGTCTCCCCAAAAAATGCTCTGCCAATTCCAGCTTCTCTGGTGCTCAAAAATTGCCCAGGTCTGGTGACAGGTCAGGTACTGTGTTGCGGGATGTAGAAATGGGAGAGCCTTTTCTCACCATACCATCGGCCTGCAGCAGAGAGTAAAGAAGAAAGCTATGCAGAGGTGTATTAAAGTGGACCTTGCGTGCATATGTTAATAGAAGAAAAGGTGTTTATGTGCGCTCAGAATAAAAAACTAGCAGCTGTACACTTTACCCAGATACCAGGCACATAAAACATATATAAACAAAGTGCAGCGCTAAAGGTGCAATTCCATAAATTAAACTGCAAACATTGCTATATAAAGTGCATGAGTCAATATAAATGTAATCAAACAAAAATAATCAAAAGTCCAAATAAAAAAGTCCCAAGAATCCACTAAGGATAAAGGATCCGTGTGGTAAGTATGAAACAGAAGAATCACCAGTGTGTCACCATCCACACAAAAACAGTTGAAGGCTTACCTGAAAACCAGAGACCACCCTTAGGGGGTGATACAGCATTCAATTGGATTTCAAATCCACTCAATAGGAGCCTGTTTGTCCTATGTGTCCTCTGGGATGGCCACAAATTGTATACAATGGTGAACTCCCAAGCAAGCTAGGAAGCAACTTCCAGAGACACTCCATAACACTCAATATCTGTGGTGCATGAAAGACATAAAACTCCACATAAAAACAACGCACACATACAGCGCTGGTAAAAATATCATGAATATGCTACTGAATAGAAAGTGCTCAGTGCAATGTTCCTATAATCATAAATCCAAAAATATGAATAAAGTGCTAAATACGTACAATATATGCTGAACACAAACCAATTACTAGTTAATGGATTACTAATTTGCTAATTCAGCCCATATGAAGTGCCAAATGAATGTGCAATAGGTGCTAAACACAAACCAATAGTGCAAAACAATATAAATTAAGTGTTGAAAGAATCAGTGAAATTAATAATGGTGGTAAATAGTCCCAAATAAATGCCATCAGCTAGACTGCAACACAGGGCTTTTGGTGGCGATCTCACTGGAGAGAAAACAGCATCTCCTATGCTGACAGTCAATCTCCTGGAGCGCTGCAGTATGATGCCTCTGATGCAGATGTAATATGAGTAGCAAATGAGTCATATACTTGTAAGTGTCCACCATCAAATCAGACCCAAAAGGCAAAGAAAAATGATATGGTGAAGTATTGCGGAGAAAGAGATCACTTGTGCATCATATCGCTACTCACAAGATCCTTGGTTGCAAACAGGCATATCAGAAAACTTCCGCGATCGCCGCTAGAAGCGTGCGTTCCACGGGAACAGGAAGAAGCGTCACTGGTTCAGCGTGAGCCGGATGTTTCGTCGACGCGTTTCACCCCTCCCCCAGGGCGTCATGTGTAGCAGTCTAGCTGATGGCATTTATTTGGGACTATTTACCACTAATATTAATTTCACTGATTCTTTAAACACTTAATTTATATTGTTTTGCACTATTGGTTTGTGTTTAGCACTTTTTGCACATTCATTTGGCACTTCATGTGGGCTGAATTAGCAAATTAGTAATCCATTAACTAGTAATTGGTTTGTGTTCAGCATATATTGTACGTATTTAGCACTTTATTCATATTTTTGGATTTATGATTATAGGAACATTGCACTGAGCACTTTCAATTTAGTATCATATTCATGATATTTTTACCAGAGCTTTATGTGTGTGTTGTTTTTATTATGTAAGTATTAATACTTTTCTTACAGCTGCGGTAATACACTTATGCATTTGGTTTAATTTGTCACGAGCGCTGAATTATATATATAAAACTCCACATTGCACAATACTGTAGAAGCTTCACATTTTAATGAAATCGTAGTGCACTTACATGAAAACGGCATTAAAAGGCAAGTATACACATCATATCCAGGGCTGATCAGTTTCCCTTGAGCAAAATGGCTGAACTCCGGTCGCGCATGGGCAGTAGCGTATGTGCGTAATTCCTCCCAGCCCGTTTCGTCATACATGACGTCATGTGGATGGTTCACATTAATTTCCTTTAGTAACCGCCTGAGCTCTGGAAGGGTTTCCCCTCTTCATAAGCAGCCCATTTTTTGATATTCAGTACTGTGCCCTTTAACTAGCAATTGCGTCATCATGCAACACTGTACCCAAATTAAATTTATATAATTTTTTCACACAAATAGAGCTTTCTTTTGGTGGTATTTGATCACCACTGGGTTTTTTATTTTTTGTTATATAAACAAAAAAAGGCCGGAACTAGTTAATGACTGAGGCATTTAGTTAGAGGCATGACAAGTTTTTTGAAGTTACAAATTTTTGTCAATTTTTTTTTGTAAAATGAAGAAATTAAATACCTTTTTTTTCACATACTGTCACCTGTGCAGTACAGCATATGACTGGTATGTCAGTGAGCAGGGACACCATTTTTTTTTTTTTTTTTTTTTACATACTGTCATCAGAGTAGAACATGGTTATAGTAATCCATGTCCTTGATCTGCTTGTCTTCAGCAAACTGTTTGCAGGTTTTCTTGTGCCTCATCTTTAGAAGAGGCTTCCTTCTGGGATGACAGCCATGCAGACCAATTTTATGCAGTGTGCGGCGTATGGTCTGAGCACTGACGGGCTGACCCCCCACCCCTTCAACCTCTCCAGCAATGCTGGCAGCACTTTTATTTCCCAAAGACAACCTCTGGATATGACGCTGAGCACCTGCACTCAACTTCTTTGGTCGACCATGGCGAGGTCTGTTCTGAATGGAACCTGTCCTGCTAAACGGCTGTATGGTCTTGGCCACCATGCTGCAGCTCAGTTTCAGGGTCTTGGCAATCTTCTTATAGCCTAGGTCATCTTTATGTAGAGCAACAATTATTTTTTCAGATCCTCAGAGTTCTTTGCCATGACGTGCCATGTTGAACTTCTGATGACCAGTATGTTGTAACACTAATGAGTCACATGACACCGGGAAGGGAAAATGGCTAATTGGGCCCAATTTGGACATTTTCACTTAGGGGTGTACTCACTTTTGTTGCCAGTAGTTTAGACATTAATGGCTGTGTGTTGAGCTATTTTGAGGGGACAGCAAATTTACACTGTTATACAAGCTGTACACTCACTACTTTACATTGTAGCAAAGTGTTATTTCTTCAGTGTTGTCACATGAAAAGCTATAATAACATATTTACAAAAATGTGAGGGGTGTACTCACTTTTGTGAGATACTGTAGGTATAATAGTCAAGTGTTTTGACTTTGAACCTTTTTTAACATTTTTTTACTGTTTTATCATTACAGAGCCTGAGAATGAGATCCATGCCATGGATTACAGCATGGACGGTAGTGTTTTTGCCACGGCTGGGAAAGACCGCCACATTCGTCTGTATGACAGTCACACTAGTGAGGTAACACCTTGTCCTTTGTCACATGCATGATCAATGGTCTGATGTTTGAGTGGCCCAGGCGTGGAATATCATAGCGGCAACTTTTGGTGGCAGTGTCACCGAGCCGTATAAGAGGATCCCAGAAGACATTCTGTAGTGTTTTTGTATATTCTTTTTTCCCCATAAGCTGGTGGTGCTCTAGGTGAGCAGATTAAAGGTGAAAAAGAGAGATAAAAATACAAGAGAGATTCTTCTAAGATTTTATGTTCTGTTGTACGTCTATGGAAATTATCATAAAAAGTGTAGTACGTGTATACGTACATTCATAAGGTTAGTGGATATCCGTCCAAAAGGGTCGAGCAACCTATTTTAGCACATGTGGGGGGTATGATTGTCTCATTTTCATTGAGAAGTGTGGATGGTCGCACTTGATGGTCATTGGGGTTTTCTGGAGATTTCTGCACTGCACAGTGGTCAGGTCAAGGGAATAACAGTAAAAGAGATGAATCCCCAAAATGGAAATACATATTAAGGAGAGGCATCTATTAAATAAAAAGATGCCTCCATGTGGACTCTTCTGGAAGATTGGTAATTATTGATCACAAGAAAAGGTTAAAATAGAACTATAGGCAAAACGTTATTTTCATTTTGATAGAGCAAAGGAAGGTTCTAACTCCCATCAGATTCTTTTTATATCATCTGTGTTCCATTGCAATGATTTTCCTTAAAGCGGTAAAAAAAGGTAAAAAAATATCTCCTAAACATGTACGGTTTTAGTATGCAGTGCATACTAGCTCATTATGCCTTTTCCCTTACAGGTGTAGGGAAAGAAAAAAAAAGTCAGCGGGTTTACTACTGTTTTAAATTCCTGTCCCATAGCCAAACAGTAATTGAAAGGAAATCACAGCACACCATTAACCCTGCACTCTGTAAGCAGCACACCCCTAAACTCTGCACTCTGTGTGTAGCGCACCCCTAAACTCTGCACTCTGTGTGTAGCGCACCCCTAAACTCTGCACTCTGTGTGTAGCGCACCCCTAAACTCTGCACTCTGTGTGTAGCGCACCCCTAAACTCTGCACTCTGTGTGTAGCGCACCCCTAAACTCTGCACTCTGTGTGTAGCGCACCCCTAAACTCTGCACTCTGTGTGTAGCGCACCCCTAAACTCTGCACTCTGTAGGTAGCACACCCCTAAACTCTGCACTCTGTGTAGCGCACCCCTAAACTCTGCACTCTGTGTAGCGCACCCCTAAACTCTGCACTCTGTGTAGCGCACCCCTAAACTCTGCACTCTGTAGCGCACCCCTAAACTCTGCACTCTGTAGCGCACCCCTAAACTCTGCACTCTGTATGTAGCGCACCCCTAAACTCTGCACTCTGTATGTAGCGCGCCCCTAAACTCTGCACTCTGTATGTAGCGCGCCCCTAAACTCTGCACTCTGTATGTAGCGCACCCCTAAACTCTGCACTCTGTATGTAGCGCACCCCTAAACTCTGCACTCTGTATGTAGCGCACCCCTAAACTCTGCACTCTCTATGTAGCGCACCCCTAAACTCTGCACTCTGTGTGTAGCGCACGCCTAAACTCTGCACTCTGTATATAACGCACATGAATTTCAATGACATTTTAATTTCTGAATGGACTGTTTTGAGGTTGTGGAAACACTCAATTTGTTATATACCAGCTTTTTGAAAGCATTGACTGTACATGAGCTGGTTGTTGATTTACTCGCTATACAAAAAGATGGCAACCACCCCAATTTATAACTAGCCTTTGCAGTAAGGTGCACATGAATAACAACACATGAACCTTAACAATTCACGTTAAAAACAGAGGGTTTAGTTGCACACATTTACAAATATATGTGGAAGCCGCAGTGCTTCGCCACAGCTCCTCTGTACACTGCTATATATATATACTCCAGCTTGGAGTTTCTCAAATATAAAGTTAGGATTGCAGTATAGAGAGGAGACTTGGGGATGCACTGCGGCTTTCACATATATTTGCAAATGTGTGCAACTATACTCTCTCTTTTGTTAACTGCTTCTGGACCGTCCGCCGGACATTTACTGTGGCAGGTTGGCCCAGCTGCGTGAAACAACGAACCTCTACGTTGTTGTCTCTTCCTGTGTCTGGGGCGCGCGTGGCCGACGACCCACTCCTGCTGTGATTGGAACCAGCGGGACCCAATCAGCGGGTCCAGCAGACACAATGTCTGTTGGGACCCGCTGATAGTTGACAGGAGAGGCAGAACGGCGGTCTGCTTATGTAAGCAAGGCAGACCGCCGTTCTGTCAGAGAGAGTTCTTGTGTTTCTGCTAAGCAGGAACACAGATCTCTTTTCCTCCAGTTAAGCCACCCCTCACACAGTTAGAAATCACTCCCTAGGAGCACACAACCCTTTGATTGCCTCTGATATTAACCCCTTCCCTGACAGTGTCATTAGTACAGTGACAGTGCATTTTTTTTAAGCACTGATCCCTTTGTTAGTGTCACTGCCACTGGTCCCCAAAAAGTGTCACTTAAGTGTTCAATTTGTCCACCGCAATGTTGCAGTCCCGCTAAAAATCGCTGATCACTGCCATTACTAGTAAAAATAAAAATGCCATAAAAATATCCCATATTTACCAAAAATATGTAGCAGAATACATATTGGCCTAAATTGATGAAGAAATTTAGATTTTTTTACATTTTTTTTTTATTAGATATGTTTTATAGCAGAAAGCAAAAAATATTTTTTTTCAAATTTGTTGGTCTTTTTTTGTTTATAGTGCATAAAATAAAAACCGCAGAGGTGATCAAATTACACCAAAAGAAAGCTCCATTTGTGAGGAAAAAAGGACATACAACGGCGTACGACCGCGCAATTGTCAGTTAAAGTAACACAGTGCCGTATTGCAAAAAATGGCCTCGTCATGAGAGGGGTAAACCTTCCAGGGCTGAAGTGGTTAATGTTAATTGTTAGACAGGGTATTTTTTTTGTTGTTGCACAGGCTGGCTGGTAAGTATGTTGAGAAATTTTCTGTTTGTGTTGTTCAATTACTCACTTTGAGAATTGTGATTCCTACCTGAATTCTTAAAGGGAGATCGTCAGATCCTTAACCACCTCAATACTGGGCACTTTCGCCCCCCTCCTTCCCAGACCAATTTTCAGCTTTCAGCGCTCTCGCACTTTCAATGACAATTGCGCGGTCATGCTACGCTGTACCCAAATTAAATTTTTTTAATTTTGTTCACACAGAGAGCTTTCTTTTGGTGGTATTTATTCACGACTCCGTTTTTTATTTTTTGCGATATAAGCGAAAAAAGAACGGGAATTTGGGAAAAAAAAAAACAATATTTTCTTCTTTCTATTTTAAAACAAATCCAATAAAATTACATTTTGTCATAAATTTAAGCCAAAACGTATTCTGCTAAATGTTTTTGGTAAAAAAAATCCCGTTAAGTGTATAATGGTTCGTGTGATCACGGACACGTGCGCAAATGATCATGTACAGATGTGCGCAGGTGACATATGTGTGCAGATAATCATTGGGACATGTGATTTTACTGGGACATATTTGGGGGACATGTGTTTTTACTATGTGGGGACATGTGTTTTGGGGACATGTGTTTTGGGGACATTGTGTGTTTATACTGTTTGTTTTGTGTTTTTACATGTGTGTGGGGACACTAGACTGGTGATCAGTGAGTAAAAAGCTGTAAACAGCTCATGCTCACTGATCACCAGCCGGCTGCAGCGATCCGCTCTCCTTTCCTCACTGTCAACTTCCGTGTGAGGAGAGGAGAGCCGATTGCCTAGCAACCGGCTCTGTGTTTACATCACGTGACGGCTGTGATTCGACACGGCCGTCATGTGATCAGGAGGGCCAATCGCAGAGCCCTCCTGCCGATTGGAGATGCGCCGTGTCCGGGTGACACGAGCGCATCGGGATCACGCCGCTGCGCGGGCACGCGCGCGATCCCGCTCCTTCTGAGGGACGTTCCTGAACATCCACTCAGAAAGAGAGATAGCCCACCCGGCCGTTTATGTGCAGTGGCCGGGTGGGAAGTGGTTAATATTGTATAACAATATCTTGGCTTATCTTCTAGTTATTGGCTTTAAAATGGATAGGGGGCCCAGGTCCCACCCTGAGGGACATATATCAATGTCACCAATTTGGACAGCCACAAAAACAAAACAAGGAAAAGTGCATTTAAAAATGCAAAATTGCTTAAAAGATAGTAACTTGGGGGGGGGGGGGGGGCTCACTCTGCTTGTAAAGTGGTGTATCTGTAGCATTTATCCAAAATGCTTCTTCAAAGATGTACGGCTTTAGAGAAACGTTACAAATCTACATTGCAGCTGCAAGATTTTAACCCAAAACAAAAAATAGCCTGCCCCCCAATACATACAAGGTTATTGGGTCTGTTAAGGCTTAAAATGAGAACCCCCATGTGAAAAATACCACCCCAAACTCACAAAATATTGTGCCCCTCCCAAAACACTAACAAACCCCTAGCCAAACACACAGCAAGCCAGCCCATGAAATGGGGATGGATGCTCGGGGGCAGGAGGGGCTCGGGCACCCAAAAAGTCAACCACCTTGTTCCCATATTCAGGAGGACAAGGGCCTCTTCCGTACAACCCTAGCATGGGGTTATGGGGGGCTGCAGACAGGGGGCTTTACGGTGCTTTGTGGTTGGTATTGGGCTGAGCCCAACATGCTCCAAAGGCAGCCAGCTATGTTGAGTGCATGTGGTCTTGTATGGTTCAGGAGGGGGTTGGGTGATCTCTCTTCACGCCCCTTTCCTAGCTGGCCCTGTTGTATGCTCTGAAAAAGGATGTGGTTTGGATTGGTGAAGGCAGCTCACAGCCTTTGGAGAATGGAATGGAGTGTGGAGTTCCCCTTTAAAAGCAAAAGCTAGCCCAAGGAAATCATATGCATTAGAGGGGGAAGGTTAAATGCCCTTTTAGGAGGAGCTAGAGTAGCGAGAGTCTTTTTACATAATTTTAACAAGGTGCATGTCACATGTTGGCAACGTAACATGCTAACATGACCTGTGTGCAAATCTCCTTAAAAAAATACATAAAAGGTGAACCAGCGTAAAAAAAAAAAAAATGTTTAGAGGTGCGCACGTTCAACCCACGCAATTGCATTTGCGTTGCTTGACATTTACTAAGATTTTGGCCGCGCAGTAAACAAACTCATTTGAATGAGCGCAAAAGCCACTTGCGCATGCGCAGTGTTTACATTGATCTCACGCAGTTCTAAACGTACTTGCAGGCACAGCAGGCTTGCTCGAAAAAGTTACTTTCTCATTCTATTTTGGGCTTATTTGTTACTTGGGCAGTTGTTACTAAAATTCCTCACATCACTCCATAATATTTGCATCTCCATCTTCTGTTAATATTGAATTGAAGATGCTGCACGCCATGTCCATAGTGACGCACAGAAAAGAAGAGGATACTAAATGGTAACCAAAAAAAATCGGACTTTATAGCCTTGGAAACAATAGGGAAAGTAACATAATATTGTTCAAAATATTTATTGAAAAAAGTAGATCAATTCATGGACAGTGTTAAAAAAAAGAGATAAAACATGAATCAAATGATACAATTTGTATATTGAGCCATTATGCGTCTATGCGTTTCGTCGTGAGGCTTCTTCAGGACACAGACGAGGTTCAAAATTGTAATAAAGGACAAAAGCGAATCTCACTATCTTCAAGAGAGTGAGCCTCATGTACAAATTCATAGCAGCCGGGAGGTTTCCAAAAGTGTGGAATGCTTATAACAAATGTTTAATTTTTTATATATATATATATATATATATATATATATATATATATATATATATATATATATATATATATATATATATATATATATAGCTCTAGCAGGGGCAGGTGTACGTCAGATATCCAATAGTAGGAGTAAACAGATGGATATAGAGGGGTCCAAAATCCAACAAGGGAGAGACCTTGATAATGTTCAAGATGGCAGCAGTGACATGTAGTAGAAATAAAATGGTATACAAAGGTTAAGTACAGCGCTGCGCTGGAAGTAAACTAAAACAGCAGCCAACACACCCGTAGACTCAGGATCAAAATAACAATAGAAAATTCAAAAGTGTGGCGCTATAAGCTCCGTAAATAAGTGATGAATAAATAAATCAGAATGATGGAAAAATCTTAAAAATTAAGTGACTTCAAAGCAAACATTTCAGTGTGAACCAAAAAGTGCCACGTGAATGGATGTAACTAGTGAACAAAGTAATAACACTTATATACATTCACTAAATCAAATGGTAGGTCATCACCACACAGAAAAGGGGAAGAAATCAGCACAGCTTCCTCATCAATGGATACACCATAAGCCAAGCGAATAATTCGTGTTGCATGTGAGGGGTAAAAACACTCACATAGCGTGATAACGTTTAAACTTGGATTTCTTTTCTCGGACATCACGGGACACAGAGCCACAGTAATTACTGATGGGTTATAGGGTATCACTAGGTATTGGACTCTGGTCACACCCTAATCAGGAAGTTCAACCCCCTATATAACCCCTCCCCTTCCAGGGATACCTCAGTTTTTACACCAGTGTCTTAGGTGTTGGACGTGTAAAGATGTCCTGTGCTGAAGCTCCAAAAGGAATATCCCAAAGATCCTATACTGGGGCAAGCCAGTCGACCGGATCCATTCAAAGTGTCTTTTCATGGCCGAATTGAATGGTACCCGGGCCTCATGTCCGAAGAAACGAGGTTTTACCTGTAACGCTTCTCTTTTTAGAGAGCTGGACCCGCGGATCAGAAAATGGCTTTAAACTTCCTAATTTCTGGCGAGGTGCTTTACAGGCCCAGAACTGAAGGATCCCCCTACTGATGGGGGCCCCAGTCTCTGACGGTTTTTCACAAACGGAGCCCACCGTGAGAGGCGAAGGCTGGGTCTGTGTAAACTGAACCCTGCGGCCTGGATAAGGAGATTCCACAGAATTCTAGTGGCTCTTCTCCTTTAAAGTGTATGCATGCTGTGCCTATTGTGACCACCGGGGGCGGCCAAGAGCACAAACCTTCTCATGCTTGATCTGTCTCAGCGTCCGCTGCAAGGCTCGTCCTCCAGCTCCAAAGGTAGATGGTGGGGGGTTTTCTCTGCTGGGATGGTCCCCCCAGGCTAGGGAAAGGCTCAGGTACGCTGTAAGGCGGGTGAGACCGCACTGTCACAGCCGCTACCGCGCCGCCACCGAAGCCGCATTGCGAAGCAGGGCCCATCACTGCCGGCCTCCTCCTTATTCCCCCAACCCCAGCCTCCCTTCAGGTTGTCAGAAAGGGTCGGCTCGCGCGGGAAGCGCTCGTTTTTCAAAAACGAGGGGGGGAGGGGGGGCGGGGCGTCAGCACAGCGTCAGCGTGCCCAGACGCCCACATTGCCTGAAAGCATGGCTATTTAAAGCACACTGTATAGGTGCTCTGAGCTTTGGAGAGACACAGAGCTGACAGTCACATGTAAGGTGGGACACAGGCATTCCCCTAGGCTGCATTCACTAAAGAACACCGGATTGGGCATTTGGTAGCAAGGCTTTTAGCCAGACTACATCGCTCAGCAGTCAGTGTTCGTTTTTGATACCTCACACCTTGTTGCTTTGCACTATGGGTAGAAGAGGTTCAAGCACCCCTAGAACCAGAGGCACTAGGGGGTCTCGTTCAGGTTCTGAGGACCCCCCGTCTGCTACACCATCCCCTCCTGAGGGACCAGGGGCAGCTGGACAGGGAGAGCCTTTGGGGTTAGGGGCTACATCTGCTGCCGGCACTTCAGCCCCTGTGTACATTACACAAGAAGTTTTTTCCTCAACCATTTCTGGATTAGAGAAAAAACGAATGCCTGCGATTACATCTTCACTGAGTGGAAGAAAACGCACAAGGCCTCCCTCTGCTCCCCAAGACCCTCAGTCAGAGGAGCTCTGGGATAAAGGAGATGAATCCCTTTCAGAGGATCAGGATGGGACAGATGATTCCTCTTCGGAGGATTCAGGTGTAGAGGGACCCTCTGCGACTTCCCAAGAGGAGAAAGTCTTAGTGCAGATCCTCACTGGTTTGGTCCGCTCCACATTTAAGTTGCCCATACCTGAAACTACTACAGAAACCTCTTCTGCTTTGGGGTCACTGAAACCTTTCCAAGCAGCACATGCTTTTCCTGTTCATAATTTACTTGAAAAGCTGCTTTATTCTGAGTGGGAACACCCAGATAAGCGATTTCTTCCGCCGAAAAAGTTTTCTACACTTTATCCTATGGAAGAAAAGTTTATTAAGAGGTGGGGAATACCGGCCATTGATGCGGCCATTTCCTCTGTAAATAGTAATCTGACTTGTCCTGTAGACAACGCTCAGATGCTCAAAGATCCTGTGGATAAAAAGATGGACTTCTTATTGAAAGATGTGTTCTCTTTAGCAGGATCAGTGGCCCAACCTGCAGTAGCAGCGATTGGAGTCTGTCAATACTTAAGAGACCATGTTAAGCAGGTCATCAAAGTATTGCCTGAACAGCAGGCCCAGGGGTTTGCTAACCTTCCTGCGGCTTTATGTTACGCTGTTGACGCCATTAGAGATTCTATCGTGCAAACCTCTCGCCTCTCGCTTGGGTTGGTGCATATACGTAGAATCTTATGGTTGAAAAACTGATCAGCCGAAGCACCATGTAAGAAGCTTCTGGCTGGGTTTCCCTTCCGTGGTGAAAGGTTGTTTGGAGAGGACTTGGATAATTATATCAAGACGATCTCCTGTGGGAAAAGCACTCTCTTACCTGATAAGAAGAAGAGTAAGCGTCCCTCTTTTAAACGGACTCTTTCCCCAGCGCCAGGGGCATCAGCCTCCAGGCAGTCACGACGGTCTCCTCCGTCTGGGACAAGAAACAAGAGTCGACCCCAGGGACACAAGAAATCCTGGGGGAGAAGGTCTTCTAAGCAAGACACTAAGACCTCTTCATGAAGGGGCGCCCCACTCGCTCGAGTGAGGGGAAAGACTGCTGCAGCTCTCAGGGCCCTGGCAGAAAGACTTCCAGGACAGATGGGTAATCTCCATGGTAACCTTAGGGTACAGACTGGAGTTCCAAGAATGTCCCTCTCCTCGTTTCCTCAGATCAGGTGTTCCCAGAAAACCAGAAGAGAAGCAGTCGCTCCTTCTAGCGATAAAGCGACTTTGGTCGCAAGAGGTCATTGTGGGGGCTCCCACAAAGGATCAAGGATTGAGACTCCGTTCCAATCTTGCTATGGTCCGAAAACCAAATGGGGACGACAGACCCACTTTGGATTTAAGAGATCTGAAACGATTCCCAAGGATGCAGTCCTTTTGTTTGGAATCAATTCAGACAGTAATCTCCGTCCTGCAGGGAGGAGAATTTCTGATGACAATAGGCATCAGAGATACAGGCCTATATGTGCCCATTTTTCCTGCTTAACTGAAATGTCTGCAGGCAAAAATCACTGCTCTGAGGGAGCTGATTCTGACAGTCAGGGCCAAGAAGGGTCTTTCTGTCCGCCTTTGTATGAGGCTGCAGGGGAAGATGGTGGCTTCATTCGAAGCAGTTCCCTATGCGCAGTTCCAAGCAGAACTGTTGCAACACAGTATTCTCTTGACCTGGAACAGGAAGGTGCAGGCATAAGTTTTTCCAATGCACCTATCGCATGCGATGCGTCAGAGCCTCAGCTGATGGCTCATACCCAAAAACCTACAGAAGGGGAAATCCTTCCTACCGGTTGCCTGGGATCCTCTTGCAGGCAGGACGGATGCGTTGGTGATTCCGTGGCATCGGCTCTCACCGATTTATGCATTCCCTCCCATTCTGCTACTGCCACGGCTCCTTCGCAGACTCAGGCAAGAAGGGAAGTCGGCACTTCTGGTGGCCCCCGTTTGGCCCAGAAGAACCTGATAAGCAGAAAAAGCAGGGATGATGGTGGGTTTCCGGTGGACCCTACCGATACACCCAGACCTGTTAGCTCAAGGTTTGGTGTTCCAGCCTGCCTCACAAATGCTAGATTTGACGGGTGGGCTATTGAATCCCACATTCTGAAAAATCGTGGGCTTTCAGGTCCTGTCATATCTACCTTGATCAATGCAAGGAAGCCAGCTTCCAGAATGATTTATCATAGAGTCTGGAAAGCTTATGTATCCTGGTGTGAATCCAGGGGTTGGCATCCCAGGAAATATGTCATAAGTAGAATTCTGGATTTTCTACAATTAGGATTAGAGATGAAGCTGGCCTTGAGTACCATCAAGGGCCAGGTGTCGGCCTTATCAGTGTTGTTTCAACGGCCGCTTGCTTCGCATTCTCTGATCCGAAACTTTATACAGGGGGTGGTGCGTCTTAATCCTCCGGTTAGGGCGCCCCTAAACCCCTGGGACTTGAACTTGGTTCTATCGGTGTTACAAAAACAGCCTTTTGAACCAATAAGTCAGATTCCTTTGGTCTTACTGACGAGGAAACTAATTTTCCTGGTAGCTATCTCTTCTGCTAGAAGAGTATCAGAAATAGCAGCTCTTTCCTGTAAGGAGCCTTACCTGATTATACACAAGGATAGAGTGGTACTGCGCCCTCATCCTAGTTTTTTACCGAAGGTGGTTTCAGATTTTCATCTAAACCAAGACATTGTGCTACCTTCCTTTTTTCCAGAACCTTGTTCTTCGGAAGAAAGGTCATTACATTCTTTGGATGTAGTAAGAGCAGTCAAGACCTATCTGGAGGCAACTGCTCAGATTCGCAAGACGGATGTCTTGTTCGTGCTGCCGGAGGGTCCCAAGAGAGGACAGGCAGCATCAAAAGCGACCATTTCTAAATGGATTCGACAGTTGATTATTCAAGCTTACGGTTTGAAACAGAAGATTCCTCCGTTTCAGATCAAGGCACATTCCACAAGGGCTATTGGTGCTTCTTGGGCAGTGCATCACCGGGCCTCTATGGCTCAGATCTGCAAGGCCGCAACCTGGTCTTCAGTTCATACATTTACCAGATTCTATCAGGTGGATGTAGGAAGGCATGAGGATATCGCCTTTGGGCGTAGTGTGCTGCAGACAGCGGTACAGGGTCCTCAGGTCTGATAGCACCCTACTTGGTTGTGATTCCCCCCCCCCTCAGTTGGCATTGCTTTGGGACATCCCATCAGTAATTACTGTGGCTCTGTGTCCCGTGATGTCCGAGAAAAGAAAATAGGATTTTTTATTACAGCTTACCTGTAAAATCCTTTTCTTTCGACGGACATCACGGGACACAGAGGTCCCGCCCCTCTTCTAATACACCTATACTGCTTTGCTACAAAACTGAGGTATCCCTGGAAGGGGAGGGGTTATATAGGGGGTTGAACTTCCTGATTAGGGTGTGACCAGTGTCCAATACCTAGTGATACCCTATAACCCATCAGTAATTACTGTGGCTCTGTGTCCCGTGATGTCCGTCGAAAGAAAAGGATTTTACAGGTAAGCTGTAATAAAAAATCCTATTTTATTTAAAATTAAAGAATAAAAAACAAACTCACATTGTCAGATCCGACAGGGTGGATCCCTCATGACTACCGCTACACGATTTACATGCTATTCCTATCTTCTGACAATGTGAGTTTGTTTTTTATTCTTTAATTTTAAATAAATCCAAGTTTAAACGTTATCACGCTATGTGAGTGTTTTTACCCCTCACATGCAACACGAATTATTCGCTTGGCTTATGGTGTATCCATTGATGAGGAAGCCGTGCTGATTTCTTCCCCTTTTCTGTGTGGTGATGACATCTGACCAGATATAACACCCAGACCTGTTGGTCATCAAGCCCTTTTGACCTGTATGGCATATGCTATTTCAGGCCACTATTTCTGGCAAGCCTCCATGATTTCTGGTGATGGTCCTGCCACTGATTTCAATCTTCCGTGCACTTCTGGTCTCCCTACGGTCCATTTATCTACCAGGTTGCCGGGTCTAAACAATCCCTCTGCATGCTCAGGAGACACTTGTTTATCATCGCCTATGCACTGTTACCATAGACTTTTTGTTTTTGTTTTTTTTCACTTATTGTAATATGGACTTTATAACTAATACCATTTTTTGATGTTTTTTTCACTTACCATTTGATTTAGTGAATGTATATAAGTGTTATTACTTTGTTCACTAGTTACATCCATTCACGTGGCACTTTTTGGTTCACACTGAAATGTTTGCTTTGAAGTCACTTAATTTTTAAGATTTTTCCATCATTCTGATTTATTTATTCATCACTTATTTACGGAGCTTATAGCGCCACACTTTTGAATTTTCTAGTGACATGTAGTAGAACTGGCACATACTACTTTAACTTTGCAGTAGATAGGTGTGCCCCTGGGAGACGGTGTGGAAAATATTTCTATTTTCCATAGCGGTGCACAGATTGCATTCTCCCGTGCGCTGAGATCGTTATAGTAAATAGGGGATTCACGCTCTGTTCCTGGTGCACCGTTTCATAAATATGAAAATGCGCGTTGCGCCTCGCTGTGCGCCTCTACTGATGGCGCACAGCTTTCGTAAATCAGCCCCAATGTGACCAGTCTTTACTGACTGAGATTTGGTGTTTTTTTTTTTTTTTCAGATTCTGAACATCTTGATGGCCCCAGATTTCCTCCATGACTATGACCTGAGCCTGACCAGCGGCCACACACGCAGAATCTTCGCACTGAGGTTCCACCCTTCTGAATATCACATCTTCCTAACTGGGGGATGGGATGACTCTGTCAAGGTGGGGATAATTGTGCTGTATGCATGTATATAGCTCTGACATATCTCACACTACACTGAGCCAATCACATCACTCTCTGTATCCGAGGAGCTTACACTCTAATATTCCTACCACAGTCATGTTCTTCTTATTATACATTTATATAGCTCTGACATTAGTCATCAATGGAGCTGCACCAGGAACGCAAGTGGTGCATATGTGATGCCATTTTTGATGTGTTTTGCGTTTCTTTTTCTTTTTTTTTTATCACTGTATATAGCTGGTTGCTAAGAAGAGGGCCGCGTCCTTAGCAACCGATGAGTCATCAGCTGTCAGCGCGGTTCCAGCTGAATTGAAAAAAACATGTAATTTGCCGGCAAAAAAAATTAGCAAAGTAGGGTCCCCCCCCCAGCTTCATACCATGCTCTTCGGGTCTAGTATGGATTTGGAGGGGACCCCCACGACAAAATTTAAAATAAAAACGGCGTAGGGTCCCCCTCAAAATCTATAGTAGACCCTTATCCGAGCATGCCGGCAGGTCAGGAAAGAGAGGGGACGAGCAAGCGCCCCCCCCCCCCCCCAGAACCATACCAGGCCGCATGCCCTCAACATGGGGGGGGGGGGGTATGGGTGCTTTGTTGAGGACAAGGGCCTCTTCCCGACAACCCTTGCCAAGGTGGGTGTTGGGGTCTGCAGGCTGGGGGCTTATTGGAATCTGGAAGCCCCCTTTAACAAGGGGATCCCCAGATCCTGGCCCCCCCACCCTATGTGAATGGGTATCGGGTACATCGTACCCCTACCCAGTCACCAAAAAAGCAGTGAAAAGTTGAAAAAAAAACAAGAGCCAGTTTTTGACAATTCCTTTATTAGTAAAATAGCTCTGAGCCGTGGTCTCTCCTGATGTCATCTCTCCCGGAGCCCTCACCTTTTTCCGCCACCGTTTTCTCCCGAGCTGTCATCTCTTGATGTCATCGTCTTTTTCCTCCTCCTGTCATCACCGCCGTCTTCTTCTTGCTCGCCGGTTACCTGCTAAAAAACAAAAAAAAGCTGGTCTTTTCGTGAAGCTGTCTTCCTCCGTTTTTATGTTCCCCGTTGTCCAGCGCCTCTCATATAGGCATGGGGGGGTGGCCATCCAATGACGTTGCTCGAAGAGCTCGCCCCTTGTGACATGTGACGTTGCATGTCACATGGGGCGGGCTCTCTGGGTGACGTTACTGGATGGCCACGCCCCATGCCTATAAAAGAGGCCCCAGACAGCAGGGAACATAACAACGGAGGAAGACAAAACCAGCTTTTTTTTTGTTTTTTAGCGGAGTTGGCGAGGAAGAAGAAGACAGCAGTGACGACGCTAAGGAGGAGGAGGAAAAAGAAGTCAACGACACCGGGAGATGACAGCTCGGGGAGAAAGTGGTGGCCGAAAAAGGTGAGGGCACCAGGAGCGACGACATCGGGACAGACGGCGGCTCAGAGTATTTTACTAATAAATAAATTGTCAAAAACTGGCTCTTGTTTTTTTTTAAACTTTTCACTTCTTTTTTGGTGAATGGGTAGGGGTACAATGTACCTGATACCCATTCACATAGGGTGGGGGGCCGGGATCTGGAGGTCTCCTTGTTAAAGGGGGCTTCCAGATTCCGATAAGCCCCCGCCCGTAGACCCTGACAACCACCGGGCAAGGGTTGTTGGAAAGAGGCCCTTGTCCTCATCAACATGGGGCAAGGTGCTTTGGGGTGGGGGGGGGGTGCTGAGCTCCCCCTGCCCCAAAGCACCCGTACCCCCCCACGTTGAGGGCATGCGGCCTGGTATGGTTCAGGAGGGGGGCGCTCGCTTGTCCCCTCCCTTTCCTGACCTGCCGGGCGACATGCCTGGTTAAGGGTCTGGTATAGATTTTGGGGGGGGGACCCTGCGCCGTTTTAAAAATTTTTTTTGGCGTGGGGGTCCCCTCCGAATCCATAGTAGACCCAAAGGGCCTGGTATGGACCTGGGGGGGGGGGGGGGTGTAACCCTATGCCATTTTTTTCACAAATTTTTTTGCCGTCAAATTTTTTTTCGACTTTCAGCTGGGAAGCCCGCTGACAGCTGATGACTCATTGTTTGCTAAGGACCTGGTGGCCGACTTCCCGGCCCCATCCTTAGCAACCAGATTTATAAAGTGTGTTTTACAGTGTGTTTAAAGAGGAGAAAAAAAACGTAAAATGCATGAAAACTGCATGCAAAAATGCATAAAAAATTCTGGTTTAAAAATGCAAAATGCACTGAAAAACGCATCAAACGCAGCTGCATAGTTGTGAACCTAGACTTACTGGAAATAAAGATGCAGTGTTGCTACACAGTTTTGTGCTCTTCTTTTGTGTTCTTATTTATAAGTTGTTAAATTTTTATTGGCTGAAGTTTTGTTTGATCGTAGATCTGGGACAAGCGCATGGCGAAAGAAGCGCGGCGTGTCATTAACGGCCCTCACATCTGCGGCCCTGGAATTGACATCAGGGTGAGTGTGTCTCAGCCTGATCTCATGGTACACATTAATGAGCTGTTGTTAATCTGTTGCTTGTCCTATTTTAAAAGTAATTTAGGAACAGATTTATTATTTGAATGCATCTTCCATAATAAAGGAGCCCATATGAAAATGAACATAAATCGGCATTTGCATAATAATTGAGCCCATAAGAAAGGATAATATAAAAGTGCTCCTAGGTACTTGTTCTGTCCTCGCTATACATTTCCTTATGTTAAACTCGACATGCAGCTAAACTCTCCTGTTCAGCAATAAGCAAGGCTGAATGTAATCTTGAAGCTTTATTAACCATTTCAGCATCGGAAGGTTTTACTCCCTTCATGACCAGGCCATTTAACGACCGAATGACGGCTACAGCACGGACGACTAGTTCTGGGAGGCCATCATATAACGGCCTCCCGTGATCACGCCCCCTGCGGGTGTGGGTGGCACGGTCTGTGATCAAAGATTGATCAATCAGCAGCTCTTTACCATGTGATCAGCTGTGTCCAATCACAGCTGACCACGGAAGTAAACAGAAGCCAGTTATCGGCACTCCTTTCCTCCTGCTGACGGCATGAGGAGAGGAGAAGAAAGCTGATTTAAAAATGGACATGTACAGTTATAATCAGAGTTACATAGTAGGTGAGGTAGAAAAAAAAAGACACAAGTCCATCAAGTCCAACCTATGTGTGTGATTATATGTCAGCATTACATTGTATATCCCTGAGTGTTGCGGTCGTTCAGGTGCTTATCTAATAGTTTTTTTAAACTATCGATGCTCCCCGCTGAGACCACCGCCTGTGGAAGGCAATTCCACATCCTTGCCGCTCTTACAGTAAAGAACCTCTTTTCTTCTAATTTTAATGAGTGGCCACGTGTCTTGTTAAACTCCCCTCCTGCGAAAAAGTTTTATTCCTATTGTGGGGTCACCAATACAGTATTTGTATATTGAAATCATATCCCCTCTCAAGCGTCTCTTCTCCAGAGAGAATAAGTTCAGTGCTCGCAATCTTTCCTCATAACTAAGATCCTCCAGACCCTTTATTAGCTTTGTTGCCCTTCTTTGTACTCGCTCCATTTCCAGTACATCCTTTCTGAGGATTGGTGCCCAGAACTGGAAAACGTACTCCAGGTGCGGCCACTGCACTGATTATCAGTGCAGACCCAACAGTACTGCCAATAAGTGCCCACCAGTGCCGCATCATCAGTGCCGTCTATCAATGCCCATCATTGCAGTCTATCAGTGCCCATAGGTGCAGTCTATCAGTTCCCTGTGTCCTATGCCTACATACTTTTGCTAACAGATGTCCCTCGCTCCCATCTCAAAAAGGTGGGAGGTACGCATACAATTAATGTATAAAACATAGAGAACACAATGAAATAACTAGGCTGCAGGCGGCAATGCGGCCATGCTTACCAGCAATACTGCTGGCAGGGAATGTAAGTTCAGTCCACAACATGTGCTGCAGATATGATGCCAGTTCCTAAAATGGAGCCTGAGCTCCCATGATGTGCCTGTTTCATTTTCTTAGCCTAAAGGATGATGGGAGATTTTATTAAACTTGAAAAGTCTTTGGCTTCTGCAAAACAGTGAATTAATGCAGGGCTCCATCTAGTGGCCAAATTGAATATTGCGGTCTGAATTTCCCTACTGGAGGCAGAATAGTACTCTTATAATTTCTAGGACAGCTCTGAGGTTAAAGTACATCCCTAAGTAAGTGCATGAAGAGGTGACAAAATAGAAAAAAAAGTGGTGGACATTCATTTTTTGGCTGTACAATCATACAAAACTACCATTGGCACTTTGGTTGAAAAACGCAACCAAAAATGAATAACATATTTCTTATTATAGCCGTTTTTAAAGCACTGATAATTCATGCAGCGTGCTACATAATGTACATTCACATTAGTCCCTGCCCCCAAGGAGCTTACAATCTAGAGTCTCACATGCATACACACATACTAGGGACAGATTAGACAGGAGCCAATTAACCGACCAGCATGTCTTCAGAGTGTGGAAGGAAACTCGTACAAACGCCATGCAGCTTTCTGTGATGGGATGGCAACAATGCTGCATTGCTCCTGAATTCAGAGTAGAGTTGTCACTCTCATTTTGGCTGTGCCTGCTTACGCTACAGTTTAATATGCAAATGTTGCAGGGGCTTAGCTATCATTATTGTCACTGCTGAGTCACAAGCCTGTCAATCAGCACTTGGTCACACCTAGTCCCGCCCACTGCTTTCTGGATTGACAGCACTGCCTCTGTTGCCGAGACCCTTCACCTGTGAGCTGCAGAGCCTGGGAGGGGGAGCGTGTGAGACATAAATGAAGGAGGATTGGGCTCATTTAGTGAAGATGAAAAGATGAAGGAAGGTTTTTCCTTACTTTATGAGGCTTGTGCATCATATTATTGAGGATATTATTATAATTATTATGGATTTATATAGCACCTACAGTGTGCGCAGCTCTTTACAATATAAAGGGAGACCGTACAATTACAATACAGTTCAATATAATAGAATTAGGAGGGACCTGCTCGTGTAGCTTACAATCTAAAGTGAAAAAGGGGAAAGTGCTGCGGGTAAAGATCTTATAGAGGTTGTTGACATACAGATTTCTTTTCTCGGACATCACGGGACACAGAGCCACAGTAATTACTGATGGGTTATAGGGTATCACTAGGTATTGGACACTGGTCACACCCTAATCAGGAAGTTCAACCCCCTATATAACCCCTCCCCTTCCAGGGATACCTCAGTTTTTACACCAGTGTCTTAGGTGTTGGACGTGCAAAGATGTCCTGTGCTGAAGCTCCAAAAGGAATATCCCAAAGATCCTATACTGGGGCAAGCCAGGCGACCGGATCCATTCAAAGTGTCTTTTCATGGCCGAATTGAATGGTACCCGGGCCTCGTGTCCGAAGAAACAAGGTTTTAACTGTAACGCTTCTCTTTTTAGAGAGCTGGACCCGCGGATCAGAAAATGGCTTTAAACTTCCTAATTTCTGGCGAGGTGCTTTACAGTCCCAGAACTGAAGGATCCCCCTACTGATGGGGGCCCCAGTCTCTGACGGTTTTTCACAAACGGAGCCCACCGTGAGAGGCGAAGGCTGGGTCTGTGTAACCTGAACCCTGCGGCCTGGATAAGGTAAGAGGAGATTCCACAGAATTTTAAATTCTAGTGGCTCTTCTCCTTTAAAGTGAATGCATGCTGTGCCTATTGTGACCACCGGGGGCGGCCAAGAGCACAAACCTTCTCATGCTTGATCTGTCTCAGCGTCCGCTGCACAGGCTCTTCCTCCAGCTCCAAAGGTAGATGGTGGGGGGTTTTCTCTGCTGGGATGGTCCCCCCAGGCTAGGGAAAGGCTCAGGTAGGCTGTAAGGCGGGTGAGACCGCACTGTCACAGCCGCTACCGCGCCGCCACCGAAGCCGCATTGCGATGCAGGGCCCATCACTGCCGGCCTCCTCCTTATTCCCCAACCCCAGCCTCCCTTCAGGCTTGTCAGAAAGGGTCGGCTCGCGCGGGAAGCGCTTGTTTTTCAAAAACGAGGGGAGGGAGGGGGGGGCACGGCGTCAGCACAGCGTCGGCGTGCCCAGACGCCCACATTGCCTGAAAGCATGGCTATTTAAAGCACACTGTATAGGTGCTCTGAGCTTTGGAGAGACACAGAGCTGACAGTCACATGTAAGGTGGGACACAGGCATTCCCCTAGGCTGCATTCACTAAAGAACACCGGATTGGGCATTTGGTAGCAAGGCTTTTAGCCAGACTACATCGCTCAGCAGTCAGTGTTTCGTTTTTGATACCTCACACCTTGTTGCTTTGCACTATGGGTAGAAGAGGTTCAAGCACCCCTAGAACCAGAGGCACTAGGGGGTCTCGTTCAGGTTCTGAGGACCCCCTGTCTGCTACACCATCCCCTCCTGAGGGACCAGGGGCAGCTGGACAGGGAGAGCCTTTGGGGTTAGGGGCTACATCTGCTGCCGGCACTTCAGCCCCTGTGTACATTACACAAGAAGTTTTTTCCTCAACCATTTCTGGATTAGAGAAAAAACGAATGGCCGCGATTACATCTTCACTGAGTGGAAGAAAATGCACAAGGCCTTCCTCTGCTCCCCAAGACCCTCAGACAGAGGAGCTCTGGGATAAAGGAGATGAATCCCTTTCAGAGGATCGGGATGGGACAGATGATTCCTCTTCGGAGGATTCAGGTGTAGAGGGACCCTCTGCGACTTCCCAAGAGGAGAAAGTCTTAGTGCAGATCCTCACTGGTTTGGTCCGCTCCACATTTAAGTTGCCCATACCTGAAACTACTACAGAAACCTCTTCTGCTTTGGGGTCACTGAAACCTTTCCAAGCAGCACATGCTTTTCCTGTTCATAATTTACTTGAAAAGCTGCTTTACTCTGAGTGGGATCACCCAGATAAGCGATTTCTTCCGCCGAAAAAGTTTTCTACACTTTATCCTATGGAAGAAAAGTTTATTAAGAGGTGGGGAATACCGGCCATTGATGCGGCCATTTCCTCTGTAAAATAGTAATCTGACTTGTCCTGTAGACAACGCTCAGATGCTCAAAGATCCTGTGGATAAAAAGATGGACTTCTTATTGAAGGATGTGTTCTCTTTAGCAGGATCAGTGGCCCAACCTGCAGTAGCAGCGATTGGAGTCTGTCAATACTTAAGAGACCATGTTAAGCAGGTCATCAAAGTATTGCCTGAACAGCAGGCCCAGGGGTTTGCTAACCTTCCTGCGGCTTTATGTTACGCTGTTGACGCCATTAGAGATTCTATCATGCAAACCTCTCGCCTCTCGCTTGGGTTGGTGCATATACGTAGAATCTTATGGTTGAAAAACTGGTCAGCCGAAGCACCATGTAAGAAGCTTCTGGCTGGGTTTCCCTTCCGTGGTGAAAGGTTGTTTGGAGAGGACTTGGATAATTATATCAAGACGATCTCCTGTGGGAAAAGCACTCTCTTACCTGATAAGAAGAAGAGTAAGCGTCCCTCTTTAAACGGACTTTCCCCAGCGCCAGGGGCATCAGCCTCCAGGCAGTCACGACGGTCTCCTCCGTCTGGGACAAGAAACAAGAGTCGACCCCAGGGACACAAGAAATCCTGGGGGAAAAGGTCTTCTAAGCAAGACACTAAGACCTCTTCATGAAGGGGCGCCCCGCTCGCTCGAGTGAGGGGAAAGACTGCTGCAGCTCTCAGGGCCCTGGCAGAAGGACTTCCAGGACAGATGGGTAATCTCCATGGTAACCTTAGGGTACAGACTGGAGTTCCAAGAATGTCCCTCTCCTCGTTTCCTCAGATCAGGTGTTCCCAGAAAACCAGAAGAGAAGCAGTCGCTCCTTCTAGCGATAAAGCGACTTTGGTCGCAAGAGGTCATTGTGGGGGTTCCCACAAAGGATCAAGGATTGAGACTCTGTTCCAATCTTTCTATGGTCCGAAAACCAAATGGGGACGGCAGACCCATTTTGGATTTGAGAGATCTGAAACGATTCCCAAGGATGCAGTCCTTTCGTTTGGAGTCAATTCAGACAGTAATCTCCGTCCTGCAGGGAGGAGAATTTCTGATATCAATAGGCATCAGAGATACAGGCCTATATGTGCCCAGTTTTCCTGCTTAACTGAAGTGTCTGCAGGCAAAGATCACTGCTCTAAGGGAGCTGATTCTGACAGTCAGGGCCAAGAAGGGTCTTTCTGTCCGCCTTTGTATGAGGCTGCAGGGGAAGATGGTGGCTTCATTCGAAGCAGTTCCCTATGCGCAGTTCCAAGCAGAACTGTTGCAACACAGTATTCTGCTGACCTGGAACAGGAAGGTGCAGGCATTAAACTTTCCAATGCACCTATCGCATGCGATGCGTCAGAGCCTCAGTTGATGGCTCATACCCGAAAACCTACAGAAGGGGAGATCCTTCCTACCGGTTGCCTGGGATCCTCTTGCAGGCAGGACGGATGCGTTGGTGATTCCGTGGCATCGGCTCTCACCGATTTATGCATTCCCTCCCATTCTGCTACTGCCACGGCTCCTTCGCAGACTCAGGCAAGAAGGGAAGTCGGCACTTCTGGTGGCCCCCGTTTGGTCCAGAAGAACCTGATAAGCAGATATAGCAGGGATGATGGTGGGTTCCCAGTGGACCCTACCGATACACCCAGACCTGTTAGCTCAAGGTCCGGTGTTCCAGCCTGCCTCACAAATGCTAGATTTGACGGGTGGGCTATTGAATCCCACGTTCTGAAAGATCGTGGGCTTTCAGGTCCTGTCATATCTACCTTGATCAATGCAAGGAAGCCAGCTTCCAGAATGATTTATCATAGAGTCTGGAAAGCTTATGTATCCTGGTGTGAATCCAGGGGTTGGCATCCCAGGAAATATGTCATAAGTAGAATTCTTGATTTTCTACAATTAGGATTAGAGATGAAGCAGGCCTTGAGTACCATCAAGGGCCAGGTCTCGGCCTTATCACTGTTGTTTCAACGGCCGCTTGCTTCGCATTCTCTGATCCGAAACTTTATGCAGGGGGTGATGCGGCTTAATCCTCCGGTTAAGGCGCCCCTAAACCCCTGGGACTTGAACTTGGTTCTATCGGTGTTACAAAAACAACCTTTTGAACCAATACGTCAGATTCCTTTGGTCTTACTGACGAGGAAACTAATTTTCCTGGTAGCTATCTCTTCTGCTAGAAGAGTATCAGAAATAGCAGCTCTTTCCTGTAAAGAGCCTTACTTGATTATACACAAGGATAGAGTGGTACTGCGTCCTCATCCTAGTTTTTTACCGAAGGTGGTTTCAGATTTTCATCTAAACCAAGACATTGTGCTACCTTCCTTTTTTTCCAGAACCTTGTTCTTCGGAAGAAAGGTCATTACATTCTTTGGATGTAGTAAGAGCAGTCAAGACCTATCTGGAGGCAACTGCTCAGATTTGCAAGACGGATGTCTTGTTCGTGCTGCCGGAGGGTCCCAATAGAGGACAGGCAGCGTCAAAAGCGACCATTTCTAAATGGATTCGACAGTTGATTATTCAAGCTTACGGTTTGAAACAGAAGATTCCTCCGTTTCAGATCAGGGCACATTCCACAAGGGCTATTTGTGCTTCTTGGGCAGTGCATCACCGGGCCTCTATGGCTCAAATCTGCAAGGCCGCAACCTGGTCTTCAGTTCATACATTTACCAGATTCTATCAGGTGGATGTAGGAAGGCATGAGGATATCGCCTTTGGGTGTAGTGTGCTGCAGACAGCGGTACAGGGTCCTCAGGTCTGATAGCACCCTACTTGGTTGTGATTCCCCCCCCTCAGTTGGCATTGCTTTGGGACATCCCATCAGTAATTACTGTGGCTCTGTGTCCCCTGATGTCCGAGAAAAGAAAATAGGATTTTTTATTACAGCTTACCTGTAAAATCCTTTTCTTTCGACGGACATCACGGGACACAGAGGTCCCGCCCCTCTTCTAATACACCTATACTGCTTTGCTACAAAACTGAGGTATCCCTGGAAGGGGAGGGGTTATATAGGGGGTTGAACTTCCTGATTAGGGTGTGACCAGTGTCCAATACCTAGTGATACACTATAACCCATCAGTAATTACTGTGGCTCTGTGTCCCGTGATGTCCGTCGAAAGAAAAAGATTTTACAGGTAAGCTGTAATAAAAAATCCTATTTTTAGGTGGAGGTGGGGTAGGCTTTCCTGAATAAGTGAGTTTTCAAGGATCGGCTAAAGGCAGATAGGGTAGAAGTTAACTGGATGGATTGAGGTAGGGAGTTCCAGAGGATGGTAACGTTTCTGGAGAAGTCCTGGAGGTGAACATGGGAAAAGATAACAAGGAGTTAGGCCTGGTTCACGCCTATGCATTTTTTAGTGCATTTTCCGTTTTGCAGACACAAACTACAGTCCATGTAACATGGGTCATGTTCACATCTGTGCATTTTATGGAAAAAGCCAGGGACTTTTTTTTTTCTGGTTTTTGGTTCCATAGACTTCAATGGATCAAAATTGTGTATTGAAAAATGCAAAATGCACCTGAAATATGCAAACTGCCACCTGAATAGGTGTGAACCGGGCCTTCAGGGAGCCTTGGGAGAAGCGGAGAGGACGATTTGTGCGATATCTCAAGATGGGCAAGATGAGCATCATACAG
Source organism: Lithobates septentrionalis (assembly GCA_037952835.1). NCBI lineage: Eukaryota > Metazoa > Chordata > Amphibia > Anura > Ranidae > Lithobates > Lithobates septentrionalis. Next base: position 474,291 of record JBBDGP010001460.1, read on the forward strand.
TAACAGCATATGGTCCTTGTTGTGTCTCTGTCATACAGGGCCTTTAGTTGTAGTGAGGAACTTTACTGCATGTAAGCACCACAAGCAAAGACATATATTCATAGCAAACTCCCCCTTCCATCCATGTCGCCATGCTTTATTTTGTCGAGAAATTACTTGGAAAAACACCCCCGCTAGCATTTCTGGCCATGGCCATCTTGAGTAAGGGCAAATGATTCATGTAGCATTTACTTCCTGGAATCCATCTACCCTTAGCTCAAGCATGCATGCAGGAGAGTGTGTTTAGCTGGGAAAACCCCTTCTCCTCTCCTCTCCTTCTGAAGACTCCTGGGATGTATGACCTTGTTTGCCTATACAAGCAACCAGGAAGTAACTGAAGAATTGTAGAAAAAAAAAGAAGTTTAAAAAAGTCATTAATAGGAATATGATATTTTTATATTATCTTATCTATTTACTAATGCGAGCAGCATGAGGATTAAGAATAATGAATGTTGATTGGAAGAGTAAAGTTCCACTTTAACATGAAAAGTCCATACATAGAAGGGTGCAGAAAGATCAGTTTGCAGCAAAAAAATCTTCACCGAAAATATATATCTATTCTGACCACTAGATGGCAGTATAATAACTGCTTGAATACAGGTTATTTCATTAGTGGCTTGAGTTTTTCTATAATGGGAATATACTGTTATTTTACTGTATAATTCATTTACACTTATACAATATCAGACTTTGCACTTTGCATTTAAGGCAGTATTCATTTCAGCAGTTCTTTCACCTTCTTGCGCTTTGGGTTTCATACGGGTTTTAACGGCTAGTTTCATTGCGTCTGCTGCGTGTTCTCGCACATGCCAGAACCACACTTCTTGCTTAGTGCATTTGAAGTGGCATTAACAATAAATGGCACCACAGGTGTAATACACAAATTTCCAGAGTACTAGGTCAAATTGCCTCTCTTACTTGGTCCTTAGTTTTCTTCTTTTTTTTATTTTTATTTTTTTTTCATTTATATCCACCCTCTATTGCTCTCACTCTCCTCCATATCTCCAAATTGCTATTTTTTTGCTATTGTGATCTGACTTCCTGTTGGAGGGTGGCTACGCTTGTCCTCTATATGTAGGAATGTAGCCACCCTCTTTTGCTCACTCCCCAGATAGACTATGGACTACAGGACGTGTTGTGTACATAGAGCAACTAACATGCGCTGCTCTTTCCAAATACATAGAAGTGGGGAGAATAGGTTCGGGAGCTCATTACATAACAAGGCTGCAGAAAAATACAGCAAAAAAAACAATTTCACGAAAAAAAGATTAGAGGGACATTAAAGTGTTACTAAACCCACAACAGTAAAATCAGTCTGTATATGCAGTAAAGCATGCCTGTTATACTCACTGTGGAAGGGGTTAATCCTTTGCATTGTGTAAAAAGGCTGTTTGATCCTGTCTTCTCTGATCCTCCCATTTTTTACTGTCCCCAATCCATCTGCTGATAGAACAGAGACTAGGGGACAAGCTGCACATGCTCAGTTTGGCGTGTATTGCTAGAGAATTTTTTCTTTTTCTCTTGGTGGGGTGCATGTAATCAGCACAGGGCCAATCAGCACTGTCCAGACAGAGGGTCAGGGGTCCTGCAGCCTCATAGGACAGTAAAATCAGAATGAAAACTTCTCCTACAAGCTTTAACCAGACACTGATAGAAGTCACATGACTGCTATATACAGCTGATGAGAAAGGGTATTTAGCAGTTTCTATTTACTAAAACGATTTCATTTCCATGTTCTGTGTACTGTGGGAGACCAGATATAGGGAATGCAGGGTCCTGGGTTTGGTTACACTATAAGTAGTGAATGTGTATAGATGATTTTTGGAGAATAAGGATATTATTTAGTGTCAGTTTAAACCCTTGTTCTACTCAGCTCATCATGGGCTTGGATCAGCCATGCTGGTACCAGGTGCCGTACTGTGAGTGTGGCCAAGGGCCCTTTCATACGGATCTGTTTTTCATGTGTTTTTTGGGTAAAAAAACAGAAGAAAAATGCATCCCTTGAAATCTTATGGTACACTTCACACCAGTGCGCTATGGGTACGGTGCGTTTTTAAAAGTCCTGCATGCTTCCTTTTTTTTAGCGTGCGTAACCATTTTAATACCGGGCACTTTACCCCCCCCCCCCCCCCCCCCCACTTCCTGCCCAGGCCAATTTTTAGCTTTCAGCGCTGTCACACTTTGAATGAATTGCACGGTCATGCAACACTGTACCCATATGACCTTTTTTATAATTTTTTAACACAAACAGAGCTTTCTTTTAGTGGTATTTAATTACTACAAGATTTTTTATCTTTTGCTAAATAAACAACGATTGAAAAATATGCAAAAAAATGTGTTTTTTCTTTATTTCTGTTTTAAAATTTTGCAAATAAATAATCTTTCTTCATGAATTTAGGCCAAAATGTATTCTGCTACATTTCTTTGGTGAAAATAACCCAAATCGGTTTATATTTTTTAGACTGTAGGAAAGTTAGAGAGTCCACAAACTATGGGTATATATCTGAAAATTGATCAATCCTGATGTACTGATGGCCTTACTCATTTTTTAAGGCCAGGACAGTACAAATATCCCCACATGACCTCTTTTTTTTTTTTTTCTTCTATACTGTTACTTGTATAGTACAGTGTCATCATATAACTGTTGTGGTGGTGATCAGGGAGACTAACTGGTGACAGTATGTAAAAAAAAAATGTAGTAATTTTATTCTTTATTACTTTTTATTTTTTATTTATTTTTTTACAATTTTTCTTTGTAACACGCTGTGACCAGAGCAATATAATGTTACCATAGTAACCTTGTACTACTCTGGGGAAGTGATCAGGATTTTTTCTTTTTACACATTATGATTGCTTATACCAATACATTTTATTGGTAAATCAATAATTTTTACTGAATGAAACTGATTCATTCAGTGAGTATTGATGTGATTAGCTGTGATTGGCCCTGTCTGTATCATGTGATCACTGTGACCAATCACAGCTAGCAACACAATTGTATACATTGGTGGGCATGAAAGGAAACCATCCATTGTTTACAATTGTCATGTGATCTGCTGTGATTGATCACGGCGATCACATGGTACAGGCAGCGGGCTCATACAGTGATCTCTCATTGGCGGGTGACAGATTTCACCTGCAGGGCCACGCTTGAGGCGTGTTCTGGGAGGACGTTATAGGACATCCACCCAGAATGAGGAAAGTCCTGCCCAGCCGTCATTTGACTGTAGGCCGGGCGGGAACTGGTTAAAAACTGGACTAAAAACACACACCCCCATTGAAATAAATGGAAAATGCATAAAAAACACAATTTTTGGTGCACTTTTTTTGAGCCACATGTCTAAGTTTCACAGGTGCATAATTGAAATCAGGAGTCCAAAAAAGCAACAAAAACCCATATGCGCTTTTACTGCGTTTTTTTTTCAGTGAAGCAGTGTGAAAGAGCCCTAACTCTGGACTTTTGGATAGTGAAGAGTGTAAAGCTCTGAGTATGATGAGAAGTCCAGGGCTGTGAACAGAGCTCACTCCGGGGCATCTCCGGCATTAGGAAGACAATTTTTTCACCAATATGACTTCTTGTAGCACATTCCATAAGGGAAGAGCAGTCGCACTGTAAGCTTCTTTTTACATGACAAACCGCATTCACACATATGGAGACAAAGGTTTCGATTGGTTGTTGTGCTGTTACTATTGTTTGTCATTTGCAAATTTTTCTCCCACATACAGAACAACTATGTCCTCACCGCCTCCTGGGTGGCACACAACGCTTTGCAGCTGTGGGACTTCCGCACCGGTAATCTGTTACAAGACATCCCGTTTCCAGCGCCGCATCTTCAGGGCGAGTTCCTGTATGCAGCCAGATTCTGTACGGATAGCGCGGTGCTGGCTGGGGGAAGTGGAACCTGCAGCGCTCGTGCGGCCAATATCAAGACTCAAGAGGTAAGCTAATAACAGATAATACTTATCTCACCTACAGACTTCTCACCAGTACAATAACCATTTGTCTGCATATCTTCTCATTCCTGCACTGCAATGAGACGATAAATTAAATTGGACCTTCACTCTAAAGCATGGTACTCATTTTTTTTCCGTTCAACCCAGCATGCTTAGCAGGAACACAAGATCTTTATCGTCTCCCCTGTCAGAACGGCAATCTGTCTCTCTTGGGAACATTGGATCCGCCTCACCCGCTGATTGGCTCCCCTCTATCCAATCAGCGTGCGATCGCGGTGCACGTGCGCCACCCAGTGGCTATTGCACGAAATCACATTCAGGTACGTGATTTCGTGCAATAGAGCCGACCTACCGCAGTACATATACACTAGGTGCTCGGTAAGCAGTTAAGGTATAAAAAATCTTCTGTAATCACTTCCGTCCCCTAAATACTTAGATGAGCCCGATCCCAGTCTGGGGCTGTTCCTGAGAGTAGCAGCTCGCTCCCCCTCCTCACTGGAAATGGAAGCAACAGTGGGAGCCATTGGCTCTAGCTGCTGTCAATCAAATCCTGTGAGGAGTGTGCGGGGGTGGGGCTTAGTAGCAATGTGTGTGTGTGTGTCAATAGACACACATAGCCTGGCTCAGGAGTGAGCCTGAACAAGTGCCCCCATAGAAAGCGGCTTCCTCGGGGGGCACTCAGAAGGGAGTAGGACCCAGGAACGCCGGTGGGGGACCAAAGAGGAGGATTGGGGATGTTCTGAGCAGAACCATTACACAGGGTAAGTACGTATAAAATGTTTTTTATTTAAAAAAAAAAAACTTAGACTTTGTACAAATTTTATTTTGATACTCTGGGAATGTATTTAGCTGATTTAAACTTACAGGTAGAATAGACTTGACCAGGCCACAAGGAAGCAAATAGGAGAAGTTCATGGTCAGGGTTTAGATAACTTTAACAAGGCGTTTCACATTTACGTTGAATGGCTCTCCTGTATGAGGGTATTAGGGGAGATTTAGATGATATCATGTATTGTGTTTTCTGGTTGCTGTGAGCACAGATAATCTAGGATTAATTACAGGCTTTACTCCTATTTCTCAACTCTCTGAACAAGGAGCGAAGGTGTAAGATTCGGGGAAGGTATAGAACATAACGTGCTCTAATTCAGACATGTAATGTGACTCCAAACAAAGACGCACAGTTTGTGTATGGAACATACATGTGTGTTTAGTATTCAGCACGGAGGTCACATTCCTGGATAATCCCATTCCCATTGTACATATCAACTCCAATCCCAGAGAAACTCAGATAACTACAACTGATTGAAGCTGATTACTCTCCAAGCCTTGGTTCACATCACTGCGTACTGCGTTCTGCATGTAAGGCAGTCCATTCATTTTAACGGGGTGCCTTACCCGCAGAAAAGTGGGGAAAAAAGTTGCTGATCCTTTTTTTAAATCGCGCCATGGCATTTTGCCGATGCGTGGGGGTGCCATTAAGAATTAAGAGCAGCTCATTTTGCCTGTGGGTCAGGAATGCGTGTAAATTTGAGAGCATTCCTAACCCACTCAAGTGTGAACCTAGGCTAAAGGGTCAGCATTGCCCACAGGCATGGAAGAATTCAGGAATTTTAAGATCTTAGTCAGAACCCACCGGAACTATATTGCCAGGAAGCTGTGGATTGGCAATAATAAGGACCTGAGGCATTCCTTGCCCCGCAACCACAGGTATACACCTCTCTCTATATGTAGGGTGGGGGTATGCCTTGGCCATTTATGATTGTCGGTCCGCAGAGACAGCTTTCCGGCGAGATATCTCTGGTGGGTTTGGATTAAGATCCATACATGCTTTAGATCAGTGGTCTCCAAACTGCAGCCTGGGGGTCAGATGTAGCCCTTTGCTTGCCTTTATCTGGCCCTCAGGGGACTGTATCCCCCACTGATACAAGGCACGGTTTCTCCCACTGACATTAACAATGGAACATAATTCCTGCCACTGACACCAGTGATGGGGCACTTTTCTGCCCACTGACCCCAACAATGGGATACTATTCCTCCCACTGACACCAATAATGGGGCACTATTCCTCCCACTGACACCAATGATGGGGCACCATTCCTCTCACGAATCATGTTATTGATGCCAAGACATTTTCTACTCCCACTGGCCACAGTCCGGCCCCTCTAAAGTTTGAAGAATAGTAAACTGGCCAGTTGTTTAGGAAGTTTGGAGACCCCTGCTTTAGATTATTCCTGCTGATAAGTGATACACTAAATAGCCAAGAGTGTGTGGATACCCCTTTTAAATATATAAGTTGAGGTGTCTCCATTGAAGGGCACAATTGTGCTCTTCCAACCTTGTGGTAACAGTTTGGTGAAGGCCCTTTTTTGTTCCAACATGATGGTGCCCCTGTGTACAAAGCCAGCTCCATAAAGACATTGTTAGATGAGTTTGATGTGGAAGAACCCGAGTGACCCCAACAGAGCCCTGACCTTAACCCTACTGAACACTTTTGGGATAAATGGGAACACCAACTCCGATCCAGGTGTTTTCATCAAACATCAGTACCTGATCTCACCAACCATCTTTTGGAGCACAGATTCCCATAGACACCCTCCAAAATCATGTGGAAAGCTCTCCCCGAACAATGAAATCTGTGATAATGGGGCCAACTCGATATTAATGACCATGGTTTTGGAATGGGATGTCCAATTAGCTCATATAAGTGTGATGGGCAGTTGTCCATAAACTTTTGGCCATAATGTATTTTATTTAGAGGTGGAGAATGATTGGTGGAGATAACCTTTGGTGTCTTATTCCTCTTGAAGGTTACAAAATACATTTTACACCAGTATACCTTCTTAGTACGCAGAGTGATGTATTAGAACTCTGGTTATAATAGCCAATGTTTGGGGACTGTGCAGGGTCCCTTTATCAAGGCATTATGTGGCTACAGTGAGATCCATCTGCCATAGTTTCTGGCTATGGAATTCTGTATGGTTTCACTGGCTGTTGCCACTCTTTGCCTTACATTTTCCTTAAAGTTGAATTCTGCGTTTTACATAGTTACGTTGGTCCAATTATTGGTTATACCAATGTAACTATGCATATACCATACCTGTGAGATCCCTATAGAAGCTGAAAATAACTGTAGTATACATTGTTACTCCAGTGGTTTCCATTAGCTTCTGAGTCCTGTGTTGATTGGCTGCCCAGCTGCATTATGGACACAGGAGGTTGTTTGCTCGGCATGGGCACCATTCAGCGAATGCTTTTCACATTCTCTAATTGGGCAAAGTGACGAGGCGGCACGGTGATGTCACACTCCCCACCTTGTCCAATCAGAGAATGCTTGGCATCTATTGAGAAAATGCAAAACATTCTCTGAATGGCGCCCGTGCCAAGCAGCTGACCTCTTGTGTGTCTCCAGTACAGCTAAGCGTTTTTTTTTCACTCTTTTAGCTCTAAACCTAACTGCTTCAAGGCTGCAGCACTCTTATCTCCGTTCTGGTCCTACTATGTAGTGAATTATTAACCTGGAACAACGTTTGAGCCAGTTAACCTGTTGTAATGGCTGCAGTGAATATGCAGGACTGAGAGATATAAGACACTATAAGGAAACATAAACTCTCCAACATCTTCAAAAGCAAAAATTATTCATGTTAAATATTTTTTTATCCTTTACAGGTCCTTGGAGAGGTGTCCTTGTCCCACAAAGCTGTGCAGACAGTAGACGCTGCCCCTAGTGGCCAGGCCATGGCAGTAGCAGGAGTTGGAGGAAATCTTCACATCGCAGAGCTCTGCTGACCTTAGATAGGATGATTGTCATGGCCATAATGACCAAAGATGTAGAGCACAGGGTTTTTTGGAAATTATTTGGAGAAATGTAATTTTTTATAAGCAGGTTTATTAATTTTATTGTTTAATATAGTTCTATGTATCAGTCCTTTAAAGTGTTAAGTTGCATTTCTATGTATTCTTTCTTTACAATGTATCCATTAAATACAGACGATGGTTAAGCCTCTTTGCTGCTTAAGCATCTGGTTTTATTCCACTGAATTTCATTCGGCTCGCTCCACAGAAGATGTTGAGTGAGGAGCATTAGTTCCTGGTGCCAGCAGATGCACTAAAGCTATAAACAAACACACTGGTGTACTGGGAGCCAAATATTCAATGTAGTACATGGTGCATGCTGGGAGATAGTGTACCATACTCCTGAACAGGGCCCTATAGTACAAGGGGCCCTATTGAGAGAATACAGCCATTAGATGGTTAGAAAGGAGGAGGTCTTCTCTTCTACCACTCATCATTCTCAGGGAGAAAAGAATGCCTGGTCTGCTTTTGTTTGCTTCAACCAGTCATCCAACAAGTAATGGAGCCAGGATGCTAGCCTTGGAGCTTCCACCAAAAGAAGTCACAAAGTAATAAGGGTATGTTTTAGGCACGGGTTAAGTATAATTGTTAAGTTTCATGGGCAAAATAAAAGTTGAAAAGGTCTGGAAAATAAAAACAAATGAGACCTAGGCACCAAAAGACTGAAAAGCTGCAATGTATTACATTTTCTGCTCTTCAGGTTCGATACACTTTAACCTTTTCAGCCCTGGAAGGTTTTACCCCTTTTATGACGAGACCATATTTTGCGATACGGCACTGCGTTATTTTAACTGACAATTGCACAGTCGTGCGATTCTGTACACAAATAAAATTGATGTCCTTTTTTTCCCACAAATAGAGCTTTCTTTTGGTGGCATTTGATCACCTCTGCGTTTTTTAATTTTTTATTCTAAAAACAAAAAAAGGCAATTTTGAAAAAAACAATATTTTTTACTTTATGCTATAAAACACTTTCTATAAATTTTTTAAAAAAAATCTAATTTCCTCATCAGTTTTGGTCAATATGTATTCTTCTACATATTTTTGGTAAAAGAAAATCCCAATAAGCGTATATCGATTGGTTTGCGCAAAAGTTATAGCGTCTACAAACTATGGGTTATTTTTATAGAATTTTTTTTTTTCTTTACTAGTAATGGCGGCGATCAGCGATTTTTAGTCGGACTGTGTCATTGTGGCAGACAAATCTGACACTAATGCCCCGTACACACGATTGGAAATTCCTCCAGCAAAAGTCCGATGAGAGCTTTTGGTCAGAAAATGTGACCACATGTATGCTCCATCGGACTTTTGCTGGCGGAATTCCAGCTAGCAAAAGATTGAGAGCAGGTTCTCAATTCTTCGGTCGGAAAAAGTTTCGATCGGAAATTCCGATCGTCTGTACCAATTCCGACGCACAAAATTTCTACGCATGCTCGGAAACAATTCAGCGCATGCTCAGAAGCATTGTACTTAAATTTTCTCAGCTCATCTTAGTGTTGTATGTCACCGCGTTCTTGACGGTCGAAAGTTCAGAAAACTTTTGTGTGACTGTGTGTATGCAAGGCAAGCTTGAGCAGAATTCCGTCGGAAAAACCATCCAAGATTATTCCGACGGAAAATCCGCTTGCGTGTACGCAACATAAGGCTACTTTTACACTGCGGCCGTGTTGACGGCAAGGCGCTGCTCATTTTAGCAGCACTTTTCGGCCACTAGCGAGGCACTTTTAACCCCCGCTAGCGAACAAGTGTTGTGGCACTTCCGAAGTGCTTTTTAGGTGCTTCGGAAAGCACTGCTCATTCATTCCAATGGGCAGGGGTGGTTTAGGAGCGCTCCCAAACTGCCAAAGATGCTGCTAGCAGGACTTTTTTTCCAGTTCTGCAAGTGCACCATCCCAGTGGGCTTTCACATAAGGGTGGCATGGGAGGCAGCTTTACAGGAGCTATTTTTAGCTCTAAAACGCCTGAAAACTGCCTTCGGTGTGAAAGTAGCCTAAGTGACACTTTTTGGGGACTAGTGACACCAATACAGTGATCAGTGCTAAAAAAAAAATGCACTGACACTGTACTAATGACGCTGGCAGGGAAGCGGTTAACATCGGGGCATTCAAAGGGTTAAGTGTGTTCCCTAGGAGTACTTTCTAACGTGGTGGTGGGTGCTTTGACTGGGGGAAGACAGAGATCTGTGTTCCTGCCTAGCAGAAACAAAAGATCTCCATTTTCCCCTCTCACAGAACAGCGATCTGCCTTGTTTACATAGGCAGACCGCCATTCTGCCTCTCTTGGGAAAGATCGCAGGGTGCAGCCGAACATCAGGTCTGCCGGACCCACTGATTGGCTCCCGCTGTGTGCAATTACACAGCAGGAGTGGGTCGCTGGCGGCGCGCCCCAGGCCCAAAACTAGAAATCACGTACAAGTATGCGATTTCGCCCAGGGGGGCAGCCCTGCCTCAGTATATATGCATGGGTCGGTCCGGAAGAGGATAAGGTTACATTTTAGAGTCACAAAGCACAGCACAAACGTCACCATTGTGCTGTGTTTTATGAATGGAACAGCAGAGTGAGGGGCTGGAGGCACGACACAGGAACTTATGTTGATCATACACACCATTCCAATGTAACAAAAGTATCGTTTCCATCTAGTAGCCAAAATGCGGTAGTTTTCTCATTGAGGTATTCAGAGAACTATACTGCATTTTGGCCACTAGATGGAGCAGATAATAGAAGCATTAATCTCTTATAAAGAATATGGGACATTTAGTTCAACTTGCACAAATGTTTGTGACATTTAAATGAATGTTTCATAAAGATTCTGTTTACACAGGTTGATTAGCTCCGTGCACCATGCAAGGCAGTCGTTTACCGGCATGGGGATGCAAAAGGTGTTGTTTATTGGGGCACCCGGCTGCACGGACACAGCTGCTGTGTCCCAATGTGACATGTGGGTGCTTGCATGTTTGGGTCCCCCAACGTACACAGGGTGAGTTTGGGGACCCACACACACATGTCATATTGTAACACAGCGGCTGTGTCCATGTGGTCGCTTGTCCCAATAGACAACTGGGACAGGAATGAACATCACACCTTGTGCATCCCCACCTCAATAAAAGACAACCCTGCATGGGGCATAGAGCTAATCGTCCAATGTGAATGGGGCAAAGTACACCCCTAAAGCCTCGTACACATGATCAGATTTTCCGACAGAAATTTTGGATGTCAGGCTGTTGGCGGAAAATCTGACCGTGTGTATGCTCCATCGGACAATTATTTTCTGACTTTCCGCCAACAAATGTTGGCCAGCATGTTTTCAAATTTTTCGCGGACAAATGTCTGTTGTCGGATTTTCCGATCGTGTGTACACAAGTCCGTCGGACAAAAGTCCAAAGTACAAACACGCATGCTCGAAATCAAGGACGGTCTTGTAAACTAGCGTTCGTAATGGAGAATTAACATTCGTGACGCGGCAAATTATGAAATCTCCAAATGCAGCGCACAATTCTCTTCTTCTTTAATGGGATAATAATGAAACTGCTTTGCTGGTGATACTGATGGAGTTATTGCAAACAAATTTTCAAAGGCTTTTTTTTTTCTAGTGATATCAAGAATAATATTATTATGCTTTTTATTTTTTTATTTGGGCAAGTTACCACAACACCATTATCCTGTAGTTTTTAAGATCAAAGATACACATATGTTGGTGTCCCTTGTCAATTTTACATTGTATTTTCTAAAATGTAACTACCTACTCCCAAACTGTCATTTGAAGTAAAACACATAGCCAAGTATTATTCTACACTATTTTTTTTTTTGTGCATTAAAAAAATAAAAAATAAAATAAAATTAGACATGCTATCTGCCAATAGAACTTAACCAAAAAGTGCATTCTATGCATCCAAAAATATCGAAAATATACCAAATCAAATCATTATTCAACCAAAAAAATGTCAAAGCAATAACTCCAAGGCCAATAATAAATAACATGTTATCTCCTCCGATTCCACAACATGGCTGGTTGACGAACGGCTGATCAGAAACGAACTGAAAAGCACGAATCAACACTCACCAAAGTTCTACTAACACGAAATTAGCAGAAGGAGCCCAAAGGGTGGCGCTAAAGATCTGAATAACCACGTAGTACGTCACTACGTTCGTAATTGTTGGCCAACAATTGTGTGACCGTGTGTATGCAAGACAAGTTTGAGACAACACTTTTCAGACAAAATTTTCCACTTACTCTCTCAGAGTAGGAAGGAGGATTTCCTGAATAAAGGGATCCTATGGAGGTAAGGACTCCTGATTTCTGATATCTCCCTTCTGAATGCCATTAATCTGGTCACCACGCCTTTCCATCTTCAGTGTGAATGGGAACAATGACCTCATATTACAAGGTATTGTTTCCTCTTTTTGCTGTTTTTTTTCTGTGTCCGTTGACACAGCCTTGGCAGCCGATGAGTAAATCTGCCTATTTCAGTGTATAGTCTTTAATCCTCCGCCAGCTTCACATACAACAGTCCGCTATGACCTGGGCAATGTACAGCGCCAATTCATGTGATACATAACCTACCCTCTTTGATATGACTATTTCCCATGAAAGATCTGTAAATAATGACAATGAGAGAGGCGATACATGGGGCAAGATGGCGACCCTCTGAGAATCATGGGAAAGCATACACACTTTGACGGGATCAGATAAGATCTCTCAGTGTATAACTTCAAAAGTGTGTGTTTATTTCCGAAGACGCCACTAACATGTTCTGTACAGCGGTGATAACAGTGACAACATTTATTATGGCACCTAATTATTATGTGTGCAGGATGACTTTAACACTTCAAGTACATTATGTCCGGTTAGCCGAGCTAGTATTGCAGAGTTCTGGGCGGTATGAGGATGGGTTACTAGGAAAAACTGCATTTCGAGGACAAGTAAGGCTTTTTCTATTAGTATTGGCTGCCAAGCCATATATATATATATATACCGTATTTATCGGCGTATAACACGCACTTTTTTCCCCTTAAAATCAGGGGAAAATTGCGGGTGCGTGTTATACGCCGATCCCCTGCGATCCTGAGCTGACAGATGTTCAAAATCGCCGACCGCGATTTGAAAATGGCGACGCCGAAATAGACAGAGCCGCTCCTCGGCTCTTCTCGGCCACTTTCGGCTTCACTCGAGCGCCACCCGAACCTAGCCGAGTGTACTCGGCTAGGTTCGGATAGCTCTGCTCACAGTCACGCCCATCCCAGGCGGGACTACGAGTGGAGCCAAAAGTTAACGAGAAGAGCCGAGGACCACTCTGTGTATTTCGGCGCCAGCGGCGCCATTTGCAAATCGCGGTCGGCGATTTTGAAGCTCAGGATTGCAGGGGATCAAACTGCGAGCTGCAAGGCTGCAATGGACACTGGGGAAGGCTGCACTGAGAAGGCTGCAATGATGGGCATTTAAATGTAAGTTTTTTTCCCTTCAACTTCCCTCCTAAATTGGGGTGCGTGTTATACGCAAATAAATACGGTATAGGTATATATATAATTTAAAAGACAAAAGAGTTTAAGAAATATAAAGAAATCAAAACAAAAAAACTTTGGTGTTGATTTACTAAAATTGAAGTGTGCAAAGTCTGGTGTAGCTCTGCATAGAAACTAGAAAAATCAGCTTTCAGTTTTGTTTTTGTCAAAGCTTGAAAAAGAAGTATGTTTTTTTTTTTTGTTTGCAGGATCAGCGCTTCGCGCGCATGCGCTTTGTCAAGCAATTTGATCACAGTAAAAAACTCCAAAATATAAAGGGCAAAAAATAGAAGGAAGAGGAGGAGCATGAATAAAAAAAATAAGCAAAGAACCTCAGGCTTAATAACACCATCTCCAAACTATTATAACCGCACTTAAAAACATCTGCAATCAGATTAATAATTCATATGTGTAAAAATTGATGAAAGAATTGCCAGTTAAAGAAAGAAATTATGAGATAATAAAACTAACAATATAACGGAAAAAAAAATCTGCTAATAGGCATACAAAATAAATAATATTCAATAAGAAACAGTAAAGAGGGTTCTTTACTGTAAGAGCGGTAAGGACGTGGAATTCTCTTCCACAAGCTGTGGTTTCAGCGGGGAGCATCGATAATTTCAAAAAACGATTAGATAGGCACCTAAATGACCACAACATACAGGGATATACAATGTAAAATTAACATAAAAGCACACACATAGGTTGGACTTGATGGACTTGTGTCTTTTTTAAACCTAACCAACTATAACTAATTATTGATACATAATGAATAAATAAGAAAATACAACTGATTACCATCTGTGGATATTTCTGTTGATCTCAAAATGTCAATTCCTAAAGGGGGATAGTAATTCCCATTTAAGATTGCTAAATTCATTATAGGTCTATGTATTAAAAGTCTATGTATTTAAGATAAATTATGCAAACAGATATACCTAAAAAATGAATTAATTACATGATTAAAACAACACAAGATTACATTAAAGCACAATTTACCTCAATATCATACAATGCTATACAGTTTCTCACAAAAGTGAGTACACCACTCACATTTTTGTAAATATTTTATTATATCTTTTCATGTGACAACTCTGAAGAAATGACACTTTGCTGCAATGTAAAGTAGTGAGCGTACAGCTTGTATAACAGTGTACATTTGCTGTCACCTCAAAATAACTCAACACACAGCCATTAATGTCTAAACCGCTGGCAACAAAAGTGAGTACACCACGAAGTGAAAATGTCCAAATTGGGCCCAATTAGCCATTCTCCCTCCCCGCTGTCATGTGACTCGTTAGTGTTCTTCATTCAGCCATGTGGAGACAACGTATTGGGTGTATACAAGTATAGAACTATACAGAAAAAGAAGGAGGGCGCACTAACCTAGGTAATGCACTAGGTTAGTGCGCCCTCCTTCTTTTTCTGTATAGTTCTATACTTGTCATGATACCCGGTATTCATACAACACACACACCGCCCAAAATTGGTGTTACAATGTGCTAAGATAGAGGAGCAGTATCCATTAAGCATGAAAGCCATTGATTGTAACAAAGCTGTGCAGAAAATAAACAAAGAATTACAGGTAGGTGGCCAGCGTCACTGTAACACAAGAAAGAGACAATTTTCGGTAAAAGTGCATATCCTTATTTGACCACTAGATGGCAGTAAAAATATTTTATTCCCCTACAATATTGCCCAATTCCTTGAGAGCACAGTGTCTGTGGATAACCAATGCAGCAAAAAAGTATTATTATTCTGATCACAGATTAAGACTCACATCACCCAAAAGTAAAATGTTAGTTATTATTATTATAATATAGGATTTATATAGCGCCGACAGTTTACGCAGCGCTTTACAACATTAGAGCAGACAGTACAATTACAATACAATTCAATACAGGGGGGATTCAGAGCCCTGCTCGTTAGAGCTTACAATCTAGGAGTTATAAGTAAAGCCTGACGGGCTGAGTCAATCTGTTGCTGTACAGTATGTCTTGGAAATAAAACACAAGCCACAATTCCTAACTTGGTCCCTGTCCACCTGACACTTTTTGGTGTTTCAGTTCCTCCTGTTATATTCCCTATAATATGAAATAAAAAAGAATCAAACAGGGATGATGGGAACCCATCATACTAGGTAAAGCAGGTGTGTAGACCCAGGAACTCAGCACAGGGATGGTGGGAGCCCCTCCTGATGAGTACGGCAGGTGTGCAGACATGGGAATTCAGCAGAGGGATGGTGGGAACCTGTCATACTGGGTAAAGCAGGTGTGTAGACCCAGGAACTCAGCACAGGGATGGTGGGAGCCCCTCCTAACGAGTATGGCAGGTGTGGAGACCTGGGAACTCAGCACAGGGATGGTAGGAGCCCCTCCTAATGGGTACAGCAGGTGTGGAGACCTGGGAACTCAGCACAGAGATGGTGGGAGCCCCTCCTAACGAGTATGGCAGGTGTGCACACCTGGGAACTCAGCTCAGGGATGGTGGGAACCCATCATACTGGGTATAGCAGGTGTGTAAACCCAGGAACTCAGCACAGGGATGGTGGGAACCCATCATACTGGGTATAGCAGGTGTGTAGACCCAGGAACTCAGTACAGGGATGGTGGAAGCCCCTCCTAATGGATACGGCAGGTATGCAGACCTGGGAACTCAGCACAGGGATGGTGGGAGCCCCTCCTAATGAGTACAGCAGGTGTACAGACCTGGGAACTCAGCGCAGGAATGGTGGGAACCCATCATACGGGTACAACAGGTATGTAGACTTGGGAACTCTGCACAGGGATGGTGGGAGCCCCTCATAATGGGTATGGCAGGTGTGTAGACCTGGAATTCAGCACAGGGATAATGGGAACCCCTCATACTGGGTACAGCACGTGTTTAGACCTGGATCTCAGCACAGGGGTGGTTGGAACCTGTCATACTGGGTACACCAGGTATGTAGACCCAGGAACTCTGCACAGGGATGGTGGGAGCCCCTCATAATGGGTACGGCAGATGTGTACACCTGGCAACTCAGTGCAGAGATCTCACAAATAGAATCTCTTTAAGATATAGAAGAGACTGATAGGTGAATTATGGGGAGTTAACCCACCTAACACTGAAATATCAGTTTTGAGTGGGCTGAGCCTTTAAAGGTAAACTGCTATCTGTCAGCGTCAGGGGCTCCACCCAGGCTGTGTCCTGGGACAGTGCTAGCCTGGAGCCCCGCTGAAAATGGCCATTCCCCAACAGGTTCATTTAAAACACGTTCTGTTGCCTTCAACAAGATTAATTACATGCCGGTGTTCTGCCGAGAAAGTTCCGCTCGGCGTATAAGTTCCCCCCTCTACTGCGCCTGCGCAGTAGGTATCGGCGGAAATAGCCGAAGCAGAACAGCTGAAAATCAGCTGTACACGGCGCCTGTAAGAGGGCCCCTCGCGGGCTCGCTTCACTCGCCACGCTTCGGGCACGGCCTCGCTGCGCTCGGCACTTTTAGATTCCCCCTCTAGGTCCACTTGGATGGTGGGGAAAGAACCTGGACCCAGAGCGCAGGCGCCGTGTACAGCTGATTGAAGCATTTGAGCTTCGGCTATCTCCGGCGGCTGAAAGTAGTACGTACTGCGCAGGCGCTGCGCCTGCGCAGTACAGGGGAGGAACTTATCCGCCGAGGGAACATTCTCGGCAAGACACCGGCACTCAGCTACGTCTCAGTAAAACCTCCCTTGCCTGTCCCTATACCAAGCAATATACCATATGTATGCTATATGTGGGTGAGTATATGGTGTGCAATTATATAGTTCTTATTCTCTTCCTGCATGGAGTCTATAATCAAAACACACGGTTTGCTAGGCTCTGCTCACACCAACACCAATTGTAAATGAAAATGTGTGCAGCGTGAAATCTATCATCAACACGTCGAAACAATTAACCCCCATTGACCTGCATACCAACACATGGCGTACCTGTCTACCTGGTAACATAAATCCCTAACCCTTTCATGCCCAGGTTTCACTAAAGCTTAGAAATTTCAAATTTATCAGTGTTACCACATGTCTGGTTAACTTAATACTAAAACTAATTTGCCTACCTAAACAATTTTTCAATTTTTTAACCGACATTTAAGGATTTAATTTTATATATATTATATTATATATTTATTGTTAATAAAAGCCCTGCTCTGTTTTTTATTATAGGCTGACAAATACAATGTAAAAAACAAAACAAAAAATTAACTATAGTTGTTGGAATCTTGTCAGAACCAATTATAGTATTAAAGAAATTATACATTCATTAAAAAATGATAGATAGATAGACAAGAAAGATATATGGAGAAATGCTCTAAAGTGAGAATACTTTCAAAAATATATTTTAATTATTTATTTTTCGCAATTTACAAAATACAAAGTGAGCGAACAGAATAAAAATGGAAACAATATTTGGTGTGACTACCCTTTGGCTTCAAACCAGCATCAGTTCTTACACTTGGGCACTTTGAACACTTGCCCACTTGTCACGGATTTCGTAGGATTAGATTCAGTTGTATCTTTAACCAATTATACCAAGAAGCTTATGATCATCAATTTCATATGTAGGTTAAAACACAGTCATGAACTAAAACCCAAACAGCTGAGTAGGAGGCTTAAAACTGGGTGAGGAACAGCCAAACTCTGCTAGTATGATGAGGTTTTGGAAGACAGTTTCGTGTCACAGGTCATACATACAGCATGGCAAGACTGAGCAGAGCAACAAGACACAAGGTAGTTATACTGCATCAGCAAGGTCTCTCCCAGGCAAAGACTTAAAAGCAGACTGGGGTTTCAAGATGTGCGGTTTAAACTCTTCTGGAGAAACACAAAGAAGCGGGCAGCGTCGAGGACTGTA